>OW052222.1:69639529-70165267 GCA_932526605.1 Nephrotoma flavescens | reverse complement strand
CATGTTTGCTCCAGCGACCGTGCGTTTTCACGTAAAAGCAATATTTTTTGTTTGATTTGAGTTCGTCGGTTTTTCCCTGTTAGCATTTTTCAATTTATTCAAAAGCCCCACATAATATTATTGTAATATTAATATAAGCCCATAATAACCTCCTGTTACAATGTTATGGTCTTACGAGGTAAATAGTCATCCATCAAAATGGATGTTCTACGAAATCCCGATTTCAAAATACCGATCCCAGAAAAACTATTTCACTAAATATTCATCGACTTAAATGGATTATAAAATAATCAAAATAATTATTTCGGAAAACAAAATTTTTAAAAAAACAAGATTGAGTCCAAAACAATTTTGTGAAACTATATTTTATACGATAAGAATTCAAAAAACAAGATTTTGTCTTTCAGGCAAATACCCCGCCCGATCCCGGTTTTTTCAATTTAAAAAGTCGTTGAAATAGCTATTCGATATTTTCGTGGTGACCATATTTCAAAACTTTATCAAAAAATCATTTTAGAAATCCATTTCCATCGCACATGTAGCATTTCAACAAAATCGGGTTTGGAATGGCCTAGTTCCATCTCTATTGACTGCTTTATCGAAAAATCATGTTAGAATCCCATTTCCATCGCACGTATCGAATTTCAACAAAATCTGTTAAGAAATGGCCAAATTCCATCCCCATTAGCCATTTTTTAGAACGTTATCGCAAACTCATTTTTGAATTTTGTCAAATAATCATTTAAGAGTCCCATTTTCCCACATGTCAAATTTTAAAAATTCAAACCTGGACTTCCTAAAAATCGGGATTTTTTTTATACAAAACCTGGATTTTGAAAACCGGGATTTTGAAAACCGGGATTTGAAAAAATGGAATTTTCTGTGGTGCATTTCCCTATACGCTATCCATTGCATGGATTCCAATTTCGTCTCTCTCTCGATCATAATGATAAATCTGCGTTTCATCAGCAGATGAACCTTGGTTTATAAATTTGAACGGATGGTCTTCACTCATAACTAAAACAAACTTAGAAGTTTCCACTCAGTAATTTTCTTTATTCTTTAGTTAACATTCGGATACCCCATATTGAACTTTTCACAGCTTAGGATGATTTTATATTGGTAACATTTTCAACAGATATATTAATTTTGAATAGGTGATTCGTCTGCCTACCACTATAAAAACCTCGGTTAAAATTATCATTTCGTTAGTGAACAGCGTCTGTTGATCCTCCGCTGCGGCGGTCATCTTCCAGTGATTTTCTATATTATTTGAATAGATGGACTCACTTCGTTATTATTTTAAAGAAGTATTAGATTCTCTGTAAACATTTATCAACTTTCGATATCCTTAGAAGTATTATTGTCCTTTACGTAATTTGAGCACAGTACCCGATATTTCTTTGCGTTTCCCTCTTGTGATACTGAAGAATGAATGTGTTCGTCGAAGTCAATGTGAAGGTTGGTATTGTTTTAAATTGGTAATAGAATTGTTGTCAGTCATTGAGTCGATGTGCTGCATAAGTTTGGGTGGTTAAAGCTCGTTTATACCCTCTATCCAGTTCAGCTAGGGGTATTTTTCGTTTTTGAGTTGAGTTTTTGTAGTACGTATGTGTTGTGGCCCCATTTTAGATTATTAACAATTAATTGCCGTGGATGGTAATTTGTATTCTCTGAATTACCTTTCTCTTCAAGTGATCGTAAATGGTTTAGTTTGCACACCTACTTTTTCATCAGGGATGTAGATTAAATCCATTAGGGATATAGATTAAATAGTTGTAGTTTTAAATTGCTTTTGAGCTATAGCTCATTCATATAAAGTGCGAAATTCGGAACTACCCACAAACTTTTCATTTAGCTGCTCCCCTTGTGTATTGGTTTCAGCCAGCCGTTTCCTAATTTTAATCTTTTGGAGAGGTCCTCCTGAAGCTTCAGTAGAAAAACGCAATAGTCTACCAAATCCATATTTCCGCCGCTTCCAATTTCAACTCTTACCTCCAAAGATGTTTTCATCAACTCTCAATTAGGTCTGTTGAAACTATTTAGATTCCAAAACCATTTGTAAAATTTGTAAAATAAAATTAAAATAAAATTTAGAATAGTTTGGCTATTAAAATAAAATTTAGAATAGTTTGGTGTTAAGAACAGCTGACTGCTCGACCCGAAATTCATAGACACATTTATTACAACTAAACCATACTAAACGATGATCTGTCATTTTAGGGTATTATTTATCTACTTAAATGTATAAAGCATATATATGAGTCTTTTCGTTGGTCCATTACACCAGGTCTTAAGGATCCTTCCTCGGTGTCCTTTGTTGATATGAATTATTAGTTGATTAGCAAGCAATCCTAATGCATCCCCATTTTTATTAGTATCTTGTGTAAAAAAGGCCCAACATACTTGGAATCCCATACGCATCACTATACGCAAGATGAGCATTGCAATCACCAAATTAACTATGGGTTTTGGGCAACGATTTACAATTGAAGGATTAAAGTTGTGGATTTTTAGCAAAGTTTTGAGACGGTGTGTTTATGTACACCGAGATATAAATATATCTCCAAAATTTGGTATATACGGCTCAGTAATGTCAGCCGTTTATTTTGAAAGTAGCACAATTGACTTTTTCCACAAACAATTTAATAGTCATATGGATTGGAATCTATTTTAAATTGAAGAGATTTTTTTTTTTTATTTAATAAATTTATTTATTTATTTATCACTTTGGACGGCAGTCCAAATGAGTGACGAAAGCACCTACTGTGCTGGAAGTCGAACGAAGTATATTATATAGCAAGTTTCGAACTTTTTCACTTTGAGGCCGCCAGGATCATGTTATATACCATTGGAAAGGTCTTGAAAAATAAACTTAAATAATGTATAAAAGCATGAATTTCTACCAACATTGAGTGGAGATATGACCTTCCAAAAATTGCCCCAAAAAATCAGTTTTTCGCGTATAACTGCCCTAAAAAATGCCAAAATTATTTTCTAACTGGCAAATTATGATTGTAGACGTCAATACCAATTCAACGACACCTCAAACGTCCAAAACGGATGATTTTGACCAAAGTTATGACAATTTTAAATTTTTCTATGACGTCACCATATAATCTTGCTTTGGTATATATGTTTGTTTGTCCGTACCTCTTTTATTTGATCTCATATTTTCAGGGGTTGTAGTACTTAAAAAACTAAGCAACTTTTGTTCTACAACTTTTTGATTTGGCCGCCATGTTGGCCGCGGCCGGCCTCTGAACGGCCATTTTTGGCCATTTTGCCACGTCCACAGTGCTGAATCTATTCGACATACCCTGGACATATGCATATCGTTGGAAAGGTACTGACGCCAGCTATCAAATAGCAAAAAAAAGAATTCAAAAAATTAGGTTGGAGGGTCATTTTGGCCAAAAAACTGAAAAACGCGAAATCGCCCGGCCACATTAGGCCGAATTGCTAAAAAATGAGCCCAAGACTTTTGGTTCATATTTTCAGGATTATTAGCCACAAATCTCACCTACAATATGACATCAACCGTTTGTCCCAGAAAACTCGTATATTTTAGATATTGACCTCCATAACTTAAAAGCCACCTTAATTTTTTTGCAAAATTTTATTTTTTGGTTCAAATGCACCCTAATATCGGTCCGTTGCGGTTCATAATGATAGTGAATCAACGTATTATAATGAAACAAATATAAATACATCATATTATTATCATTGCTAAGAGAATTTTTACCAGTGGCTCTTTTTTCATAACAAAAAAAATTAAAAAACTGACAAATTGATGTGATCGAAAAAATCACCAAAAACATTGAACATTTGAGTCTCCTTGCATAAAATCGATATTTTTTTATCATTATGTTGATTTCTTTGAAAAATAGATCTTATCTCCCCTCCCATCGCATGAAGATGGAATATCAGCGAGAGGCTAGCTACCATTAACTTTTATTTCCAACTAACACACTAAAATATGTATATTTTATTGTATTGTTTAATGAGTCAAAAATGAATGGTAGCCGCATGCAGTTAGTGACAAAACAGCAAGAAACATGCAAAAACAATTGTTGAATTACTCAATCGAATTTCTACCAAAAACACATGCATCTGGTCTAAATTTTTACTACTCTGTAACATACACTAAAAACTAGACTACAAATGTTCAGCCGATAATCTACGAGAACCGGGTGTGTAATAAGATCACACCCGACATGACCTGTTTGTGGCATGTGGTAAAGGATTCTGAAATAAAATCTACTAAAAGACTACAAAATGAAGATAGAAAAATTGCATGCAAAATAAAGAAATAGAATCATCTTCCACACACTAGAAACAGTACACCAGAACGTAGGTTATCGTGCTGGACATAATAAAAAAAAAACTACCTACCTGAACCTAATGATGAGACCTGACCCTGATAAAAAAGATAATATAAGTCTTTACTATTTCGAGGCCAAGAGCATATACTTTCCAAACATAAATCGTATTGAACCATTCTTCAATAGAAACAATTTTGTTTTATTGTTTTCCATTTTTTTATTGAAACAGTTTCGTTCTATTGTTCTACGTTCTATTGTGCCTCATACTCAGACGCATGCCACTGGAGTGACGAATATCGAGAGAAGAAGAACGAATCATTCACACTCCGTAACACACAGCCGGCAGCTGTGTGAGAGTATGCGTAATTCGTTTTTCGCGAAACGAACAACAATTAAGCGCTGAACAAAGTCTGAAACGCAGATGCCAATATTCAACAAACTACAGAATATTGTATTGGTTACACTGACAATCTCATGTTAATTTTTTTCTTTCGCACCACTACTTATTAAACTAGTGCGCACATACGATGTACACATATATTGTAATACAACTTTCTATGGTGTAGTTTTTCTGTATTTGTTGCATTAGCATTGCTTTGTTGTTGTTTTTGGTCATTTCAATGCCGCGCGTCTGTCTATGAGGCACAATACCACGTAGCGGCAACCTGTGTGCTATCGTGTGTGTGTGAACTCAAAGTCGAAGTCGAAAACGACTGACAACAATAAAACGAATCGCAATTCAATTCATTTTCAATTTGCCTTGCCAAAATCATTGATATCAAATAAAAAACCTCTTAACGAGGTAAATGTTCGAGTGACGAAAACCGAATTCAATTCACAAAATTTCTGATATCAAATTTGTGCCGAAAAAAACAATTGTATTCGATTTGTCAACGATTTTTCGGAATGTTAGTGCATTCGGCGCGTTTGTTTACATTTTTCTTTCTAGCTGTCAAAAACAACAACTTGTCAACGGTTTTTTGAATGTTAAACAACAACGCGCTGAATGCACTAACATTCCGAAAAATCGTTGACAAATCGAATACAATTGTTTTTTTAGGAGGCACAAATTTGATATCAGAAATTTTGTGAATTGAATTCGGTTTTCGTCACTCGAACATTTACCTCGTTAAGAGGTTTTTTATTTGTACAATATTACAACTGATTCAGAGATCATCTAGTAATTTATCTTTCTTAAATTAAGTTCTCGGGTTAAGATGAGTAACCTATTGGTTACTCATTTTATAATACTTTCTTCTAAAACAAACTGCCCAGCTCCAGAGGTTTCTGCCTTTGGAGTCTCCTCACACCGTTAGTGGTGTCCAACATACGACGGATATCTGCATTTTCGTGTAGAGATAAGCGTTGTACGTGTTTCCTTGCATGATTCTTTATTTCATCGGTGACGTATTCCATCTTCAAGTCTCTATGGATGTTGTCATTCCTAATGTACCATGGGGCGTTCACAATCCCTCGTAGCACTTTATTTTGGAAGCATTGTATCATTTGTACATTGGTTTTCTTGGCACAACCCCAAAGCTGGATACCATAGGTCCATACTAGTTTTCGCATTTGCCTGTATAGAAGCAATTTGCTGTGTATTGAGAGCTCAGAGTTTCTACCCATGAGCCAGTACATTTTTCTATATTTGTTGTTTAACTCTTCTTTTTTCTTCTTGATGTGTTCTTTCCATCTTAGCTTAGCATCGAGGGTCATGCCAAGGTATTTAGCTGTGTTTGCATATGGAATTTGGTTTGAGTTGAGAACCACGGGAATACAGTTTACATTTTGATTTGTAAAGTTGACGTGTACTGATTTGGCTTCATTTAATGAGATGCGTCATTTTTTAGTCCAGTTGCTCACCGTGTTAACTGCACTTTGAAGTTTGCTTGTTGCTTCCGAAATATCTTTTCCAACTGCTTGAATAGCTGTATCGTCTGCAAATGTTGCTACTGTGGTACCTTCAATATTCGGTAAGTCTCTCGTATAAAGAATAAACAGAATAGGTCCAAGTACGCTACCTTGTGGTATACCTGCTGATATTCTTTTTATTTCAGAGTACTCATTTTCAAATTTGACTCTAAAGTGTCGATCAGCTATGTACGATTTAAGAATTTGATAAAATTGCTGAGGCAGGTCTCGATGCAGTTTAAATTCAAGCCCTTGGTGCCAAACTTTGTCGAAAGCTTGAGCTACATCTAAGAAAATACTGGAGCATATTTTCTTATTCTCGAGTGCATCCTCAATGACATCCGTTATTCTGTGAACTTGTTCAACTGTAGAGTGATTTTCTCTAAACCCAAATTGGTGTGGTGGAATTAAGCATCTCTCTTCTATTATAGGTTTGAGTCTTTTCAGCAACAGTTTTTCAAATATTTTGGATATGACTGGAAGTAGTGATATCGGTCTATATGATTTTTTATCGTTTCCTGGTTTGCCTGGTTTAGGAATCATTATTACTTCGGCCACCTTCCATTGTCGTGGAACATATTTCAATCTGAAAGCTGCATTAATTATTTGATTTAATTTACGCAAACCTTTCTCGGGAATGGCTTTCACAATTTGCCCAGTTATTAAATCATAACCTGGAGCTTTTCTAATACTTAAGTTACTATTGATTTCAGTTTTAAGCTCCAATAAAGTCACATGCCTTATGTCAAGATCATCTGCTTTGTTTACGACTGTTGTATTTTCATTTGCTGTTTGCCTAAGCAACGGTTGAAAAGTCTCTTCTAAATAAGCAGCAAATAGAGAGACTTTCTGTTTGTCACTTTTAGCCCATGAACCGTCATCGCATTTGATAGGCGGCACATGCATTTTGGATCTTTTTAGTCCCTTCGTTGCTTTCCAAAGCGAGTAATCGTCATCCTTTAATTCAGAAAGACCTCGTAGTCGCTTAGTTATGCTTTCGTTCTTTATTTCTTTTATTAGTTGTTTTAATTTGTTGCACAAAAAATTTAGAATAGTTTTGTGTTGCGGTGCACGAGAGTGCTGCCAGATTTTGCGAGCTTTCCGTTTCTCCCTAAGTAGCTCTCTGACTTCAAGAGGATAGTTATGTTTCATTATAGCGTTGGTATGAGAAATCGGTGAACTTTCCCAAGCCGCTTGTTGGATGTTGTTATTAAATATTTCTAGTTCATCTTCCAACTGCACCTTCGTTCTAATTGGTTCGCCGAGATTTGTTCGATCTTCTACTAATTTCTTGAATAGATCCCAATTGGTTTTATTGTTTGTTAACTTAGGTGAATTATCTTTTTTTATTATCATTGTACTCAGTGTCATGATCACAGGTGAGTGGTCAGATGATAGTCCTTCACTATTTTCAATGCATGTGTAGTCCTCTAAAACTCCTTTTGTTACAAAGAAGTCAAGAAGATCTGGAATTTTATGTATGTCAGCAGACCAATATGTTGGTTTATCGCCAGAGAGGAATTCACAGTTGTTCTCGCGAGCTGCATTAAATAACTCATTCCCTTTAGAGGTTGTAAGTCTAGATCCCCAATAGGTGTTCTTTGCATTAAAATCACCGCCTATGATAAAATTTGATCCTAGTGATTTAAAAAGTCGACTGTAGTCTTTTTTTTTTAATTGATGGCGTGGGGGACAGTAAATAGAGGAGATACTGAGTTCCCTATTATTTATTGATTCAACTATTATGGTTTTAACCTGCATAATTTCTTCCTCAATGCCGGGCACTTCATAATGTTTAATATTATTTTTAACAATTACGGTAGACCCGCCTCTAGCGTTTCCTCCTGGATGAATAGCATGGTAGCATTGATAGTCACGTATTTTAATAAATGAAGTTTCTGTTAAATGAGTTTCCGAGACAAGACATATATCTATTTTTTCTAAGTTTAGAAAAATTTCTAGTTCTGGAACATGCGGTGGTAATCCATTCGCGTTCCAAATAACAATTGTAAATGATCTATTCATTTGATTAGTATAGCATTGATGTAAGCTCATTGGTAGCTTTTTGTCTATCTAGCCGCTTATATATAGCTTCTAGACCACGTTCTTGTTTTGCTAGGCGTGCATTTATCGTTTCTATACTTCGAAATATCCTTTCTAGTGGATTTTCTTCAATAGTATTCTGTTGCGTTATCTGAGAGTAGGATCTCCTCTCTGGCCCTATGGGCTCTGGTTGTGTCGGCGCTCTAGTTGTAGTTGGAATCCTTTCTCTTCTAACATTACTGTTTTGAGTCGATTGGCGTGTTTTATTTCTTAACCTTTGCAGTTGTACCGCTACTTCGCATCCTCTATAGTTGGCTGGGTGTTGTCCTTTACAGTTTATACACCTTGCAGGTTCGGTTCGACTAAGAGAACAGTCTTTCGCGTTGTGTCTGCCGGCACATTTTACACACCTAACATCTCCCCCACAATATCTTTGGGTGTGGTTATAAGCTTGACATTTCTTGCATTGAGGTATTAATCTCGTGTTCTTTTTCAGTGGTTCTATTTTAACCCTCATATTAAGTATTGCTTTGATATTAAATATATTTTCAATTTTTTCGCTTATGTTGAATGTGAGCATGAATAGCGGGAGCCCTCTTTTAACGATCTTGGTTCCTTGACTATTTTCAACTTTCTGTCGTTTAAGGATATTGACTGCGTCTTCAATTTGCAGTTCTTTCATTTTGAGATCTTCTATTATATCCTCCTTCCTGCAGGTGGGATGTAGACCTCTGGCCATAACCTTGATGTTTCGGTTATTTTTGTCTTCATATGTATACCACTCTTTACCTTCTTCAGTGAGCTTTGTGGCTAAAGCTCTGCATCCATCGGGATCTCTTGTGTTTATCTTCCAAATATTATTGTTTAGTGCAACTACTCTATAGTCGTTTGTGGACACTGATTTCATTAGAGTTTGGATATTCGCAAACTCAGTAATGCCTATCACATTAATTGGCGGTGGTGCTTTGGTCTTCATTGCAACCTTTCGTTGTTCTTGTCGCTGGTGAAGTTGGGGTACAGGCACTGGATTGACAATTTCATTAACTTTTGCTTGCGAGAGCTCCTCAACTTCTGGCGAGAATTCTGCTCTTCGTTTTTTTCTTGGTCTTTTCTTCTGTTTGTGTATCCAATCAGTTTCTCTTGCAAGTTCCTCTTCATCTGTGTGGAACTCAGCGTTAGTACGGGCAAGGGTACTGGTTTCGTTATAACAAGTAAGAGGAGTTTCCACAACCTCTATCAGATTGGGCTTCTTTAGCTCCTCGTTTTCTTTCTTGCGATGCGACTTTTTCTATTTCACTCAGTCTTCTGCGTAGTTCAGCATTTTCGATTTCCTTGCGAACTCTATTTGTCTAGGTGGTGACCTAGCTAATTTTGAACTTCGATCGAATGGGAATAGCAATGGTTGGCTCACCCCAGAATAATTTGAGCCGGCCTCGTTAGAGGGTGGATTAGCCAACTGAGCAGTTGGTGTACCACCTGGGGTAAAAATTCCTTTTTGTTGAAAACTCATTGCATTATAATGACTGGTTATTGAAGCAGCTACCAATCTAACCAGTGAAATTGGCAGTGGGTCAGTGGAGAGAACATCATTTACTAGGTTCTCGGTGTTCGGTTATCCCGCCGTTACTCGGTCGCCAGAGCCTCGTTGGTTAATTAGCAGGGAGCACCACGTGCAGGTGAGGTTGACATTTGGGCTGGTGTATTGACCTTCTAGACCGATGCCCCTTACCCCCCTTTAAATTGAAGATACCGCTAAATTTTGACTAATTTTAGCATTAACTTGATATTTTTAAAAAGTCAATTATGCCACTTTAAAACTGCTCATGTGATGACTTTATGTGCAGTCTTAATAACCTAATAGGGTTTAATTCTCTTAACCTTACTTGATATTGGAATTCTTTTCATGAGTTAGTCTACACCTCTTCTATAGGACATCGGATGTAAACATTTTTTTTCTGGGATGAATTTCTAGGCTAACTTCATCACATACATAGTTTTAATTTTACTATCGTGAGGTTCGGACGTAAATGAAACAAACGAAAAGTGCAGGATTAGTGCGTTTTCTTTTGTTATATCTTTTTTCAGTTGTGTGAATGGTTTTACAATTAAATACACACGGTGCAAAAAACTAATATAAAATTGTAACTTAATAAGTGATGATGTAAACATGATGGGGCATTTTTCCCAAAAAAAGACTTCTTCGAACATCGATCGCTGGCTACGCGACGCTTAAATTATTTAGTTGTAGCCACATAATATACACGACGATGTAAAAATTTGTATTTATTTGCGATGCACAACAATGGCGTCTGTATTACGAAGTAGAACAATTTTACAGCACACCAAAATCAAACCAAAACTGTATTATTCTGTTCCGGAGTAAAATATACGATGCTTTTAAAATAAACAAAATATACAACACTTTTGTACAATTTTTACTTTTTATTTATTAATTTATTTTAATACAAAACACAGAAGCGAAGGCTTTCTATTCTACGACGTTTTCCTTCAACTTCATGTACACAACTTGCCAAAAAAACCAGTCATTTTTTCCGTGTCGTTTCGCGTTAGAATGAAGTAGACAACAAACGCATTTCGTTATTGCAATTTATCGCCTATAAACCATTACACGGTCATACAACTATTCTGTGTGATTTTATCGCCTATGTTGTTTGGGCATTTATGTTAACATTTGGTGAACGTGCAATTAGACTAAAATTAAATATTCTTATAATAATACATTTAGTTTGTTTTAAAATACTACAACGATTGCAAGGGGCTGGCCGATCATCATTCGAAAACATCACGAAACTTAAATCAGTTGGCGATAACTATTTGTATTTTGAATTAACTATAAATTAACAATAATGTTATTCCTCCGTAGGTTTGGGTTTTCAAATCTGGATTACCGTCAAATGTTGAGTCGGCCATCCCATACAATTGATATGACTCTAGAAATTAGAAACTAAATAAAGATTTTAATGAATTTTGAGTTAACTTAAATTAAGATATTTTTAATTTATTTATTGAAGAACGACAACAAATGTTGGCGTTAACAATCGCCGAACACAACCTACAGCCAACTTGAACCAGTTTCATGTAGAACATATAAATATTGCAAGTGCAACTTAAAATATTTGTTACATCGCAAAATAGTAATTGAGGAACCTTAGAAGAG
Source organism: Nephrotoma flavescens (assembly GCA_932526605.1). Classification (NCBI taxonomy): domain Eukaryota; kingdom Metazoa; phylum Arthropoda; class Insecta; order Diptera; family Tipulidae; genus Nephrotoma; species Nephrotoma flavescens. The sequence goes on along the minus strand of OW052222.1, from coordinate 70,153,810 downwards.
GTCTGAACCAGTTCAATGCATAAATTGCCAAGAATACGGAGAATACGGACACGAAAGCATACTGCACCTTAAATGAAGTTTGTGTTATTTGTGGTGAACTCCGCAACTCCAAACAGTGTGATAAGCCTCGCAATGTCCCAGCTGTGAGACGTTGTAATAACTGCGGTGAAAATCTACAGGGGTTGTGCAGTGTATCTGGACTTAAAACAAAAAATAAACCTTAAAATGAGAGCTGAGCAACAAATCCTCAATATGCAATTTAATCAGAGGGCTATGTTACCAAAAAATACAATAGTCACCAAATTAACGAGTGCAAACACACAAAACGATAACTTGGTTCACTCAGTGGTTTTGCACAGCCAGGCGTGTCTTACGCAAATATCCTAAAAGGTAACAAGCCGAAACCCAAAGTTCATTTTAATGAGGAGGACCTAAACATGCATCCCATGGTAAATAAATTAACCGAGACCATATAAAGTTTCATGATGATGATGGAAAGACAAATAAGCATGATGATGCAAAATATGAATACGCTTATGCAAATTATAGTCAAAAATCAAAAATGACAGTTCTAAAAATAGCTATTTGGAATGCGAACGGGCTCTCGCAACATAAAGCTGAGGTACAAACCTTTCTTATCAAACTAAATATAGACTAACATGTTAATATCTGAAACAAACTTCACAAAACAATTTTTTCTTAATATTACCGGCTATTCCGTTTATGACACCAAATATCCGGATGAAAAAGCACACGGCGGCACTGCAGTCTTAATAAAAAAAAGATTAAAGCACTACGAGCTCCAGAAATACGCTAAATATCACATCCAAGCTACAACTGTCAGTTTGCAAGAATGGTCTGGGACATTTTTAATATCGGTTGTCTACTGTCCACCGAAACATGCAATTAAAAACAGCAATTTATCGATTACTTTAATCAGTTGGGAATCAAATTTCTATCAGGGGGTGATTACAACGCTAAACATATGCAATGGTGTTCGAGGTTGACGTCACCCAAAGGCAAGTAACTCTACAAAACAATAAACGAGAAAAATCTAGATTATTTATCATCTGGACATTCCACATATTGGCCTGCAGATAGAAAGAAAATTCTTGATTTAATAGACTTCTTTGTAATACGAGGAATAGCACGCAACAATGCTCAAGTCGATGACTCTTATGATTTATCATCAGATCACTCACCAACAATAGTAACACTTAGTATCCAAGAATTAAAAACTGAACCACCTCAACGTTTAACAAACAAACTAACGAAATGGATTCTCTATAGAAACATAGTAGATGTAAATTGTCATCTTGATGTTCCACTTCGCACACCAGAAGGCATTGATGCCGCGATAGAAAACTTAAGACTAATAATGGAAATGGCTGCAAAAAAAGCTACTCCGGAGCTACGGAGAACAAAAATTCAGAAAAAATATAAGGCTTTCAAGTAACATTCAAAAGTTATTGGCAGAGAAGCGGGCAATTCGGCGGCTATGGCAGCTTCACCAATTTCTTTTGCATAAATGGAAATTAAATAGAGCTATTAAAGCTCTGAGAGAAGCAATACGGGAAGAACTAAATTTAGGAATACAGAATTACCTAAGTGAGCTCACAGCAACAGAAAAAAAGCAGATTATTCACTGCGAAAGGCAGCAAGAAATTTAAAAAGGCCTGAGCTATCGAACCCACCGATAAGGAAACCAGATGGTCACTGGGCCTGAAGTGACTTAGAAAAGGCTATAGCTTTCTCTAACCATCTACAAAAAGTGTTCACCCCAAATGAACAAAATATCGTCGTATAAATCTTAAGAAAGCGCCAGATCATGATCTAATAACTGGAAAAATGATCAAAGAATTTTTTTTTTTTGATGTGTAAACATCTTTACGCGCGCCTACCAATTTTTTTTTGTATTAGAGTAAACTTGTAAATGAAACGAACGGAAATGACGGATACCTACTTCGTTTAAAAAAAAAGCAAGAAACTCAACAAAAACAATTTTTACTATACATGGCATGCTTTTATGTATATGTATAATAAATAGTAGGGAAAATGAAAAAATTAATTTAATGAATGAAATAGAAACCATCGACATTTCCATCGATCAGAAAAATCAAAAAAAAATTACGATACGAAATACGAATTACGATTACGAAATTGCATACTCATACGATTAAAAACACAGTCAACAACTGCTGTATATTGCTTTATCACGAGTGATGGGTCTCTAGGCGCTGTTCATCACGTCGGCTATCAATGATCATATCTTCTACTGAATGGGGTTATAATGACATCTCGTTTTTAACATTGAACTGCCAGAGTCTCAGGTCACAGTCACGCAGGTATGCTCAACTCATTTGGTTTTCGAGACCTGGCTGCGCAATGACGAACTTGTTAATATTCCTACGTTTGAATGCTGGTTTCAGTTCAATAGAGATGGTCAGTGGGAGTAGCAATTCCGTCCGGAGTAGCAATTCCGTCAAAAGATCCATAAAATGAGCATAGTGGACACAAATAATTTGCCGTACTTTTTCAAAACCAATATTGACGTAACAAATGGACTGGCGAATGGAACTATGGGCTGTCTAAAGTATATCGAATGCATAGGCATCCTAACCAGGACAACGAGATTGATGAAAACGTCGACAGTAAAAAATGTCAAACGACTCTGGATGGATTTCGGTTCAAATTCACAAGTTGGCAAGAAGGTCAGGTGGCTTGAAGCTGGATGGGTGCAGAAAACAAATATCGACCGATGTTTGGTGCCCATTTCTAGAAAAAGCTCAACCATTAATCGAAACAACAATTAATGTTAAGCATAAACAACAATTAATGTAAAGCGTCGTACCTTCATGTGCCACCACAATTCATGCATCACAGGGTGGTCACCTATAACGAGATAGTCAGTATATACTCTTACGATAAAAGACACAGTTAATAAATTGTGTATATTGCTTGAGCACGAGCAACGAGTCTCGAAGGACTGTTGATCACGTCGGCTATCGATGATCATGTCGTCTACCATGGACGTAAAAATGGGACCTCAATGGGTCTTCTTCAAAATTAGCTATCGCGCCTCACCACAAATCCGCTTTATCCGTTGTAATGGCGAATTTTGTACGAGATAATAATGACGTCTGTTTTTTAACATTGAACTGTCAGAGTCTTAGGTCATACACATCACCTCGACCTAACTGACACAGTCACGCAAGGATGCTCAATTTTCTTGCTTTTCCAGATCTGCGTTCAGTTCAAGAGAGACGGTGAGTGAGCTGCCGGAGTAACAATATATAAAAATTCAAATAGAATACTCATACCATACAGTCACCTCGCATAAAGAAATCATCGTTGGACAAACAACTGGTATGAGCGTAACAACACAACTTATTGTTGATATATATGCGGCTGAACTTCAGCTTCTCAATGGGAATAAGATGCTTTCTGTAGTTGTATTAACCTCGCCGAATAAATCTTTCGAAGACATAATGAAGTTCATACATTTCGTCCTTGTCCCATATCCTAAAGAATTTCAAAAATTCTCCAAGGAGACTATCACCTTTTGCCGGTGATTATGAGAGAGGATTTCAATATTAATGTTGCTGTTCCTCAAGCTGAACCACTTATAAACTTCTGCGAGACGAATTCGATTTGCACATGAACTCAGATCGAAACAAATGAAAAACTCTGGTTAGTAAAATTACATTCTTTCTTCCTTCAAAGTAAACTGTACCCACGTACTATACACACGCCATGTTTACACATCTCCTTGAGAGTACTAATGGGCTCACTTATTTTTTTTTTTTTTATTTTCCAAGAAAAAAAAATACAATTTTTTTTATACAGGAAAATATTTGTGTAACAATAGCTAATATTTCAAAATGGTTAAGAATCTTATACTATAAAAAGAATACAAACTAAATTAAATTAAATTAAATTGAATTGGCACAAACAAACAATTAGTGACAAAATTATAGCTTTCAAACAAATTAATAAACATAAGTAAAATCCAACCAAGTATCAATGAAACAAATCATATTCTGTAATAAAATTTGAAAAAAGTTTATTTTTAAGATTAGATTTGAAAGTAGAAATAGGCAATCAAACAACTACCCCCTTTAACACCAACAATAGAATTGTTGGTGTTAAAGGGGGTAGTTGTTTGATTGCCTTAATGGCTTTGTTTTGTATGATTTGTAAGTCATTGATGTATGTAATGTTCGCTCCTCCCCAGATTTGTATCAGATAAGAGAGATGCGAGTTAATAAAACAAAATAGATGTTTTTCCGCATAAAATGTGGGATGAACCGACCGACTCAATAGGTATTACTTTAACTCTGATACTGTTTATATGATTAATCCATGATAGCTGAGAATTAATAATCAACCCAAGGTAAGAAATGCTTTCAACTCGATGTATAACACTATTATTAAAATTAATTTCATCTATTACAGCAGCAGGTTTATGTTTTAAAAAAAAGTTATAAAACTTGTTTTTGATACATTTAATTTAAACTTATTGCAACAGAGCCAATTGTGGACTTTAAGAAGATCATTTTCCATCGCAGTTTTCTGTTGTGGAAACGATTCAGAGCTGTAAATTAAAACAGCATCATCAGCAAACAATTGAAGCTTTCCCTCCAAACTAAGATCAAATAGGTCGTTTATGTAAAGTAGAAACATTACTGGTCCTAGGATCGATCCTTGTGGTATTCCGCGCTTCACAGTAATTCTTGATGATGTGTGACTATCAATTTTAACAACTTGTGTTCGATCTATTAGGTAATTTTGGATTAGTTTGATGAATTTACCGCAAATTCCATAATGGTTTTGTTTAGTCAAGAGTATTTGGTGGTCTACACAATCAAACGCTTTCATTATATCAAGAAACAAACAAGAAGTTGCTTTTTCTGTTCTATGGAACTGTAAATATTTTCAATCAAATTAATACTAGCTGAGAGTGTACTACTTGATTTCATAAAACCAAATTGATTTTTATGGATGATTTGATTTGATTCAATATGCTCTAAGAGCCGGTTATAAATAATACGCTCAAACACTTTACTGAAAACTGGCAGAACCGATATTGGCCGATAATTGCTTAAATTTAAGGAATCTCCAGATTTGAAAATTGGAGTAATACGAGCTGATTTCATAAACTCAAGGAAAATGCATTGCCACAAATTTAGAGTACGAGTCAGCAAGGGACACAACAAGTGCGAAAGTTCTTTAATTATTCCTACCGTAATATTATCGACCCCTTTTGACGATGTGAGCTTAAAATTTTTGATAATGTTGGTCACTTCTTCTTGTTCTACTGCGGATAACACAGACAGTTCGCGATATTCTTTTGGTGACAACTGCAATGCAAGAGGTGTTGTACTGCTACCTATATCAGCTCCAACATTTACTAAGAATTGGTTGAATGTATTTACAATTTCTTGTTGATCGCGTATAATGTTACCGTTTACTTTTATTTGACTTAATGTCGACGATTTAGTTGTAGGATTTTTGGAGAGAATTTCGTTAACCAGCTGATACATTCGTTTAGCATTTGGCATAACTGATTTGAATTTTTTACTGTAATAATTCTTTTTAGATTTATCTATCTGATATCTAAATTTGACATTGAGTGATTTAAAAGTTTCAGAAAAATATCTGTTATTTGGGTATCTTTTAGTAAGTTTATAAAATTTGTCTCGTACTTTAAGTTGTTTATAGAGTTTATCGGTGAACCACGGTTTTTTGTAAGAAAAGGCTTTAATTGTTTTTGTATATGTCACAGTGTTCAAACTAATTAAATTAACAAGTTCATTGTCGACAGTTTCAAACGAGGGATCATTTTTTAGCTTCAGTTGTATCATAGACGATAATACGTTGGTATAGTTGGTTTTTACCATATTTAAAATAGTTGACACTGAATTTTTAATAATGTGGTATTTAAAATGCAAAAAACGATGATCGCTTAACGCCGAATCTCCATAGTATATTGCAAATTGGCTAGATGTGTTCGTCAAGATATGGTCCAAAATACTCTTTGAAGAATACTCTTTGTAAGGTGGATTTGTAGTTAAGCACCTGTGGATTTGAGTTTTCCAATAGATTGATGTTAAAGTCACCAACTATGATTTGGTTTTTATTTGTACTAGTAATCTGGTCAAGATAGGTTAAAAACGATCTATAATTAGTGTGTGGCGGCTTATAAATCCCTAATAAGTATAAATTTAATTTTCGAGAAAAAAGTGTTATGCTTTGATTTTCTTCAAAAGCTTTCTCGATTAAGAACGTAAATTATAAGTTTCTCTCGATGAAAACTGTTACGCCCCCTCCGGTTCTATTTTCTCTAATACTATGGAACGAATTATAATTTTTTAAATTAAAATATTTTGTTTCAAGATTACTTAGAAAGGTTTCTGTGAGAATAATAACATCTACAGTTTCCTTAAATGACGACAAAAGAATTTCTACTTCCTCTAATTTATTCTTTAATCTATTTATGTTTATATAGAAGATATTTAAAGTTAAGTAACATTTTGTTTCATTGAGAAAGCTTGATAATTCTAAAAAATGTTTGTTTGATTTGTTTGTGCCGTTGTGTAACATTGTATTAACCATAATTATCCTTAATTTAATTTCAATATGTATGTACATTAATGCTGTCCAAAATTAAATTCATCTGTTGTTATTAATAATCTCAAAGAGTTTATGAACAAAATGAAATTTGAAAATAATAAAAATAAACAACTAGTTAATATGTGTAGCAAAATAATTACCAGATAGATGCATAAAATATATAAGAATATATTTCTAACGCGATTATGATATGTGTATACTTTCCCCAAAAATGGAGAATATGTCAAATTATCATGATTCCTAAGCCAGGTAAAGACGAAACCCAAGTCTCATCATACAGGCCAATAAGTCTACTTCCGATAATTTCAAAGCTTTTTGAAAAGATGGACTTTTCCACTACCTACCTGGAAGATCCACTACCAGCAGTTTTCTTGGATTGGAAGGGTTAAATTAGAAAATTAAAACTCTTTTGCCTAGACAATTTCATGCAATTCTTGAAAACTACTTAGCCCAAAGGATGATCCAGGCGAAACAAAATACGGCCACTATTGATTTAACCGAGATAAAAGCAGGACAACCGCAAGGTAGTGTATTTGGGACCTGTGCTACTTCAACTTTTGCTGATGACACAACTGTATTATTTCCGCACAAAAATCCTCAAACAGCATCGAGAGAATTACAAGAACATCTACACAAAATAGAAGATTGGTTAGAAACTTGGCGGAATAAATGTACATGCCCAGCAGTAAAATTAAACAATATCACAATTCCTCGACAAACAAAGGTCAAATATCTCGGTCTTCATCTCGATAGAAGATTGACATGGAAAAAGCACATTGAACCAAAACGCAATCAATTAAATATAAAATTTTCTGAAATGTACTGGATGATCGGAAGAAAATCGAAATTCTCTCTAGACTGCAAGATTCTACTATACAAAGCGATCCTAATCCCCATAGGGACATATGGTATCCAACTATGGGGCTCAACTAGTCCATCAAATATAGATATCGTACAAAGAACGCAAGCAAAGATACTTCGTAGCCTTACAAATGCCCCATGGCATATTCGAAAAAGCAACATCCATAGAGACCTAGGAATCAAAACTGTTAAAGATACAATTAAATCATGGAGTCTAAAATACCAACTGAAACTGGAATCACAACCTAACGAACTAGTTAGAGAACTACTAAGGCAACCGAAATACGGACGGCTTTGCAGAGCTTATCCTCTAGATTTAATTAACTGAGAAATATAATCTAGTAATTACGCGCATGTTGAGCTTACACACTAAAATTAAGTAATTATATTAAGTATATAAACATAGGTTAAGTAAGGCTTAAGTTAAAAATGTTTTTAGAGTTTTTAGGAATTTCACACTTCTTGTTAGTTTCGTATAAAGAAAGATTCAAGAATAAAGCCTATGGCAATAGTTACAAAAAAAAAAAAAATTAGACGTTAATTTGGAACCCTTCGAAAATAGTAGTCGGCAAACAGTGGAATCTTGTCAATTAGACTTTTTATTAGAACCAAATTATGTTTAGTATTCATAAGTTGGTCCAATCTAACTAAAGTACACAATGGACGTAGAGGCATAAAATGGCAATACAAAATCAATTTGCTTGGTACCAGAAGTATTATGTTATATCATTTGGTAATTAAATGAGCAGGTTCTGAACCTTTCACCGCATTTCCGTTAAATTGAATTTGCAACAATAATCGGTAATGTATATAATTTTATGTCCAGTACTTAAATTATCATAAAATTATAAGATATTCGGCAATAAACATAATAACATATGCACAAAACATAAAATTTTTGATTAAACAAGACCCAGTCATGCAACATACAATTTTACTTGCTCGTGTTTGCGCTTACATGTGCTGCACTTATACTACCGATACTTTCGAAAATCTGATCATATATATTCACTTTGTTGATATACATTAACAAGAGCAGCATAATTATGTTTATTTAACAAAAAATGTTCAATAGTTTCAAATTACATAATTAAATTTCATTATTTATTGATAAATAAAATATTTATCGTTTCTGTAGACTCAAAGATCTTTTTGTATAAATATCTCGATATATTGATTTATATAAGCAAAAACCTAGTTTTGAATTACGTACGCGGTACGATGCCGCGAAGACAACAATCACATTGTGATACCGTGCGAGTATTAAATTTTTATACCAATAGTTTTGTAACGTTTTGGTGTTACAAAATTTCGGATTTTTTGTAGTACGGTTGTCATTTAAAATAGTATATAGCTTACTATACTTAAATAGTAATAAAATAGATAATTTAAATAAAACTTAACAACAATAATATTATTATAAGACAGTGTTTGACTTTCTATATGTATAACATCTTATTATGTATTACGATTATTGTTGGCAGGTTGGCAGATATTGAAAGATTTTTTGCAAACTCATCAATTACTCAGTTTGTTATTAGTTGTATGAGAATTGGATTAATTGTGCTTTGTGATGACAAATTTGTTCGAATCGCATATGCTGAATAAATATTGTGTTATAACAAACAGTGGGTGCTTATAAATTTATGCACGTCAATAATTTACAAACATTTAAATAATAAAAATAGGAATGTGGATCGTAAAATTATATAAGGGGGTATAGCTCAGTGGTAGAGCATTCGACTGCAGATCGAGAGGTCCCCGGTTCAAACCCGGGTGCCCCCTGTTTTTGTTTAAATTATAGAAGTTTTTTTAATTAAAGGAACAAAATAAATGGAAGGCAGGGCTAGAAATAAGGAGTTATCAAGATAAGTCTACCGAAAGTCTAGATCTTATTGGTTAGTGACATTTTAGTAAATTCGCATTCTCTAAATTTTAATTAACATAAAATGTAAAGTGACAAGATAAATAAATATTAAAAAGTATCAAGTAAAATTTATCGTGTGTAAACTTTACTTAAATGTGTAAAAGGTGTTCGTTTGGACATTATTAATAATTAATGGCAGTGAAATACACTAGGGAGCAATTGAAAGTTAAAATTTATATGCATTCATTATTTTTTTGGAATAGTTTCCTTATTTTACCATTTTACAATTTGTTTTTCTTGTTTTAAGGGGAATCCCTAACTAATATTTCAAGAAAAAAATAATTTAATTGCGCATCGTCATCGACTAGGTTAGTGTTAGGTCAATCACCGAGAAGTATGTAAGAAGCAATTGATAGTTAAAATACTGCTTTTATTAATTTGTGTGCAGTACCTGGCAATTGAATTAGAGCCACTCTAGCATATCAAGTAGTTTGTATTGAAATATATTTAAAATTTTCGATTGTAACCGGATTTAGTTGTTCAAAGAGTATCTATTTATATAAACAACAACCCTTATATTATTATGGTAATTCCAGTAATACCGCGTTATCCAGGATCAGAATCACGCATATAACAAATTATACCACACCTCGTGACATGCGGACAATTTCGAAAAAACGAAATTATTGGATTTTTACAATAATTAAATTTTTATTTTCGTAAGTTAATTTATTATCAAAATTTATTTTCGTATTATCAAATTTTATTTCGTACATTGATTCATTATCAAATTTTGTAATAATGTATCGAAATTGGATGTAATTTTTATTTGTTTCTTATTGTTATTGACATCAATGTCATAGTGGTTATTTCGTTTCATTTCACACGTTAATGAAAACACAAAATAAGTACCATCCTTATAATACGAGATTGCGAAAGAAAAGAGAGACATCTATCCTGTCTGACTCGCACGTTAAAAATATAAAGTCTAAAAATAAAACTAAATCAAACTCCAAAATGGGCTTAAATATTGATCAGGCGCTTAAAATTGTTCCAGAATTTTCAGGAAATGCTGACGATCTCCATAGGTTTTTGGCAGCATGTGATTTAGTGCATTCTCTATTGAAAGAAGACGCTGAGAAAACGACACTTTTAAATTTGATTAAAACGCGCCTTAACGGCAAAGCTTATAATTCAATTAAATATAAAACGATCAATACCCTTCATGCTCTAAAAATAGAATTAAAAAGTCAATTTGGGCAAGCGTGTTCAATTGAACAATTGCAAACCAAATTATGTCTAATTAAACAAAACGCAAATGAGGAAGTTCAATCGTATGCCAATCGAGTTGAGGAAATACTTTTTAAATTAAACGACGGATGTATTTCTGAACAGGGAGAGGTACATCAAGAGGTAAGGGTATATCCATGAATTCCAATACGACATTAAAAGCGTTCGTAGACGATGACATTTCTAAAGCCGTCGAGGAAAAAGTAACGTTGAAAGGCAAAAATTCAATTTCACACACGACAAATTTGGTTTCCCAAAATAATGTCTCAACGTCTTCTAGCGGACGACACAATTCAAACAACCAAGCATTCACCATTAAATGCCAAACTTGTAACAGATCAGGCCATACCTCTAAAACATATTACTTTCGTTACAACCATTCTGAAACAAAATCAGTAAATCAAATTTCGATTCAGTGCAGTTATTGCAAAAATCTCGGGCATCACATTCGTGACTGTCGCAAACGACAATATAATGAAAAGCAAAAAACCAATCAAAATTGTTCTCAATATACATTCCAGAATCGTGACTTCAGACCACCCACCAAAAATGTAAAGACCATTACAAAAATATGCCAGAGCTCGTCGATATCAATGGACAGGACACTCTTCGAGTTCTCGATATTTAAAGGGTCCTGTTGCAAACATGATTAAAAACCAATTTCGTCAATTATATATTAAATAAATTCATGCAAATATTCCTAGTGTTCCTCAATATTCTAAATTTCATTTCACTATCGATAAATTATATCAAAAATTATGTTGAATATTTTTCAATTTCGAAAAGCATTTTGTTCAGATACATTGTTGAAATTTGTTTCCTTCTATATTCTACAATATTTCTATATTCTAGAAAAGTAACAAGTCTATATTCATTACTATTTTCTGAAACAAAATTCTCAATACTTGAACCCAAAACACATTTCCTACATTACAAAACCGATTCTCTATCGACAAATACCAATAATCATAAGTATATTCAGCTAAAACAAAATATTTTAAGAAACGAATCATGCTAGTTTTTAGTCTATACAGGAGCGAATGTTTGCGTCTTGAAGAAAGACCTAGTGGTTCCGGAAACAACATGTTTCCCTAAGCTAAGTTGTGAAATATCTGGAATTACTAACGTAGGATTCCGAACTCTGGCAGCCTGTCCAACAAAAATTTTATTACCAAATTCCGAAATCATTCAACATAATTTCCAACTTGTTAAGGATATACCCATTTCATGTGGCGGTACTATCGGTAAAGATTTGTTTACGAAATATCATTGTATCGCAGGAAATTTACCCCGGAGTTTTCGTAGCAAATTCAATTTCTAGAGTAGAAGATGGCTTAGCTGGTTTTAGTATAGTACCAGCGAAACTCCAATCGAAATTAGAAATTGTGAAATCAAAATCGAAGACATAGAAAACTATGATATTTTTATTTTATCAAAAAACGGAAATGAACTGTCAAACAGATTACAGACATTGGAATCTATGATAGATGTTACTACGTTAAACGAGGAAGAAAAACAATCAATTTTCGCGATTTGTCGTGAATACAACGAATTATTTCATCTTCCCGGTGACAAATTATCCTGTACCAAAATCATATCTCATAAAATCCCAGTTTTGCCTAATTCGCAACCTGTACATATCCGACCCTACAGATTACCTCAAGTGACTAAAATTGAAATGGATAAACAAATTTCAGAAATGATGGTCGATGGAATCATTCAGGAAAGTCGAAGTCCTTGGAACTCACCAGTATTAGTCGTTCCGAAAAAATCAAATTCCGATGAAAAGAAGTTTCGCATTGTCATAGATTATCGCAAGCTGAATGACTTGTCAGTCGCTGAAATCTACCCTCTTCCAAATATTGTGAAAATACTCGACCAACTGGGCAAAGCCAATTATTTTAGTACATTAGATCTCGCGAGCGGTTACCACCAGGTACCAGTTGACGAAGCCGATAGAGAAAAGACACCATTTTCTACATCTAATGGCCATTTTGAATTTGTAAGGATGCCCTTTAGTTTGAAAGGAGCACCGGAAACATTCCAACGCCTTATGAATACCGCACTTTCACGTCTCACTGGTTTGAAATGTTTTGTATACCTGGATGACAACTTGGATGATCACAATAAAAAACTGAAAGACGTATTTGATCGGCTAAAAACATTTCATCTAAAACTACAGCCGACAAAATGTTTGTTCCTTCGTAAAGAAATAGGTTATTTAGGCCATATTATTACGAAAGACGGTGTAAAACCGGACCCATCGAAAATATCAGCGATCGAAAAATATCCCACACCCAGCAATCAAAAAGAGTTAAAGCCATTTTTAGGGTTGGCGGGATACTACCGCCGATTTATTGATAAATTTGCCTGCATTTCACATCCTCTTAGCAAAATGATAAGTCCAAAAGTCGAATTGTCGGAGAATGAATTCTGTGAAGAATCGATCAATAAATTGAAGTACGCATTATGCAATCTCGCCAGTTTTAATTTACCCTGATTTTGCTAAACAGTTTGTATTAACAACCGACGCCAGTAACACTGCCCTTGGCTCTGTATTATCCCAAATTCAGGAAAACGGTAGTGATCTACCAATCTCTTACGCCAGTCGAATGTTGAACCAAGCCGAAGTAAATTACTCAACCACTGAATAGGAATTGCTGGCAATCGTGTGGTCTGTTAAACCGTTTTGACCTTATTTATATGGAGTCAAGTTTAAAATCGTCACAGATCATAAGCCCCTCGTGTGGTTATGCAAGTTATTAAATCCGACTTCCCAGCTTATTCGGTGGCGAATCCTTTTGGACGAGTATGAGTACGAAGTAGTTTACAAACCAGGAAGGTTTAACCACAATGCTGATGCACTAAGCCGAGTGAATATCACCACATATACCAACATTTTCGCAGTAATTCGAGCTACTTCGAAAAAATCACAATATCTTACAAACGAAACTGATAATCCACAAACCAATACAGTATCTAACAATTCACAAGCTATTAGTACAACTTCACTTTCTGTTCCTAGCCCTAAATCGCAAATTTCACATTCTCAAAATACCTCATCATTAAATCATTCTTATACAGGGTGGTCCAAAAGTCTGGAAACGGTGAATTTATTTCGCGCACGGGTGGAAAATCGGAATTCTGATATTGCGGTCTTTAGTAATTTCACCCGAGGAATCGAATGGGCCCATTAGATTTTGGGCCCGATGGGGCCTTATAGAGATATGAGGCCCAACTTTGAAATTTCAAATGCAAACCCATCTTTTTTATTGCAGATTCGGATTCAGCGGGAAATTTTACTAACGTATTGATTAAAACCAAAAATTTTTTCGTCCATTTTTGGACAAATTATTTTGTGTTTGAAAATCATAGTCACCGCCTGTGGCACTATTCTGGTAATTCCCCGGGAATAGGGAATTGGGGAAAGATTTTATATGTAATTTATGTTAAAATATATTTTTTCTGGCCTACTGACGAAAAATGTTCCATGTAAATATTTATAAATTGGGAATAATTTTTCCATACCTAAATTGGTAGGGAAAATTATTCCCAATTAATTTTGTTTTGAAAAAAATTAACACCAGCTTTTTACCTCAGTAGGCCAGAAAAATAATATTTGAATTGAAATTACATATAAAATCTTTCCCCAATTCTCTATTCCCGGGGGAATTGCCAGAATAGTGCCACTGGGGCCGAATTTTGATCAAAAAATGGAAATAAAAATTATGAGAATTGCATTTGTTTTACTTACCTACTATGTAAACCTAAAACATTAAATCGTTTAATACAACCAGCGAAAAAATTCAATATTTACGTCTAGTACGTATGTGATTGATGTACGTATGTGTGCGATAATTGTTTCATAAGTAGTATTGCAGATTCGGATTCAGCGGGAAATTTTACATCCGAATTGGTTAAAACCAAAAATTTTCGTCCATTTCTTGGTCCTATGCAGCGTTTTTTATTAAAAAATCCGGGGCGTCTGAATCATTCAGACCAGGGGGCACATATCGATATTCTGATACTGGAGATTTTCGCTGTTACAGGGCTCAATTAAAGTGTGATGGGATATGTTTTATTCTGACCTTAAGCAAACCATTTAACACTCATAGGCCCATAGGGCAGGTAAAGGGCTTAGCCCTGGGAATTCAAATAACAATCTACATTTTATTGCGGTTTTTACTTTATTTATAACTTGTCACGGTACTGGATATGATTATTTTATAAGGTGTTCAAATTGGTGTCCATCCACTGCAGTGCAGTGCGCGAGCCGTTGGTAGATTTCCTCATTCACTCGGGCCAACATCTCCGGGGTTATCGTACCTGACACCTCCACTATCCTTCTCTGGAGTTCTTCGATATTCGCAGGCTTGGTTTCGTAGACTCTATTTTTCAAATAGCCCCAATAAAAAAAATCTAAAGGGGTGAGGTCGGGCGATCTTGGTGGCCACTCGATGGCGCATCTTCCAACGCCCAGGAAATATAGCATTGAAAAGCTGCCTAACGCGTAATGCGAAATGCGCAGGTGCTCCATATTGTTGATACCACACGTTCTCCAATTGATCTCCAACAACAGCACGAATTGCTGGAATGATATCCCGTTCTAGCATCTCCAAAATATCAGCCCAAACATTGATTTTATCCTGCCATTGCGTGTGTGTATCTCGCATCCAGCGAGGATTTTCATCGGCCCAATATCTCATATTGTGGCGATCAACACCCCCCCCCCCCTTCCCAATTCAAACTTAATCCCACCTCATCCGAGAAACACAAAAGGTGAAATTATCAGCAAGATATCTCTCCATCATTACATCGCAATATTCCAGACGACGATCAAAGTCTTCTGAGGTAAGATCCTGCACTAAGCGGATATTATAGGGATGCCAACCATTCGTTTGTAAGATTCTTTGGACGGATGATTTACTCACCCCAACAGTTTGGAACAACCTTCTTTGGCTCACATGAGGATCCTCGATGACACTGAGAAGAACCACCAAGGCTTTTTCCTCATTAGTTTCACTTTTACCTCTGCCCGATCTCGGCAAGTCTGCTATAGACCCAGTCGCCGCAAACCCGTCAACCGTTTTTTTCACCGTTGATTTTGAAATCTGTGGCACTTCAGGATGAGTATCGTTAAACAAATTCGCAGCACTCACATATGACCTCTGTTTGTCACCGTATCCACGCGTTATCAAGATCTCTATTCTCTGACGGGTAGTTAAGGGCATATTTAGCTCGAAGTAAAAACTTATGAAACAATTGTCGCACACATACGTACATCACATACCTACTAGACGTAAATATTGAATTTTTCCGCTGGTTGTATTAAACGATTTGATGTTTTAGGTCTAGTAGGTAAAAAAAACAACTGCAATTCTCATAATTTTTATTTCCATTTTTTGATCAAAATTCGGCCCCAGGTGGTGACTATGATTTTCAAACACAAAATAATTTGTCCAAAAATGGACGAAACATTTTTTGGTTTTAATCAACACGTAGGTAAAATTTCCCGCTGAATCCGAATCTGCAATAAAAAAGATGGGTTTGCATTTGAAATTTCAAAGTTGGGCCTCATATCTCGTATAAGAGAAACCAAAATCTGATGAGCCTATTCGATTCCTCGGGTGAAATTTCTAAAGACCGCAGTATCGGAATTCCGATTTTCCACCCGTACGCGAAATAAATTCACCGTTTCCAGACTTTTGAACCACTTTGTTTATCATAACAACCGATACAGATCATAATGACAATACAGAAATTAACAGAGTTATTCGCGAATTCCATGATAGCCCAATCGGTGCTCATCAGGGAATTGGTACGACGCTGAAACGCATTTCGCAATACTACAAATTCGATGGTATGTTGAATAAGGTAAAAAAATACATTAAAAACTGCGAGTCGTGTCAGAAAAATAAGCATGGCCGTACAACTAAAATGCCAATGACATTAACTACAACATCGACTCATCCGTTTGAAAAAATCTTTCTAGATATTTTAATATGTCAGGACGATTTGACAAAATCTTCATTAGCCATGGCCATGCCTAACCAAGAAGCAGAAACAATCGCTAAGGTTTTATGTGAACAATTTATCTGTAAATTTGGCACCCCTGGAATAATTCTGACGGATCAAGAAGCGAATTTAATAGGAGAAGTGTTTAAACAAATGTGCAAAATACTAAAAATGAAAAAGATAAAAGCCACTGCGTATCATCCACAGTCGAATGGAGCACTCGAAAGGTCACACCGCACATTAGGTGAATATCTGAGAAATTTTACGAATAGCGATCCTTCTAATTGGGACTCGTGGCTTCCATACGCAATGTTTGCGTAAAATTCGACTCCTCACTCGTCAACGAATTTTATGCCTTTCGAACTGTTACATGGTTTCAAACCACTATTACCAACCTCGATTTTAGCAAACTCGCCAATTTACGATTTTGATGATTATTTATAATTCTTATGAAATAGCTATAGAGAAAACCTCCTCAGACAAAAGCTGAAGTCTAAAGAAAACTATGATAAAGCTCTAAATACGGCTACATTTAACATTGGGGATTTGGTTCTTTTGGAAAATTCAAAGTCAAAAAATAAACTGGAACATTTATTCACGGGTCCATTCCCGACGTAAACACTCGTATTAAGATTGACAAAGGTAGTCGCGTTGTACATAATAACCGTTTGAAACATTTTAATGATTCTTGAATGTGAAATGAAATGATATACATATATGAATTGATCTGTACGTCAATTTTGTACGAAAAGCAACAAGCGCGAGGTGAGCAAACCGGAAAAATATAGTATTGAGCATCTTGTTTGTATTAGTAGGCGAGACGCATGCGCATGATCTTGTTTTGATTTTTTTCATTTGACGTTTCAATGCGTAAACATTTCCCAATTTTAGAACTAATTCGAAATATTTTCATATTTCTGAATTAAATTGAATATAATTCTCACATTTGAATATTAAAAATCCTAAAATTTAAAATATCACTTCAATTCACCGCTCAAAAGCAAACGAATAGAAGAGGTGAGTAGACGTCAGTATCAAGAAAAATAAACCGATTCAACCGGAACCCATTATTTTGGTACCTACCATCGCAAAAATGACAAATAGAATGCACATATACAAGAGAGCAAAACACACAATACAAATATAAAATTGTGTATTATAAACTGTATATGTACACACAAATTTTGCTCACCTCGTCAACTCGCGCTGTCGTTTTGCGTACAAAATTGATACACTGATGTAAATAATAAATTAAATAAATTAAGAAATGGTTTTAATAACATGTTTATAAAACAAAAGAAACAATAAGTAAAATAAAGTAAAAAATTAAATTATGTAGTTCAAATTTTATAACTGTCTATGAGCTTGCCTAAGATCTATTTTGGTCCCATAAACGCCAATTTTTTTTGATAAATACATAAAAAAAAAGACGGGAAAGGTTCGGAGCCGAACTCTATAAGCATTTTTGTTGCCTATAAAATAAAAAAAAATAGCTTTTCCACAAAAATAAACACAAACCACCACACCTAAACAATATCGCCACCCACACCCACTATTCAATTCAAACCCCCAAAACCCATCTCAATCACACCATCCTATACCGCACCACCCATATTACCACCCTTTAACACTTCCATACCCACTTCCACACACACACACCACCCACACAAACCCTCATCCACCAAATCCCAAATTCCTACACCAAACCCAAAACGCCTCATCCCACCCTCTCCACCTTCCATACCACCACTCCTACCACCCCATAACCACACCACCCACATAAAACTACATCCAGACGAGATATATTTTTATTCCACATTCACATGCTCTATGAAACAAAAAAAAGAATACAAAATAAAAAAAAAAAATCTATCAATTTTAAGGAGGGGGGTTAACAAAACCCTACTTATCTCCGAACACCCTAAACACAGAAATGTGTAAATCAATAGGGATCATTCCCATGAATTGCTTGAACTTTCAGTGAAGAAATTAAGTTGATATCTCCATCCGTTCTCAAGTTATCGTGCACACAGACGGACAGACGGACAGACGGCAAACCGAAACCATATAGCATTTTTTTAACAAAAATGCTTAAAAATATACATATATAGAATTTGAACCTAATGAATATTGTATTATACTCTATTTTAATAAATAATAAAAGAAAAAAAAAGAAAAACAAAGAACAACAACCATATAATTATAATAGGAAGTTCCTTAGTAACTAAAATATCTAGATATAAATTTTATAATATGAAAAAAATAAATTTAAATATTATTTGAATTTGACTTATAGAATTAAAGTTAATATGTAAAAAATATAGTTTAAAAAAAACAACAGCAACTCATTTTTAGCAATAAGTTTAGATTTAAGAAGGGAGGTGTTGTGAAAACGCATTCATCAGGCATCCCTAATATGAAGTTTATCCCATAAGTATTTTTAGTTCATTGTACGAAAAAAAGAAAGAAGGAGCGAAATGAAAATAGAGAGTTGATCGTTACCTTTAGCCTATTTATTTTATAACAAAATACCAAATCAAACTGTTTCATAATAAATTTGTAACATTAGCTTGAAAATAAGTCCGTTGTCATCCAGGCTTTTTTGTTTGCGGTATTTTGAAGTATAAGAGGAAGTTTCTCTATTCCATCAGAATTACAACCAACAAGTACGTTCCTTAGATCTGTTACCACCAGAACAAGTTTCTCCTTGAAATGATTAAGTTCGGCATGCCAGGAAGAAATAAACCGAATTCATCCCCATTAAAAATGTCTTTTCTATCGTAATCCTTCAGAATTGTAGGTACAGTTGAAAATATAAAATAGGAAGTCATTTCAGCTGATACTTGTCTCGCCTTTCCTTTAATACAAGACAATTTCCATTTTAAAGGCAATTTCCATTTCGGTGGCTATTTTATCAGCCTTTCGCATTAATAGAGGTCCAGAAATAGGAGCATTTTGAGATCGCGCTTGCATAAACCAAAGCAGCAATCCCGATTCCTTCGAAAATCACACTTTTCATGTGAAGATTAAATTTTTAGACGATTTTTTATGATCGTTGATAAAGTAGAGTTTGGAATCTCAAATTCTTTACAATTTTCTGTTTTTGATCGATCGCCACCAAAACTAACCCGGTCACTCCCTCGCGAACGACATCAATAAATTTAATTTTATGATTTCAAACAGAAACAATTGTACGTTTAACGAGAATTATGTACTCACTACTACCAAATATGTACAAAACAAACTAAAACAATTTCTCTCCAACAAAACAAAATTTAATAACAAAATTTAATTTCGGGGAATTCCCTAAAATTGAAAGATATTTTTTGTTTTGTCTTAAGCGAATAATTGAACACTAAAATAATATAAAAAAGCTAAGTACAGGAAACCTTCCAAGAACACGATTAGTTCGTTCCGTGTTCTTTAAAACCGTGTTGTTCGAAACTACAAAATACAAATTAAAAAGAACGTTACAATTTATTTTTTATTTTATACAAAAAACAAAATAAAAGAGAATAACGAAAATCGTGTTGTTCGAACCGTGTAATTTGAGAAAATGGGTATGCGTGTTCTTCGAAACCATGTTCTTCAAATACCGTGTTCTTGGAGGGTAGTGCTGTACTAAAAAAAAAATCTTGTTATCCGATATTTCGTGTTAACAATTCCACTGTATAATCTGAACTAAATAGGATCTTCAGGTATATACCACAAGGTAGCGTACTTGGACCTATTCTTTTCATCTTTCATTCGAGAGATTTATCTAATATTCAAGGTACTACAGTAGCAATATTTGCAGATGATACAGCTATCTAAGCGGTCTGAAAAGGTATATTGGAAGCAATAAGGAATCTTCAAAATGCTGTTAGCACAGTAATTGAACTAAAAAAGACGCATCTTATTAAATGAAGCCCAATAAGTACACGTTAACTTTACACACCAAAATGTGTATGGAATTCTTGTGGTTCTTAACTTAAGCCAAATTCCATATGCAAATACGGCTAACTACCGTGACATGATCCCCGATGCTACGGTTAGATGGAAAGAAGAAGTAAACATTAAATATATAGGAGAATGTTCTGGCTCATTGGTAGAAATTCTGGAATTCTTGGAATAAATGCTAACTGCAGTATGGACCTATGGTATGCATGTTTGGAGTTGTGCCAAGTACAAATGATACAATGCTTTTAACCTAAAGTGCTACGATGGATTGTGAATGCCTCTTAAACTTAAAGATGTAATACGTCATCCGCAAGACATCCCAATGGGATAGTTCTAATTAGAATAAAAAATCACAGATAATTCATCATCAACCGATAAACTAATTTAGGATAGATAAATTACTCGATGGTCTCTGAATCAATTACAATATTTAATAAATAAATAATTAAATAAAAAATCCAATTAATTTGCGATCAACTTTTGCATGACCCCGCCACATACGTACTGGACAACAGTACGGAAGTAAATAAAACGTCGCAAGTATGACTTCATTCCATAAGTGAGACAAAAATCTTTATTTATTAATAATTTCTTATATACATACGGTGACTTTATGCGTTGTCCTTCAAACCAAGCATATATAATACCGCATGAATGGCTTTCTTAATTTGTTTCTTTTCAATCACACAAAATTCTTTTAAGCTTACCAAAAATTTATATTTCTTAGGTACCCTTAAAATTTGCACAATCTCCTTCTCATAATAAAAAAAACCGGTAAAGTCAGTAAACTTACGTATTATTTTATTTATCTTGATTCTTAAAAATATAAATTAAGATTTTGTTAGCCCCGAAAAACCTGTACGCGCGATTTTGGGATGAGCGATTCAATTGGAATTGTATACAAAGCACTTATGTATAGCAGCTACATATGAGATGTTCTCTGGATTTTATACTTTATAGTTTATGTGTTTTTAAAACCACCAATTTGTTTGTTCCCTCGCGCATCTTGATCTGTTGGTCGCGGTGTATAAAGAATGGAGTAATTCTAAAAATAATTGATGATGCAAAGGTATATCCATTTATATATCGTATAAGAAAACTTGTTATTCTTATATGCGCGCAGATTTAAGTATTTTTTGTTTTGTTTAATGTACAGAAAACGATTCGTCTTTTGTATCTGTCAATGAGGTTCTGTATACCTATAAAATGGATATTAACCATGTATAAATGATGGAATTAGCACTCCGCTTACAAGAGCATAAATACCTAAAACGGTACAGGTATTTAATAAATGTAGGTGGCCGGGTTTCGTGTTAACCAGAATTAAATTTCTCGGAAAGAATATACGATGCTCGTAGAATGCAGAGATGTTTTGAGCCGTAAATATAAAAATCTGAAAAATATTTATGGGTAGCCAAATTTTGTGCAATTTAATGAATCTTCAACGTGATTTGATCACATTTTTATAAGGAATTGTTCCGCCATTTGGTGATAATAATATATGTATTAAAAAATTCCTTGACATTCCTCACCTGTCTATACCTGCGTAAGCTTATTAAAAATAAAGAATATTTATAACCTTAAAAATATAAATCAAAATCTGGTTTTATATAAATAACATACAGAGTGACATCCTTGAGAGTTTATAGGTTTTGACAGCAACTTGATAAATTAACATGCAATATAGCAAATTAATAACCAAATTTGACTGGCAGATGTAAAAATAACATAAATATTTAAAAAATTAAAACCCACGTCTGAGACCCTAATGGATGCCTGTACTGACATGTAATTGAAGATTCTTTGTACATATTTATTAATTGTCTAAGATGTGTTACTTAGATAAAATAAACGTGGTGTTTTATTGTTTTACAATACGGCAAATCCGGACAATATTGTAAAGCATGTCAGAAGCAGTATTTCTCTCAAAATTGCGGCTGGTATGGCTGCTGCCGCATTTCTTCCATCTCCTTAATGACATTTTCGTGAAAGCCTCGACGCTCATTCCTTTTAAAGTTCACACTCTGCTGAAGGCAACATATGTCTGACATTGGGAACACAGCATGGTCCACCGCGCAACCTTGAATCGTATGAATAGTGTAGACCCAACATAATATCTTCTGCAGCATTCTTCTGTCGATCGTTCCCCGGTTGCAAGGACTCAATTCTTTTTGGTTTGATGGCAAAGACGCCAACTCGGCCGAAGTCAATTCGAACAAACGGTTGAACAGTGTCTTTTATCTGATCACCACGTAAGTAAGACCAAATGATCTCCATTATGTTTTCAAGATGGCGCGTCCTTCATTCGATACGACGTAGCGGTATTTCGCGAGACATCCGAAATTCGATCTTATGCTCTCATCTTGAGGGCGGCAGTGTTGTGTTCATCGAAATGCACTCTTATCTTGTAGATGCAAATTACCGTATCCAATGCAAAGACATCCGTTGCGCCGGTTAATCTCTTGGTTTTCAACAAGTCGATGTGAGCTGCTGTCATCTTGCCGACTCGTAGAGCATTAGAGAAATCAGCAGAGAATAAGCTCCATATAGGTTGGTAACTGGGAGAATTCTTAATGGTTGACAGAAGACTTGATTTTCTCTCACTCGAGCAGTACGATGCAATACGATGAAGTTGAAGCCTCCGAAGAGCTAGTTTTCCTTGTTCTTCAGTTATTGGAGACATGAGTTGATGGCGCACAACATCTCGTATGGTACCATTGAGATCTCATCGATGAAGGCAGTTTCACGATCCTTTCAGCATTGTCTTATCGTCTTCAGGAAGTTTCCAGTCAATATCGGCATACTATTCACATCTTAAGCGTGTTATTCCTGTTATTGCTGATAATTTCCTGGCCCGTCTTCCAAAGCAGCCATATCGACCTAATTCTTCAGAGCATTAAAGATGAATGACTTACCGGTTCCTGCTCCTCCGGCCACGAACAGTCTGATGCTTTCGTTACTGACAAGTTGACTGGAATTGCTTATTGGTCATGGCGTAATTCTCAATTTCTTCCTTTTGGTAAATGATCCATCTTAAAGTTAAACTTCTAACCGCACGTGTTTCAAAAAAGGAAATTTTTTGATGTTCCGTCTATACGAAACCCTGTGGTTGTTCCAGAATGTTGAGTGCATGAGATTGAGGGAATGCAAATCGCTTGGATGGTTCCCATATATTTATACTTACTATTCGGTTGAGCCTCGCGAGCCGTTGTATTCCTCGGTAGTATTAATAATTTTCGGGATTTTTCATTGTGAAGTATATGTCACTTTCACTACTGCTGCATCATTACGGATCACCATTTTTGTATTCTCTTGTTCCGACACACTAGCATTGACACTCTCATTATTTTTCCCCTGCTGCTTTCCGTAGAAAAGCTCAAAAACATCGCGAATTCCATCAGGTACATCTTGAACTTGCTGTTTGGATGATCCTTTGGTCATTTCTCATAAGGCTCAAAGATATTAGAACAAACACTTGTTACTTCATTTCCTTCTAACCGCATGACATGATATCGCTGTTCAGGCTTGCCATTGTTTAAGAACACACAATAAACAATTTTCGTCAGATATTAGCTTTCTCTGGTCGAATTTGCCTGATGGCCTGTGCGACGCTCTCATTCATCTCAGTTAGTTCGGACTTGGAAATGTACTTGGAATGTAGTAGGCGTTCGTTTTATTTGTTTGCAGAATGTCGCCAGTTGCAACCTAAAAATGGCATATATGCGAGTGGTACTCGTAGCAAGTGTGCCTTTGACGATTCATTTGATTTCGCTTCACCAATGCGTATCCTCCAAATCATCTTATCCCTTGGGAGAATAAGCTAGTGCAGTGAGAATACTAAATCTCACCAAGTAGTATCAACTGACTACTACTGAATAGAGATCAATCAAGCATTGCGTATCAGCTATCATGCTGCTGGGAATCTCTTCAGGTTGACCAGTAGGTCATGCCAGTTAATGACATTTCACCTAATTGTAATAAACCACTCTGTTAAGGAATCTTCTTGGAGGCTTAGGAAATAGGCTTCTGTGGATGTTTGTGTATTATTTTATACCAAACTCACAAGCAGACGTTTAGATACCTTAGAATCTTACGAAATTCAAAATCCCTATTCCTTAAACAAAATCCGTTTCTCACCAATTACGGATCCCGCCCTGTTCTATTCTCACGCTCTTTATGATATGATGTGAAATGTACTTCAATACACCTTGAATTTTGTTACTTAGCCGATGACTAATCGCTTACCTGCTATCCCTTTATTTATTTTTAAAAAAATTTCCGTATATAAACAACAGAAACCCTATTTTTGGTTTCTCCTTCTTTTATTTCCTTTTTTTGCCTTTTCAAGTTGAAATCGATCGAGTGATTTTTTAAATTTTTTGAACAAATTTTTTTTAAATAAAATATTCAAAAATTTAACTTTTGCGAAATAAAAAACAAGTGTTTAGTGTAAACAAGTGTAAACAACTAGTATTTTTAACTCCTTCAACATGTTGAATTTTATTTCAAATAAACATCATTTGCGGGAAGTTTTATTACATTATTTTATTGCATAAAAAAGTGCAGTGGAAACTTATCGTTTGCTTGTGGAAATTTAACGTGAGTATGCTAAATCGAATACAACTTGCTAAGAATGGGTTCGATGATTTAAAAATTTTGATTTTGACATTGAAGATAAAGAGCTTGAAAACTACATAAAAATTTGAAGAAGCTGAATTGGAAACGGTTGAAGATTTTTCCCAAACACAATCAAAATTGTCTGTGGCATTTTAAATGTTGATCGATCAACTGTATTGAAACGTTAACAAACAATCGGAATGATTCAAAAAGCTAGCAACTTGGTTCCACATGACTTAAAATAAAAAGACCTTGAACCGGAATGATAAAAAGACCGGATAAAAAGACCTTGAACAGGCAAAGGTAATTTTTAACGTTGAAAACTGGTGAAGCTGGTCCATCGCAACCAAAACGGGATATTCATTGCAATAAGTTTATGATTTGTATTTGCTGGGATCGGAAAGGTGTGATCGGAAAGGTGTGATATATTAGCAGTTCATAGCTAATCAGGTAAAACTATCAATGGTGATGTATACCAACGACAACTAATACGTTTGAAGCGAGCTATAGAGGAAAGACGACCAAAATGGGTTAATAGACAGAACAAAATAATTTTGCAGCACGACAACATATCACACATCACAAAAGGACAGTACTGGGAAGTTCTACCGCAACATAGCTCCATCAAATTACTATTTATTACGGAGATCAAACATTGGCTTATTGATCCAAAGACCAGGATTTTTTCAGAGAGGGTATCGATAAATTGCCTGAAACCTGTGGAAAAGTTGTAGCTGCAGATGGAGCGTACTTTCAATAAATAATTCTTTCATTTTCTAAACAAGTAAATATGTTTTATTTTCACAAAAAGGTGCGGTACAGTACATAATAGACCGTTTCATCAAATGGGAGGGTGGGTTGATACATTTTAACAAGTTTATACAGAGAAATATTCTTTACGAAGAGAAGAGTTGCACTCCTTTTGGATATCTATTGCTCTAGAGCGATCCCCAGCACTATAACATGATTTTAAACGGTTGCTTCGCTATGTAACAAATTTGTAGTTAATTTGAAAAACATCTAGTGCCATTTTCATTGGATTGTGCCACAAGTCCTGGTGCAACATTAGGGTCATGGAAACCTAAAATATTTTTTGCGGCAAACTTTTAAATCAAAAGTGACCCCAGTTATCTCTGACTCTATACTTTCTATAGATTCGGTTTGGTCTGCACGGTGATCCTTTGACTGTGAGATCATGCTCAATAACCCTTTGGTTGATTCGAAAATTGTTAATTGTAAACATTTTACGAGAGGCAGGCCACCAGAGGCAGGATGCAAATCGAATTTTCATCATCGATCACATTCGACGATGTTAATAAACAAAACTTAGACCCTCTGGTGGAGTGCAGAATTCAACGCCGACCCACCGTCCATTTCAATGTACAGGTTGACATGGGGCTTGCAATGTGCAGGTGGTATACTGTAATTGTGTGAGTAGGTGAATAGGTGAATGGGTTAATGATGTGGCGTGAATGCGTGGTATCACAATGGGTCAAAAATGGCCTAAGTGTCAACCACTGAAACCTAACCTAACCTAAACATTTCACGAATCTTTTCTGTGCTTCTAACATTGTCACGATTATGTGGGTGCTAGCTCACCGTAATATTGAAGGAAATTAGAACCCTGATCGTCTAGCCATAGATGATTCACAGTTAAAATTTCCACTTATACCTCTCGTGAAGCTACGTTACGTGCTTTATTACTGAACCTAGACAATCTAGGTTTAGCTAACTAATCGTTTTCCTTAAACAAGGATTATTTAGGAATCATTCAAGGATTATTTAGGAGACATTCAGACTTCTTCCTATAGATTTAGGAGAAGATGTAACTTGAATCCAAGCTAGAGGTATTCTCTGTGGATCTGAAATGTGAAATCATCTTTAGCATTCCGCTTGGCGCCCAGTAAATTTTTTTTACCAAACTCAAACCCAAAATTAGCTCGTTCCCGGGTCTGTTCAAATATTTTGGTTTTAGTTGTCTGTACATAAAATATGAATTAACTAAGAAAGGGCAATTTTAAATTTTTTTCAGTGGATCCCCTAACTTTAGCGTAAATAAAATATTAATTACAATTTTTGCAGCTAAACGCCTCTCTACTTACTCAACGAGGGTTCCAGTAAGGAAAAAGAAGAGCGTTAAACAGTTTCTAAGGTTTCAACTTACAGTGACTTCGACACCAAGTTGGTTCGATCGAACTTTTAATATGAGTAAATAATTGCCTTTCGAAAAAATTAGAAAAAAATAAACTTAAAGGCCTATTTGATCTTTGAACCTGTAATAAGAGGTGTATCTTGCCTTAAGTATAAATATTAGGTTACCCTTGATGTGATGATAATTTTAGGCATAGGGTGAGATCAAGCAAGTAGTTTGTTGAACGACTTCTAACTTGAAACTGTTAGATGACAGGATTTTATCCTGTTAATAATTTGATTCACGAGGCCGAGACATGCAACCCCATTTGTCTTTGATCCTTATTACGCTATTTCGGAGTAACCCGAAAAGTTAGTTGTTAGTAGCAGCTCCAAGCACTTCATGCTTGTTATTTCCAGAGTATATCCGATGGAAAAGTTTTCGGATAGCTTGTCTACCGGACATCAAGCTGTGTATGGATAAAAGCGGTTTTGAAACCCGTAGTGAACGGAACGGGAAACCCACAAAAATTTAAAATACAAAATCCTCAAACCATTTAATCCACTTTATAAAAATTAAAAATAAACTGAAAACCCCCAAACACAATATAAATTTCAAATCTCCACAAAACATAGATATTTCCTTTGTTTTTTAATGGAAACAAACAGCAAATTGCATTATTTTCGAACATATTAATCAGTTTTAGTTGCCCTCTAATCTTGAAATTACATAAATATACATATTTAGGAAAAGTTTGTCTTTGATTTGCATTTTTAATCAATTAAAGTAAGTACACAATAGTAACACATAATATCAACATTACAGTACTGAAGTCAAACAAACGACACAATAAATTGATAATTGATGGATTCGATTATCATTTACAATCCAAAAGTAAGACAAACCGATTATGATGGGATTAGGTATTTTGGATGGAAATAGGGTTCTTAAATAGTTTTGGGAAGAAGTTCTGGAATATGGCCATCTAGGACGGAACTCAATCAATTCTTAACCGATCACACTCCCAAAATGCACGAACTCCGCAAGGAACTGCAGTGTTTGAATAACCATCGACTTCTTGCAATTAGCGATGACATACGTAATTTTTAATTTTTGACCTTATGATTTACCAAACATTTGCGGTTCAGGTGGAGCTTGAATCCCGTTCGTTTTTTCTTACAATCGAGTGATGATGAATTAGAGGATGAAGAGGCACTGGCCAATATTCAACGAAAACGATTTCGTGATAGTTCAATAATAATCAAAGCAAATCTTCAATGCCAATTACCATATATGACTATATAGGACGAAGATACCGATTTTATGTTGAGGTGATATGATTGGAAAGTTAGGGAAGACAAAATTTTTTTCACAATAATTATACAGGGAAAATTTAGCGCCGGCCTTAAATAGTAAAAGTTACATAAAGACGAAGAAGAGATTGATCGAACTTCTACTATTACTTCTTCTAGGCTGTCAAGTTCCAGTTAAAATAATTTAATCAGTTGCCCTGATTAATGTCTATTGATCGCTAATGTAGCTGTAAAATGCAGCGAATTCTAATTCGATTTATTACCATTATCATAACGTAATTTAATAATAATTTATTTAACATTTTGTTAACCTTGTGAATGGAGTCACTGATAATTTTGGTCAAGAGACTAAGAGATCTGTGTTCGAATGGTGTACTTCCGAATAAGATTTATTATTTCTCATTAATCAATGCCACCTCATTATAGTTCTTAAAACCAAATCAAAAATAAACAGATTATATTATGTACTTTACTGATTATTTACTATATAAAACTCTTTATATTACATAAAAGTGATCAAATTTCACTATCTCTATAAAACGAAACGTTCGTTTGTGATTTGACCTAGCTGCACGGTTAACGATTATTATATTTCTACACTTAAATCATGATTTGTTCTGATTAAACACAAAAAAATACTTCATGATAGATTTGATTTGAAAACGTGAAATTTCTTCATACCACCCAAAGCATCGAATTCAATATTCTAAAAAAATATTTCATTTCGATCTTTGATCGTATTCGTATTATTCTCTGTTTGCCAAGATATTTTTATTTATGGTACAAATTTCGCGCGATGACCGCAAACAAGAAATAAAAGTCATTTTAATTTTTAATGTTTGCTAGGAACGCGATGAGATAAACTTAAAAAGAATATTAGAAGAAGAAATTAACTCGTACTTGTAAAGGTCATTAATATCTTGTATTTAAGCATACGCATGCGGACAAAAGATATATGTATGTACGGTTAAAAATTACGTTTCTTACATTAAATTAATCTACATAATTATAATTAACCTTACAACAATTAAGTCGTTGTAAAACAAAAGAATTTATTTATCGTCAATTATTAAGCTAAGTGTAACGTAGAACATTCTTTTTGCTGGCTGTACAATTCGCATTTGCCTTTGTACAAATTTTCTTTGGGTATTGGTTTGTTCTTCGCGCATGAAAAAAATTACGTATTGTGATTCAAATTAACTTTTGTGATCAGATACTATCGACATTATTTGTATTTTTTTGTATTTTGGGTTTTAACTTTATATAAATAAATGATGTCATGCCGGATTTTTGCAAATGCTTTAATAAAACTGATTTTGAAATGTAATTCGAAATAATAATACAATTTTTAATATCATTAACACCAATTCGCGATATCATATTAAATTTTTTTTTGGATTTTGCATTTACCAAAATTAAAATTTAAATTAATTAATAAATTATTATAACGCGCATTTTTATGTCATTAGATAGGTAATTCTGAGTTATGAATCGGTTACTTTCTATTTTAGTTCTGCGCGCTCTAAGTGATTATGCGATACTTTTTTACAGTCCCCCGAAGCGATTGTAAAACAATTTCATTTCGGCTTTATGTGAATCGTGAAATTCGATATATAACAACAAAATGTTGATATTTTTTTTTTTGGAAATTATGTTAATTTGTAAGTTGAACTCTAACGACAATATTAAAAAAACTGACATAATATTGATATTTTGTTAAAATGCGGTGATCTGAATTTAAAGCTATAATTTGTAACCGTTTTGTCGTGTTTAATTTTGAAAAGTTATTATTTGTTATAGTTTACGTTTCTGCTGATCCCACTAATATAGGTCGGAAGCATTATGATTATCCATAATTGTTATCCATAATTGTTGAAGTTTAAGTTTAAATTTCTGCTTTAAGAGGGTTAACTTTCGCGTAAAATTAATTAGTTAATTACTATTCTATAGGCGTAGACAATGTTTGTAGATAGTTAAAGATTATGTTGACATTGTTTAGAACCTATGTATAATATTCCGACACTATAACGTAATTTTTTTAATTATTGCTTGTTTTTGAACACGATGAGGATTACTTCATATAAATGAATAATAGCGTTCAAACAACCTCGGCTTTATCCAAATCGATCATGAATCCGTGGTACAAAAGATTTCCTAACTTAAAGATAATTTTTCGTTTGATTTTGACGGTTTACCATCTATCTCTTAAAAAGCTACAGTGAAATTCTAGCCCAACCGCTGATGGCGCCATTAAGCCATTAAGCATGGCTGCAAATCAGACATTTGTACTTACAAATCGATTGTAAAATTGTTTTGTTTTTCAAGCTCGGGTATGTTTCATTGTAGTTTTATAGTAAACCCACAAACTTTCCGTTGAAGACCGTTAGATAAGAGCACAATCTAAAAGACTGTATATATCCGTGCTGTTCAGATCATCAGTATCAACTCATTTCTCAGCACCATCTAGAGTGTCTCAAATGGCAACGATTTGGTTCCGATTTTTTTCATTCTTTCATTGTTCGCGTTGGTTTACGTGAGCTACCGTGGGTGGGCATGTTCAACCTGCCTTCAAACCAAGATCGTTTCAAGTTAATTGGCTTGCAACTAGTCAGTAAGCACCGAGTTGTACCAGACATGGTTTTCATTCACCAATTACTATAATGTTGGGCGGGGCTAATCAACGCTGTAATTTCAATGATTTTAATATCATGTACGTTAAACAATTTTTTTATTTAACTTGACCAGTTTGACATATTATATTTTATTCAACACATTTTATTTTGTTATATTTCTTTTTACTTATTTTAATTTTTATGAAATTTTTACCATTACTTAATTGATATACTTTGTAATTTAACCCCCCGATTCTGACGATAAGACTACTAAGACTATCTTAGCTAAGACTTTCTTGTTAAGACTTTATTTTTTAAGACTAAAGTCTTCATTGAAATTCTGAAGACACTAGTCTTAAATAATATATTAGAAACTCTCCAAAGACTTTTGTAGAGCTGTCGAACCCAAATTTTTACGATATTGTTTCAAATTTATGAACGAAAAGCGACAGTTCAATTCGAAATTGGTAAAAAAAAACTCAAATTTATGTTTTATATATGCTGAGAGAGTACATAATATTGTATTTTGAATAATTTTTTCGGTTTTATAGTCAAATACATATAATTATTGTTTTTGCTTAAATGCCAAAATTATGATTCCTAAGACCACCTATTTCGCTGATATTAACGAAGACAATTTTTTAAGACTACTGACAGATAAGACTAAGTGCAGAATACGAATTTAAAGTATCTAGTCTTCGTTAAGACAAAAGTTTTCGCTAAGACTGAAAATACGTCTGTGACTGTACGTTCGAATCGGGGGGTTAATCTGTTTGAACTAAGTACACTCAACTACCGCTTTTCCTGTCGTCCGTGGTGAGTATCGTTTTGCTTAGCTATTTATTTTCTTGAAATTTTCTTTGAATGTTTTGATATTAGCCCTCAAACTTTGCCGCACAAGAGATTGCACAAGCTCGATCGGATATACAACAACAACAGTTAAATCCACAATCCCGTGTCTAAGAAAAATTATATACATAGACTCATTGAAATTTGATTTTTAGGTTCGGTTCAACAAGGAATTTAACTTAGTAAAAAACTCTATTAAGCAGTTCGATATGTTTGTTTAAAAATAATAATTATACGAAGATACCCCGCGCGTAGTTGGAAGGGAATTTTTATTATTAATATTACGATAACGTTGTAAAAGCCCACTTTTGACACTAAATTTGAAGAATTTCGGGCGTTTGACCGCGATTTGAAATTTATTTTGAAAATGAAATATTACCGCGCCTAATATTTCCCAATTTATCACTTTGTTACATTGTTCAATATTTCACTTTTACTTCACACAATTAGCTTTTTATTGCTTGGCTGGTACTGTTCTTGTTAAATTACAACTGTGTTTGAAACTTGTATGTAGTTGTTTTTGCGAACACTCCAAACTTATCAATGGTTTTGCCTTTCGTTATTATAGTACTCCCCCCGATTTGAAATGTCATTGATGAATCCAATTTCCAATCAGTGTTAGAGGAGTTCTTGATCTGGTAACATCGAGGCTTGATTAGAATAACAATCGTTCAATAAAATTATAGGCCCTTTTGTTAACTCCAAAATTATGGCCTCTTTTGTTGGCTGCGAATAAGTTGATTTTTTACTGCGGCATGTACATTCTTTATCGAAGATTAAGTTCTTTATTTATTTTTACGGCCACTCCATGTGACTAGTCCATCGTTTCGACAAGCCTCTCTACTCCAATGCTTGCCAACTTGACACATATCCTCAAAGTGGTCTTCTGCATCACTCTATTTCTCATTCCCTTTCTCTTTTCAGCGACCAACTCCTCTGCAG
Organism: Nephrotoma flavescens; assembly: GCA_932526605.1. NCBI lineage: Eukaryota > Metazoa > Arthropoda > Insecta > Diptera > Tipulidae > Nephrotoma > Nephrotoma flavescens. Next base: position 70,120,741 of record OW052222.1, on the reverse strand, counting down.
ATGAAGCATTTACTCAAACTTTTATGTTGGTCGGCTAAAGCAGGCGTCTAGGTCACAATTCCTCTGGAACCATCGTGCTATACTGCTTTTTTCTCCATGAAGTCTTATAACTTTACAATCAAATGTCGGAAGTTTCGAAACTTCTCTCGAGCTCTCGGCTGCAACGTCCATTATATAACCTGTAAACCTCCTTTATTGGAGTATGGAAAATGCCCCTCCAAGATGGCATCAACTTCTTTAATTTTGCTTTCCATCTCGTGCCGGATTTTTAAATCGGATTATTCAACTCAGTCGTCCGACCTTTCAGTTTTTCGATTTGGTGCTTTTTGGTCCGAATAATTTGTTCGAGTTCCTTGTTCTGTTTATAACAAATCTGACTAAATTTTTCGCACCGCTCGCTCTGTTCCTGTAGCTCGGCAAACTACCAATCTTGTTCTTCCGCGGGCAAATGCCTGACTAAGGAACATTTCCTTTTGGAACTTGTATAGGGATTAATGTTTTCTAAACTCATTACGACAGGTATTTGCAAAATCCCACTTCAGATACCTATACCCCTATTATGGTTTTCGCATTTTACATTTCCGGCGAATTCAACTCACATTTTTGGTATTACGATTTTCGCCTAAACGAGCTGAACTGTCAAAATGATTCGCCATCTTTTTGTAGGCGAATCTCATAAAATTGGTTTTCTGTTTTCATTTCACAGTCAAAATCAAACAATGGAGATTCACGTGTAAGAAATTATAATTTTATAACATGAAGAAAACAACAAATGACAGCAAATTTTCGAAATTAACGCAAGAGATGGACAAAAATCCCGATATTTTCGCATCCGTGCCATGTTAATATTTCCATCTGGTTTATCAGAAAAAGATAGATCGACACTAGACAACATGATTTTTAACTGATTTCAGATTAATTGAAAAAAACCGTAATTTATAAACACAAAATCTGAATAATATATGATTACAACAACACAATTATTGACAAAAAACTGCAAATGTAAAAAAAAAATGTTATAAAAATTATTATTCGGCTAGTATTACTAGATGTGCACTCGCCAAAATAAAGGCGAAAACCTTAATTCGAAAACCCAACTCCCACGGATTTAAGATTCACCGTGAATCGTTCAGCGAAGCGAAAACCATAATAGGGGTATTAATGTTTCAATTTTTGGTCGTTCGATACGGATTCGTAATGGATTTTTCAAGTAAAACGTTCATCCTTTAAGGCTACAAAATCTTTTACTTCTTTAACAAATTCACAATTTATTATTTTGTATAACTCTTTAATATTTTATTTTTACTTCACATAGCTTACTTTTTACTACTTGAATTGGTGCTTTTTGACTTTTAAGCTACAAATTGCCATGTAAATTTGTTCGTTCTTATATATTGGTTCATTGTTGTTCGAGATTATTCCATTTATTTTATCAGTCGATGTGTGTGTATTGCAATTGTCAGTCACTTTCATGTAGTTGTATTTGCGAACATTCCAGTCATCAACTCCCTTTGTCTTGATTATTAACGCCGTTGTTAATTTCAGAATTTTCTATGATAACTATCGCTTCCGACTAACAAATATTTTCGTTATTATAGTGTTCTCCTCTATTTGAAATCTCATTGTTGAAAATTATGCACTAGAGAATAGAATCGAACCCAGTCAGTGAATTGTTCTATCAAAATATCAAAATCTATATCAAAAGTCCAAACCCGACATGAATTGCAATTTCGAGTCAGCAACCAACAGGCAATGGAAATGCGAGCAAATCAACAACAAGTATCGGTTCAACTATTCGCAAGCATTCCATTCGGTCAATAAAACCTGTCAGTCAAAACACCAATCAAGTACGCTAAAAATGAAAGGAAAGTCTATTGCAAGATCATTAGAAAAAAGCGAAATAGTTCAGCTAAAAAGAAATTATAATAAATACGGGGCAGGTAGGAAGATAAAAAAATTTTTAAAGTTCAAAACAGCAAATTTGAAGAAACTCTATAAATAAATGAAGGGGTGAAAAGGTTGTCTTTGATACCCAACTATCTTTTACCACGAATGTATACATAGATCTCGAATATACTACGCTTGATTTCTTCAGCGTAAAATTAAGCTTACCGGACTTTTGTTGAAAACTACTTTTAAATTTAAAGGTAAAAGTGAAGGGTGTTTAACGAAATCTCGGTTTTCAAAATCTCAGTATGTCAAAATCTCGTTTTATTCTAAATCTCGGTTTTCAAAATCTCGGTTTTCAAAATCTCGGTTTTCAAAATCCCGGTTTTCAAAATCCCGGTTTTCAAAATTTCGGTTTTCAAAATTTCGGTTTTCAAAATCTCGGTTTTCGAAATCCCGGTTTTGTATAAAACTCGATTTTTAGGAAATCCCGGTTTTGAACAAAATGTTGCAATTACAAAATCTCGCATAACAAAATGGTGCAATTATCTATCATTTTAGTAGGTGTCATTAATAGATTCTATATAATCCACTACTACGTGCGGCACGCAGTGCGACATGTTTGCTGATCCCCGGCTTCTACGTCCCCCTAAGTTCAAATGTAAAGCCCCTCGGAGAGAGTTATCGAATCCGTTAGCTTCTACAATTATTGCATTTCAAAATGTTGCATTAACAAAATATTGCTTTGAATAAACAAAATATTATTTTGTGCAATTAGAACTAAAAGAAAAGAAAAGAAAACCGAGATTTTGAAAACCGGGATTTTGAAAACCGAGATTTTCAAAACCGAGATTTTGAAAACCGAGATTTTGAAAACCAAGATTTTGAAAACCGAGATTGTGAAACCGAGATTTTAAAAACCGAAATTTTGAAAACCGAGATTTCGTTGTATACCCAAAAGTGCCTTCTTCAGCTTCAAATTTAATTTTGAATCTTTTAACTCTTTCTCAATTTTTGTAAATGCTACACTTTTCAGTTCATTGCAATAATATGAAAACTGTTATTTCTGGTACACAATTTTCACCAAATTTCGTAAGGAAAATCCAAATTTATGGAAAAAGCCTGAACTATGTAGCGAAGCTGAATTTTTGGTAAAATACTTCTGGTAAAATTTTAAACAAATGATCCGAAAAAAATTTGTTTGAAGCTTAATTTACAATCGGGTTGTTTTTAATCGTTCTCTTTCGTAAATGCTATATGCTTTTCAAAATATTTGTAAAAAACAAAAGCTTCTATAAAGAATCTGCAACTTCCGGCGGGCTGGTTTCGACCAATGGTCACTGGGATCCCCTAATTTATGGAAAAGTTTAAGTATAAAGTTCCATCCCAATCAGTTGCTCCATTTTAAAAGCAAGATTTTTTTAAAAACTACTTTTGTTGATTTCGGCGTTATAACGAATGGCAAATCTGCAAAAATCTCGAGGCCAAAATTTTTTAGGAACAATTTTAAGGTTTTTGCAGATTCACCCAATCGCTATATCGTCGAATCCAAAAAAATTAGTTTTTAAAAAATCACTGTGCGTTTCTGTGTATCTGTGAGTGGTGCCGTGCAGACTAAATGTCTTTTGGCTCCATACGGCCCATGCGGATTGATTTAAGCTTTTCTTATAAATTGGGAGATCTAAATAATTTATGGCTGAAATCGGTCCAAGTGACAGTTTCCATAGGAGCTTTTCGTTTTTTGCAAATATTTTGAAAAGTTTATAGAATTTCCGAAAAAACTATTAAAAACAAAAACATTCTAAATTAAATTTCAAAAAAAAGATTGACCGGAAATGACGGGTTTTTATAAAAAATACTTCGTTTCGCCAAAATTCGGCTTCTCTTCATGCCAGGCGGATTAACTTTTCGGAATTAAACTTCGTATTAAACCTTTTAAATAATTTAGGAGATCGTTGTGAAATTTGGTGGAAATCTGTGCCCCGAAAGTGGCAGCTTCAATTGGAGCTTTTTTCAATTTTTGTACGATGTTGAAAAATTTAACAGTTGGCCGTTTTGTTTTTCTAAATTTAAGCTGGAATAATAATTTTTATCGATTATACAAACCAGTTGTATCGAAAGTCCGGTAAGCTTAGTTTCTTAGGTGTATTCGAGATCTATATTTGCATTCGCGGTAAATCGGGTGTTGGCCATAACATATTAACACTTCCATTTTTTCTTCGTAAAAGAAAGTAAAATACGTAAACACACATGGAATCATTAGAAATAATGTCTCATTGTTGGAATTAAAAGCAACAATACACCGTTCTAACCATCATCGGGGACCATCAACTTAAGTGACCTTGACCAGAAGATAAAATTGCAAAACATGAAAATGAGAGCTCCTTGTATAAAAATTAATGCAACCAAAGACTCGACATTGATAAAAATTGATTCAAAACAATAGATTGTTCCTGATTCAAAACAGGAATGGATCTCAAACGGGATAAATGTGGAGACCTCAAAATAAAATGAAGGGTTAAAATTCAGCACTGAAAGCTCTATAGCTACCACGATACAATCAAAATCGAGCGTGAATGTAACAAAGATCTTCAACAATTTTGCAAGTACATTTGAAAAATGTTCATATCAATAAGTCGGACACTCACAAGATCAACTTCTTAAACCATTTAGGAGGTCCTTTACATTAGAGGAACCTTATATTTAAACAAATTTTTAGTTCTTTTGGAAAAAGGTTTTAGTCTTTGGAAGCAATAGGAAATACATATAATTGACAATCAACAACAATCGAAAATTGATTGATTGACTACAGAAGCTTTAACAAAGTTAATTTGTGTAGATTATTTTTGTAAATGTCTTCAATTGAACGCAAAAATGTGCTCCTTTAGAATTTTTTGAAGAGCATGCCTTGCATCAGTAGCACTATGGCCTGGCTATCCAGGAACAGGAAATTAACAAAGTTGTTATGCAAATATTTTTCCCGATTCCCTATTCACAGGGAAAGTCAGAATATTGTCACAGATAAAAAAGACGAGAATATTAAATATTTAGTGTGCCGAAATAAACATGATACCTGTCTCCACACTAGAGAAAGAACCAGTAAACAATCAAATATCAGAATAACCCATATATACATAAGATAGTAAGTTATTAAACAAACACACATAATAAATAATGCAAATGAACCTCATTTTATTAACGCATTGGTGAAGGTTTTAACATGCACAAAATTCTCAATTGTCAGGTAGGTTGTGTTATACTTGCTCCAACGCAGCATAGCGAAGCATATACTGTAAAATATATGATAACTCAATTTTAAAACAAATTAAGAAAACTTTGGATGATAGAGGAAATACAAGACGATAAAGCGGTGAAGGAAAATCATCAAATTGGTGGGCGTAGCCTTAGCCTGCAATTAGGAAATAAATTCGAGAGGTAACCAAGGTTTGCTAACGAGTAAAAAATGTGTCAAAGAATTAGGCATCACATGCGCTTCAGATTTAATTAGTGATAATGTAGTGAATAGGAACGTGCCAGGGGGACATTCTTTTATGATAACCGTTATCTCCAATACGAATTGGACACGAAAGCCTCCCATGACCTGTGTTCAGGAATAGGAGAAAACCCGACCGGGGTATCTTTAGAACTATTCTGGGGACTTCACTACTCGTATTATTAGTGGGCAAACTATCTGATGCTTTGAATAAAGCATGAAATAAAATATATTTATTCAAGTTTGCGTTGATTTTTTTCTGAGTGTCGATTTTGTACCAAAAATAAAAGCGCGAGGTGAGCAAACCGGAAAAACATAGTAGTGGTTATTTTATTACCTAATATTGATTTGCAGTGCAGGCGCGTCATTTTGTTTATATACGTTTCGTGTTGTTCAAATATTTGAAAACCAAAAAATCAAAATCACATAGCAAATAATCGGTCCCACTGCTCAATAGCAAGTGAATAGAAGAGGTGAGGTAGACGTCAGCTTCATAAGTATTAATCGGTTCAACCACAACTTTTAATTTTGGTTTAACTGCCATTGTAAAATTGAGGAACAAGAACGCACAGACACATGAGAGAAAAAATACAATAGAAATATAAAAGCGTATATTATACACTGTATATGTACACAAAATTATTGTTCATCTCACCAGCTCGCGCTGTATTTTTTGGACAAAATCGACACTCTGGTTCGTATAAAACATTTAACTGGCTCACAACTAACTGGCCGTTAGTCTTTTTTATGTGCAACCGGCCATAAGAAACCATCGTTAAAATAAACTTTTTCATCTATTAACGTTAACGTATTAACGTGATAGCACACCAGTAGAACGTTCACTTGATGTGGATATTTTATGTACTTTGGGCTTTGGGTATTTTATGTACCTTGATATTTAAAGGCAAATAGGCTCCCTCGATGAGAACTTGTTCGTCTCATCAAATAAATATCTATATGGTGTGCGTCAAGGCTACTCTACGTTTCGTTGAAAACTCTGAATGCTTTCAATGAGTAAGCGAAAAAGCATGTGGTGGCCACCTCCTTGGACACTATTGTGGTAATCCAATGGGAAATCGGAAATTATGCAATTTTTGATTAAATAATTTTTTGTAGCCTACTAAGGCAACAATTTTGATGTAAATTTGATAAGTTGGGAATAATTTTGCCTTATCATTACTGTAAATTAAGGAAAACGGTTTATATAATTTTTGTTTGAATTGTATTTTGTTGGCGTGCTGTGAGAATCAGTTGGGCCAGGTGTAAATATTTTCGAAACAAAGTTAAATGGAATATGTTTCTACTCAGAATTACCGGAATAGTATCACTCGATATTCAATGTTTCCTGGTTACCTTGTTGTTATGATTTAAACTTAAGGGGATCTCCTTCACTAAAAGTTTACGAACGGCTTAAGTAATACGACTATAATGATGAACTAATTGGAGCTATTATATAAATTTGAACAGAAATTTCCCATTATTATTGGACTCACTTTATGAATCTGTGAATTAGGGACTCTTTTGTTAGTGGGAGAGAAAAGGATTGTCTATAAATTTCCAAAAATTATTTTGCGTGTGCTTTTAGCGAGTACCTTATCGTTAAAGTAATTTTGCAGGTTTTGTAACTATACGTAAATTTCTTTTAATTTGAATATGATTGCCACGGTACAATAATTCAATTACTGCTGCTGTCTAAATCATAAACTTCGCAATGATTAAAATTTTGCAATGAAAGCTCCAGATATTTTCCGCTCAATGACTATAAAAGTGTTATGCACTTCATTATTGTATAAATACATTGTATAATAATTTATGTATGCATAAATAGGCAGCACTATGCCAACGACTATGCAAACGGTGGTAAAAATATATAATTTAAAAACATCTATTGCTTGTGACCTCTATACCTCACAGTACCTTTCTAACTAACACGAGAATTCAATGAAAGTTATTTTGACTTTTATGTTAATTAAATTTCGATTTTTAGTTCTCAGGTGAATACCTCAGATTGTAATGTATTTTTGTACTAACGTTGAATAAAGCAAATATGCTCAATAAATCATCGACAATGAGACAAACGCCAAGTATTTGTAATGCTTTTTATTTGTGTACTATTTAACCGGAAGTGGAAGAAGAAGAAATACAAATATAAACTTTCTTCTAGATGACTTACTGTTAAAATTACTCATACATTAAAATAGAAGTTGACAGATTTTTTGTAAAGGGAAGATCACGGAACTTCGAAATAACAAGAAAAGGTATTAAAATTTGTAAAATGTCTTCCGTCCCGATATTAAGACACAATACATTTTCGCTAATTATATATTACTAAGGTTAGAACCACTATAAAAATAGATACATAATCGGTCCTATATTCTATGCAAAATTTTGTAGCTTTCCATCTCCTGATCTGCAGTATTATAAAATTTTGAATTATGCATTATAAAAAATCAAGGTGATGAAAATCTCAGAAACCTGTTGCTGCGTGTTACGAAAGCACAATCAGCATAATATAAGAAATGGCATTCTTACAGTAATAATTTTCTTCTTATTTACGTCCATTACATTTATATAAAATATACAAATAATTTAAATATTTGTGCAGCAAGTACAAGTAAAACAAATAGTTACATGATGACGACGATGATGCTGTACGAGTTCGAGTAAATAGCGTAGTTTGTGCGCGGCGCGATGATGATAACCTGTATGAAGAAATAAATATTTTTTTTTATTTGGCTTACAACAAATTTTATAAGACGAAGAATAAACCATTTCTCTTTGAATTTTTGTATTTTATTTCTTGCTATATTTGAGATGGGTTGAATTACACGTGAAACTGTTGGTGTGTGCTGTGTCGCGCAACCACCAATTAGTTTTTTATTTTCACTGTAATTTTATCTTTACCCGTGCATCGGAATCAAATTATTTGTATAAAATAAATATGGTTAGGTAATAGTATTTCTATTATCAGCGAATTTTATGATTCATCATCTAAATTCATTCGTTGGTTTCAAGTACGAATATTGGCTTACAATTGCAACACTCCGGATGAAAAATTGTATTATCTACAATTGTCGTCGGTAGGCTTGGTCATGGTTCCTCATATTTGCAAAAAAAGTAAACTGATGAGCTAACTGATGTCGTATCCAATTATTCATTTACCCTTTAACAGAAACATTCGATGTGAGATCCACAATACATTTGGGAATCAATAAAACGGTACTCCAGATTAGACGCGTGCTCTAGAGTATGGTACTCTAGAGAATTTAATTAATCGAACAGCATGAAGGCATAGCCGATCTAAGTTGAAGAATAAACAGGATCCATATTGAAGTAATTGTGTGTGTAATTGTGTGAATGGGTGGTGTGTGGCGAAAGAAAAGGGGGGTATTAATTGACCTTCAAAGGACATTAAACCCACTGGCAATTAATACTTTTTCTATAAAAAAAAATTAAGAAGCAATATCGCCAAGACCAGAGAGAGAATGAAAATGGAGGGGTGTAGTTATTGTGGCAAACACCCGACTTTAATTTACAACAAATGTACATAGACCACGAATATACCACTCAATTGCTAAAGCGAAAAATTGAATCTTCCTGATTTGTGATAAAATTTGCCTTAATAATAAAAATTCATTATTCCTGCTTAAATTTCAGAAAACCACCAAAGTCAACCTTATTGAAAATTTAATATTCATTGCAAAAATTGGAAAATATTCCACGGAATCTGCCATTTCTCGTACACAGATGTTCACCACATGTCGCTTGGATCTCCCAATTTATGGAAAGGTGACTTACGTAATCTCTAAATTAACGGAAAATGCTTAAGTATGAAGTTTCACCCCGATCAATCAGTCCATATGGGCTAAATCGTCATTTCCGCTAAATTGTGGAAAACTGATCTGGACCGGTATAGGGTATTGTTTTGTTGCACAACTAATTTAGAATCTTTTAGTTCATAACCGTTTTCCTTGTAAATGTAATATTTCTAAAAATATTTGTAACAAACGAAAAAGCTCATATTTAAGCTTGTCCGTTCCGGTGGAAAAACAAAAAAGCTCCTGTGGAAGCTTTACTTGCTATAAACTGATGTTGGTCAACATTTACTGAGATCTCCCAATTCGTGAAAACAGCTTATGTATGAAGTTTAATCCCGATCAATCAGTCTATCTGGGTATAGGGGTTGAATTTTTGTTGAAAAAACAGTTTATTTTTCCCGTCTGTATGCTATAGTGATTTTTTAAATACTACGATTTTTTACTTCGAGGAAGTGAGGTCGTCGGTTACTCCAAATCATGAGCTGAAACTCCTACATTGGTAGGAGCAAGTAAAAATGAAGGAACCGTAGTGATGGATCAAACAGAAATAACAACATCATTAAAGCCTCCTATACCCGAACAAATTTCTGCTGTTCTGCTATTTCTAAGCCCTTGAACATGAGAGATATGATGGCAGCGCTGCTAAAGTTAATGAAAAAGCAAAGCGCCCAAGAAGAGAGATGAAGAATCTTGAAGATCAAGTCGGCCGTCAACTTGATCTTCAAGAATCTTCATCTCTTTTCTTGGGCGCTTGAAGGAGGTTGAAAATACGATTAGGGAAGTTGAGGCACCCGTAGACGTTTAATCCTCACAAACTATTGGAGGTAGCCTACAGGTTGCCGGAAGCTTAACAGAGATTTTCAAGCCTATAAGATATTCGATAGAGTAATTGCATTTGAGAATTTTAAAGTGCAGTTCCAAGCGCATTTATTGAAATTGATTGAATCAAAGGAAACCGAACGTGCTCGGGAAATTATGGAAAGAACTACACGGAAAGTTGATAATCATTATGAAATCGGATTGTTTTGGCGGAGCAATAATGTTGCTTTCCCAAACAGCTACCATATGGCCGTGCGGCGACTAGCCTGTTTGGAAAGATAACTTGAAAGAGAACTGGCTTTGATTGAGACAATTAAAAAGCTGTTGAAAGATTATAACGAAAAAAAGTTTGTTCGGAAATTAAGCAAGAGTGAAACGGTGCGAACATAGTACCTACCTATTTTCTCAGTCACCAATCCGAATAAGCCAGGAAAAATTCGATTAGTGTGGGATGCAGCAACAGAATTAAACGGAACATCGTTAAACTCCGCTTTACTGAATGGGCCAAATTTATTAGATCCACTGGCGCACATTATAATGAGATTTCGTCAACGACCCTTTGCTCTAACAGGTGACAGATAAGCAATGTTCCATCAAATTGGAATATTAGAGGAAGATCAAAAATCGCAACGATTTCTCTGGCGCGATTGAGGAAAAAAACAACAACCGGATATTTATTGCATGAGAGTAATAGACAGTCGGGGCAACATGCTCACCGAGCATGGCATAATTCGTGAAAAACCTAAACGCAATGAAATTCTAAGAGGCCAGAAATGTCAAGGGCGATCTGTCATAAACGTTACGTAGACGACTGACTCGACAGTTTCTCGCCGGAAAAAGAGGCCCCAAAATTTGCCAAAGAAGTGATTCGAATTCATTCGCTCGGTAGGTTTTAAATAAGACATTTCATTTCAAATTCTAGACGAGTATTCAGGGAGCTGGGAAAATCTGAGCAACTAACGGGCAAGAGTTTGAATATTAGCGGAGATCCCAATGATATGCCAAAGTGCTCGGAATGTGGTGGTCAGTTACAGATAATACTTTCTACTATTGTGTAAATTTCAATCGGATCGATAGTGATGTCATGGATGGAACAAGAAAACCTACAAAACAGGAAGTTCTTCGAACTTTAATGATGGTCTTTGATCCGATGGATTGATAGCCCATATCCTTGTATATGTGAAGATTCTTCTTCAAGATATATGGCGAACAGCAGTCAAATGGGATGACCCGATCACTGATGAACAAAATAATCGATGGGAACGCTGGACTAATGTATTGCAGAACTAAGAAAGTTAAAGATACCAAGTTGCTATATTAAGACGAAATTTATATCACTTGAACTGCACGTGTTTGTCGACTTGCTTCATATTTTCTCATTGAATATGAAAATGGTATTCACTGCGTGTTGATTGGTGCCAAGACCAAAGTTGCGCCGCAGAACCAATGTCCATACATAGACCGGAACTACAGACGTCCCTCACTTTAAAACCAACAAAAAGATGGTTCTGGTCTGACTCAATGGACGTGCTTTGGTGGTTAAGATCATATTACAAACGATATCGACAATTTGTTGCATGTAGAGTAGGGGAAATACTTGAATCTACTGATGTTTCACAATGGCCATGGGTTACGACTAAGAGCAACGTAGCCGCTCCAACGCTACGAAGTAGAAATCTGAGCCCACAGTATTCCCAAGGAATAATTGGTTTGAGGGACCCGTGTTTTTATATGAACCAAAAACATTTTGGCTCGTTCAAAGGCTTACAAAGGAAAGCCGTGATATAGATGAAGAATTGAAACCACAATTTTCACATAATATAGAAGAACCATCGTTATTAGTTCAAGATATCGAAAGGTTTTCTAAATGGTCAAGGCTATAGGAACTAACCTGTGATGAGTCTCAAGAAAATGAAAATGAGTTATGTACAACGAAAAGTGTATTCTGATGATATTTCATGCTTAAAGGTTATTCATCAAAACCATTAGATATAACTAGTTGAAAGAGTGAACGCACACCATTTTTGGATGAAAATTTAGTTTTAAGAGTTCGAGGTAGAATATCTGAGGTGGAAGGAATTGAATAAACATCATATAACTCGTCTCATCTTGGCCGAGTACCACGAACGGCTTCATCATCATAACCACGAAACTGTTATAAATGAAGTTCGACAAAAATATTACATTAGCAAACTTCGAGTGGCGCTGAAGCGAGTCAGAGCAAACTGCCAAAAATATAAAGTTGAAAAAGCGAAACCAAACCTTCCACAAATGGCTGATCATCCCTCAGCAACATCTCATTAATCGGAATTGATTATTTTGGACCGATGGAAGTTACCCAAAGCCGTCGTGTAGAAAAACGTTGGGTGTTTTATTTACATGTCTAACTACACGGGCTATCCACTTAGAAATAGCACATACTCTGGATAAAAGTTCATGTCTTACAGCAAGTCAGAATTTTATAGCACGCCTAGGAACTCCGTTAGAAATTCGAACGGACAACGGAACAAATTTTCACGTGGTAAATAATGAATTGAATCAACTGCGTAAAAAACTACAGCCAGATGAGCTACGAAATAAATTCGATAAAATACCATGGAAATTCAATCCGCCAGCATCTACACATATGAGCGGATGTTGCGAATCAACTAAAAAATATCTAACAGCGGCAAGGCCAACACGGAATCCTAACGACGAAGTACTCCTGTGTTATCTAATGAAAGCTGAAAACATTATCACTTCAAGACCGCTGGCCTACATACCTATTGAACCAGATGAGAATGAATCTGATGGACTCGAGAATATCTACCCGATATTACTCGAAGCACTAACTGGTTCCCGAAACTTAAGTCCATCGAAATCGACGACGTTCTTGTAGTGGTGGATGAAAGGAAACGAAGCGCATGGGTGAAAGGAGTAGTAATTGATCAAATCAATAAATAAATAAAATAAATAAAATATATAAAAAAATCGAATTGTACGAAAATGTACAATTTTTGAAATTTTTAGGTTATGCCAAAATATAAAACCTTAAAATTTTTCTATAAAATGAAATAAAAAATATTTCTGTTCTTTGTCACTCTTATGAAATTTTTTTTGTGTGTTATGTATCAGCAAAAAAATTGCTGTCAGCAAATTTTTTCCATGGAATTAAAGCATAAAAGTTTTTCGAAACTGAGTTGGTGAAGAAATGTATTATTCGTTTATCACACTGCCTTAGATTTATTTTGTTTCTATAAAAAAAAGAAGCGAGTGGTAGATGGAGAGTAATACGAGGAATGAAAAGAAAGGATAGTGGAGAAGCACATTATAATTTGTAATTTTGAACTTTACTTTAATTTTTTTTTTAATTAATTTATAGTTTTTTTTTATACAATAAATAATTTTATACATATACTATGTGTTGCATTAATATTTGTGCTCTTGAAATTATTTAGTTTTATTATTTATTTAATTAGTTATGTTTCCTAGATTATAAAACTCATGTAATTTTTTTTTTTTAATTTTTTATCACACTGTAATTAATTATTAAATTACGTTTCATTTGGCATACAATTTATAAAAAAATTATCAGGATTTACGTATAAAAAACGAATTTACTCTGTTGCAAAAGTAATTGTGTTACAAATTACTGTTGCAAAAGTATTTGTGTTGGGACAGTTTTAATAAAAAACGTTACTAATTTATATTATTTTGTTGATTTTATTTAAATTTAATATTTAGTCTGCCCACCGGTATTTAATATGACCTCATTTAGTCTTCTGAGTATGCTGTCAAATAATTTGGTAATAAATTCTAGAGGTATTTTAACTCCACACCTCAACAATTTCATCCCATAACTCCTGCTTGCTTCGTCCAACTCTATATGGTATATTTCGTTTTACATAAGCCCAAACATTTTCTATAATATTTAAATCCGGGCTTTGCGGTGGCCAATTTATGCGTTATTGGTCCAAATCATTTAAAAACTTGGTCACAACAAATGCTTTATGAGCAGGGGCATTGTCGTGCTGAAGAATAAAGTCAAGCCCAATTATTTTTGAACCAGCTACCAATGTTACATAATTCAGCAGTTCCAAATAAGTCATTTGGTTCATTTTCACAGACACCATTGCTGGTGGTCCTACTCCGAGGTTGGTTATACATCCCCAAACCATAAGATTTCCTCCACCACCGTTGTGTAGCATAAACACGACGTTTGTTTACCTTTTCTGGCTCCGAATAATAAAATTTGCGACCCCAAGATCCGTCTAACGATACCGAAGATTCGTCAGTAAACAAAACGTTTCTCCAAAATTCGAGGGGCTTGTTCATATGCTGCTTTGCGAACAACAGCTGTTTTATTTTATTTTGTTTAGAGATATAAAACTTTTTGGTGCGCATGTGTAGGCCTTTACCCCAGCTTCTTTTAAACGACGAGAAATTGTGGAATGGTGTATTTGGAGTTTTTTGTTATCCTTTAAAGTTTTAGCGAGACCTCGTTGACTTAAATGTGCATTTGTAAGCATACATCGAGAGATGTAAGCATTTTATCTGGTATTAGTTATTCTTGGTCGTTGGCGTACTCCGATATTTTGCACCGTTCCGCAAATATTTTGCTTCCGAACTTGATACCAAATGGTATTTTTATGGCACTTGTACTTTCTCGCCAGTTCTTCGGCTGAGATTCCCAAATTATATTCTGCCGCAATTGCAGATCGGGTTTCAATACTCAGTTCGTGGGTTTTTGGCATATTGTCACGATTTTTAATGCTCACAACACAATGAAACTTGCAAAACTATTTGAAAACGACTATTTTTGAAAAACAAATGCTGAAACAGTTATTTCAATGCACCATTTGTTGATTTTTTTTTTAAATTTTGCTAACACAAATACTTTTGCAACAGTAATTTGTAACACAATTACTTTTGCAACAGAGTAAATTCGTTTTTTATACGTAAATCCTGATAGTTTTTTTACAAATTGTATGCCAAATGAAACGTAATTTAATAATTAATTACAGTGTGATAAAAAATTAAAAAAAAAATTACAAGAGTTTTATAATCTAGGAAACATAACTAAAATAATTTTTTCATGAGCACAAATATTAATGCAACACATAGTATATTATTGGATGCAGTTCGCAGTGGATTCAAAATCCCTTAAAGAGAATTACAACAAATTTCAATTCTATACAACAAATTTCAATTCTATACTCTACAAATAACAACATATTTCAAAAATACAATATAAATAATCTTGGTATCGATACCTATTTTTATAATATATTTATTTATAATCGCTTTTAAAAAATCATCTATTCCTTTCTTAAAATTAACATGGTTTTGCTGTTTTATTTCAACAGGGACTTCGTTATACAATTTAGGGCCTACGAAACTAATTCGTTTGCGACCATACTCATTAAAGTACATACAAGGTTTCAGATTATTTTTATTGCGTGTGAGATATTGGTGATTATACGGACTCAAATTAATATTACTCACGCTTAGAGTAGCATTTCTTATCCTATAGATGTACTTGACAGTTTGCATGAAATGTAAGGCTTTTACCGGTAAAATTTTTACCGGTATTTTCAGCCTTTAGAGCGTATAAATTTCTCGATGAATACAGAATTGGTAATTTATATATTGCTTTAATGCAACGGTTCTGCAAAACTTGTAACTTCCTTTAATTTTAATAAATTTAATTGTTGTTGATGGGAGAGGTTTTATTTAAATACAAAAAAAATAACAATTGCGTCCAAGAAAGGAACTGAAATTATCAAAGCGGTGTGACTTTTGTTATTAAGGATTGGTTTGCGTCTGACTCAGCCAGTTGCAAGGCGCATTTCAGTATCAATGCAACAGCCTGATTCTCCAGATTGTTCACAACATTCGCGTATCTCCTTTGAGCACATTATAGAAAGGAGTTCTCAAAGGAGTACCTTGAAGTGTAGAGTACTTCGTTCCTGTTGTTAGACTTTTCTCATTAACTTCACTCTCCCATTTTTTCCACAGATTCATCTGAAGCATTCGAAATACGCCTCTTGCATCGTTCCTTTCGTACTTCTGAACCTTGTCATTCAATGCACCCTTTTTAGCTCTTTCATTCCCTTCGATCTGTCTATGTGATGGGATCCATTGTGTATGGTGACATCGTGTTGACAGGAACGAACACATTCAAAAAACATATCCACATACAAATTGTCTTCTATTCCATCTTTTAGCAAGCATAAACCACTCTTGGAATCGGAAATTATTACTATTTTCCTTTCCCCTTCATTCGCAGACAATTTAATACCTTCAAATATTCCAATCAATTCAGCATCGATTATACAGATGCTATTATCCTATTCAAAACATTTTTCCACATTCTTACTCGACATAAAAACACCAGCACCTACTCCATTCTCATTCAAAATAGCATCTGGATAAACAATATCTTGTTTGCAAATACCGCTGACTGATTTTCATCAACTTCAATTTTCAACTTCATTCATCCCATTATTATATTCCTCCATATTCGTATATCCGTATACATACACAAGATTATTACGAACGGGTTGCGGACAAGCATTGCCTATACTTAGAAACTTGTTCATATTTTCAATTGCAATACTTGCTCTATATGTTGGTTGGTACACCGTCCTACTTTGTAATCTTTATATCAATTCATTCAAAAACTCGTTTTTCTTAGTTACCATTCTCACTGACTCTCTCACTGTGATCTACGCTCTCTTGTAATTGAAGGGCGAATCACCCATTTCAGACCACATAGTATGTGTTTTGGGGTTGAGTTAATCGCACCCAATACCACTCTGGCACATGAATTCTCTCCTTTCATCAATCGATTTAAAGCCCCTTTCGAACTGTTTCCATACACGTTAATACCATATCCAATTTTGGGGGAAATAAGGGCCTTTCTCAACATATCAGTCACCTTCGGATGCGCGCTCTATTTAGGTTTACTCATCCGTTTAATCACGATTTCTTTTTATTATGAAGTAAAATGAAGATGAAAAGATTTTATTAATCTGTAGTTAGATAAAAATGGAGGGATGAATATATTGTGGAAAACATCCGATTTTATTTTACTACAAATGTACATAGATTTTGAATACACGTCACTTAATTTGTAAAGCAAAAAACTGAGCCTGCCGGATTTGTAATAAGATTTTTTTTGTATAATCAAAACTCATTTTTCCTAATTAAATTTCAGAAAGCAAACAGAATCAATCATTGTTAAAAATTTATTCTTAATTGCAAAAATAAAAAAAGTGGCTACGGAAGCGGCCACTTCTGGTTCACAGATGTCCACCATGTTTCGCATGGATCTTCTAATTTATGGAAAAACCTTTAGTATGAAGTTGTATTCAGAATAGTCAATTCGCCTGGACTGTAGAGATGCCGAATTTGGGTGAAATGAAGCTTTTTTGATCAAAACTCGTCATTCCCGGTCATTCCTCGTCAAATCTTCTATGGAAGTTGCCACTTCCGGAGGATCGATCTCGGCCAAAAAGCACTCGGTTCCCCAATTTATGAAAAAGGCTTAAACATAAAGTTAAATCCCGATAATCAATCCGTATAGCGACAAAGATACCAAATTTTTACTAAAAACCAGTTTTTTGACGAAATATTCATTTCCGATTAAATTTTGGAACACTGATCTGGACCTGTTTTGCAACAATCTCCCTTTTGCTTCCCTTAATAGTAAGTACGAAACTAGAAGGAAATAAGGCAACTTCCAACAGCCTGAGTTCGCTTATACCTTGGGAACCAAATTTCGAGAAATTACATTTTCGATGGAGATTTGACTATATTCACACATGAAGCAATCCAACAGGTATAAGACTTATAATATTCCCTTGGAGAATAGTCGAATTCTGGTTTTAGGCACACTAGCATCTAGTAAGGCAAAAATAAATGGTTTATCGATTTCACCAGTTCTTTCAAACTTGTTTGGAAGGGTATTAAAACTTGAAAAGATAAATTTTTGTGAAGATTTTCTTGAAATCATTTAGACCCAGATTTTGGAAAATAGTCAGGAACCGTTCTTTGTAATAAATAAGGTTTTCAAGATTACCAAAATCAACTTCACATTTTGTTAATTACAACAAAGATCACTAAATACGGTTAAAGTTGGTAGAGATAATTGAAGCATCCAATTAAGATTTTATTTTTTCAAAAGTTTAAATGGTTTATTGCTTTGAATTAGAAAAACTGGCTCGTCACTCTCGTATTTTTCAAAATTCACACAACACTATACAATTATTTAAACGATTTGTCACCCACAATTTTGTGTTCAAGAAATAGTTCAAGCACCTTGTAATTAAAATTAAATTTATTCAGCGACAAACTCTACTTTCCATTTTTGATCTACAAATGCTTATTAATAAATAAAATTTAAGGTGATAATTCGTAAGTTTACCTTAACTTTTGGAATATTTTTTATTACCTAAATGAAACAATAATAATAATAATAATAATAATAATAATAATTATAAATTCTATTGTCTGTTCCAGTTATAAAATTATAATTTAACTCTTGTGTACAGGCACGTATCTTTTGTAAACAGCAGAGAGACCATAAATATTATGTATATGAGTGTACCTCGGTTTTTTGTGAAGTAAGATGTTGAGAGTTTTTGTAAGAAATATTATTTCTTCGTTAAACAGAAGAAAACGAAATATCAAAAAAATCTACCGTGTGAATTAAACCATTGTTTTCATGATTTTTATTTTCAACCAAAGACTGACTGAATTAGTATCTATCGGAATCGTAAGACTGTTACACCGTTATGAATACAAGTGAACGTTAAGAAGTTTGTTTTATTTTGTAATATATCTATAGTTGCATCTATACACGATAAATAAATAACTTTATTTTTATATTTATATGTGTTGGGTATAAATTTAATTGTTAATAATAAAAATTAAAAAAATAAAAAAAAAAACTTGTTACAACTATTTGTGTAAAACGGCGAAAAATAAGAAAAGAAAATTGTTTTTAGTTCGTGTTGTGCAAAAAAAGAAAAACCAGATTTAATTTTTTTTTTCAAAATTGAATATTGAACTTAATCATTGACTGTGAAATAAAATTAATAAAATAAAAAATATCTAAGCCATCCTTTTATAGTATCTTGTGTGATAAGTGATAAGAATTTCTAAAGTTTTCCATTTGTTAGTCTCGTATAACATATAGTAAAGTGTTTGTGCACAATAAATATTTTCTATTTAAAGTGATTGATTGATTTTGTGTTATTGGTGTGTCTGTGTATTGTGTAAATAGATAAGCCGATATTAAATATTTTGGCGGGTAAATAAACTATCGTCTTAAGCTTTGAGAATTGTGCATGGGATTAAAAATTTATATTTTGGATTTAAGCAGCATACCAACAACATTTCGGAACAGGTTGGTTTACAATTTTTTTTTGTAGTTAAAATTTATAAGATTTTTCACTTGTTTGTGTGTACATGTATGTCAGTTCAGCCACCTGATATTAACGCAGGTTTTTTCCAAAGTTTAATTTCTTCGTTATACAGAAGATATATGTACAATACATTGTAAATATGTTAATTTAATATTTTATTTTTATGTATTAAAAGTTGTTCTTAAAGAAGGTCGATGTGTTTTCTGGGTGGAATCTTTAACTTTAATTCGTTTATATAAAATGCTAGCGATATGTTTAGCAAGTTCTAATTTATTGATAAATTCGTCTGGCTTTTCGAAAATGTTTATCGGTAACAAAGTACATATATCGATATGTTAAGGTCAATTTTATAGCATATGTGCGGATGATTCATATGTATCGTGTTTTTTTGGGACATTGTCTTTATGGCTTCATTAAAATGTTATGTATATTTCATAAATATCATATTACTATACTTGATGTCATATAAAGTGTTGACATTTAATGTAGATAGTGTTTTTATTAAAGTAAATATGATCTTAACTTGTTTGTTGTGTTACGGAAAATAATAAATACGGTTAGAATCGTGGGAGGATTTTTGAAAAGTTATACTAAAGCTGTATTCGACCAAGTAAAGGATATTTGTGATATTTGGTATGTTAAACAATCAATCAGTTAAACAATCAAAAGTTTGGACCATTTATTAAAAGTATACACATTAACCCTAATTAAATAACTTAATTAGCACCCAGTTTCTGAAATCGTAACTTTGTCAAAAGTTTTATCTTTTTGATTTGTTTATTGAATATTACAACTGATTCAGAGATTATCTAGTAATTTATTTTACGGTTGATGAAGAATAACCTAATGGTTACTCATTGTAAACGAATATTTTATTTTATTTAGAACTGCCCAGATCGGCGGTTTCGGCCTTTGAAGTCTTCTCACTCGGCATTCACAATCCCTCGCAGCACTTTATTTTGAAAGCATTGTATCATTATTGTATATTGGCCTTTTTGGCACAACCACAATGCCATAGGCCCATACATATGTATTGTATTATGTATTGTGAGCTCAGAATTTCTACCCAAGAGCTAGTACAACTTCCTATATCTGCAATGTAGGATTTAAGAATTTGATAAAATTTGCTTAGGTCTCGATACAGTTTAAATAGGGACTGCTTGTCACTTTAAGCCTCGTCATCTTTTTTGATATTTGGCACAAGCATTTTGTTCTTTTTAACCCTTTCGTTGCTTTCCAAAGTTAGTAAACGTCATCCTTCAAAACAGAAAGACCTCAGTTATTTATTTCGTTTATAAGTTGTTTTAATTTCTTACACAGAAAATTCAATATAATTTTATGTTGCCAGAGTCTGCGGCCAGAGTTTTTTTTACGAGCTTTCTATTTCTCTCTTAGTTCTCTAACTTTAAGAAGTTAGTTATGTTTCCTTAAGGAGTTGGTATTAGGAATTGGGGAACTTTGCCATGGCACTTGTTGGATAGTATTATTGAATGCTTCTATAGTCATCTTTAAGCTGCATCTTTGCTAATTGGTACCCGGAGACTTCTCTGCTATTCCAATATGTAGTCTAAATCCCCGATTTAAAATCGACTGTAGTCTCCTTTTTTAAACGATGGCGTGGAGGAGGGTAAATAGAGGAAATACTGAAATCGGTATTACTGAATGATACAACTTTAATGATTTTAGCTAGCAATATTGCTGTTTTAATATCGGGCTCTTTCTTATGTTTAATAATAATTTCACTAGCGTTTACTACTGGATGAATATCAAGGTAGCATTCATAGTCACGTTTTCTAAAAAATGAGGTTTCTGATACAAGACATTTATATATTTTTTCGAAGTTTAAGAAAATTTCTAGGTTTGGAGCATGCTGTTGGAATCCATTCGCATCCCAAATGGCAACTCTAATGTTCTATTCATTTATTATACAGCACGAATGAGCTATCGTATATTTCGGAATGTCCTATCGAGTAAATTTTCTTTAGTAGCATTAGTTTGTAGCATTGCGAGAAGGAGCTCCTCTCTGCTCCTATGCACTGCGGTTGTCGTTACACTTTATGTTATAGTTGCAATCCCTTCTCTTGGAACGTTATAGTTTTGAGTCGATTGGCGAGTTTTATTTCATAAAATTTGCAGTTGTTCTGCTACTTCGCTATTTTTTCGCTTTTGTTGAATGTGATTATGAATAGCGGGAGTCCTCTTTTAATGATCTTGGTTCCTTGGCTATTCTCAATATTCTCTCGTTTAAGGATGTTTAGGTTAAATTAGGTTAATGTGGTTACCCTAAAGGACTGAGTCACTAACCATGCTACATTGTTTTCTCTTCTCACTTACTCATCGAATCGACTTGTCTCTCAACGAAGCAATGTATATCCTTGAAGGTAGTTTTACTGATGCCCATCAAATAATTTAGGACGGGAAGTCATATGGATTTCAGTCTGCTAAGCGATAGACGGGGAGAGTGATATGAAATATCTGGATCGTGACAGTAATAGTTTCGACCAGATTTGTCTAGTTATTATACGCATGAGTTATACTTTTTCACCACCTGTCGTTCGTTATTCTGCCAGCTCCCTCTTGAAGCAGTAATTTCAGAAATGTCAGAATATTTGAAGATGACCACCAAGAAGAAACCCCACAATCTAAAATAAAAAGAGAAAGTCCATTGCTAGACTCTGGTATTCGACTATCCCGCCAGTTCTCGGCTGCCAGAGCCTCGTTGGTTGATTCGCAGGAAGAACCATGTGCAGATGAGGTTAACATTTCGGCGCCCCATACAAAGGAGGTATGGTGCAAATTGTAAAATTTGCTCTCGTTTTTACTTTGTTTTATTTTGCTCTCAATTTAAAAAAAAAATTGTAGTAGTGAAGCCTTAGAGGCCAGCTTCTAAGAACTGTAGATTTAATCTCTTATAAAGCATACGGCCCGATGCTTTACTATGCTTTACTGTATCGACTTATCGTGATGGGTCCTGATTACGGAGAAATCATGTGGTTGTCATCTGGTGGAGCCTCGGTCCATTTATTTTAATTTTTTTTGGCTCACATGCTTTGATAAAAATTGGTGAAGGAAGGTTTTAATTAATCGATTCCACATGGTAAGATTTCGAAAAAAATCGTTCAGAGAGTCGAACGGTTTATCCTGCATCCCTTTCTTTAATTTTTCCCTGGTCCGCTCGAGTTTTATAAAAATTGGTGATGGATGGTTGTCGAGTGCCAGGATTCAATTGCGTTGGGTACTAGTCTCGGAAAAATCCATTCAGAGGATCGTGCGGTAGGGCTCAGGTCATTTTTTGTAATATTTTTGGCTTGGACGATTTCTATAAAAAAGGATGGAGGAACGTTTTCGATTATAAAAAACTGATTTTGATGGTCTCTTATATCGGAAAAATTAGTTTTGGGGGTCATCCAGTGGCGGCCGGGAACTTTTTAACCTTTTAAACCATTTTTTTATTTGGCGTGGGCGATTTTGATAAAATTTAGCGGGACATGGTTTTCGAATGGAAGGAAACGATTACAAAGAGTTCTGATTTCTGGATAATTTAGGATTCCTCGGATAGGCCATCATGTTGCACCGCGCCTTGTTGCGTGTTATTGCGCCATGTTTAGTGATGTTGTTTCATATTGTGTGTTGTTGCGATATTTTGCAGAATGTTCCGCTACATTTTAAGATGTTGTATCATATTTGGTCATATTGCACCACGTTGCGTGAAGTTGCCATCTTTTAACGTTTTCTTTCGCTTGAGCGAGTTCAATAAAATTTGGCGGAACAAAGTTTTCGAGTGTTCCGATTTCTGGATTATAAATGTAGGGGGCCTCTTGATGGGCCGCTATTTTCACCATGTTGCACAATGTTACATTATGATGTTTCACAAAGTTGCCTGATGTTGCACCTTGTTGCATGATGTTGCACTATGGTGTGTATGTCGCTCAATGTTGTTTGATGTTGTGTCATGTCGTTTGATGTTGCTCCCTTCAAATAAAATTGCCAGGAATTAAAAGATTTTTTTAGCCAAGAGATTTTAAACATTTTTTTTTGACTACGGCGATATAGTGAATAGTAAATCTACAAAAATTTTTAGGTTGAAATTTTCTACGATTACTTTACTTTATTTTACTACGTACGAGAAAGTAGAATACGTTAAAAATTTATGAATTGGTAGTAAGTGGTCAAGATTTATAAAACCGAAAGGATCAATGTGTTTTGAACAACAAAATTGAAACTTTTTCAGCCAGTGCCAAAGGCATTTTTGTTGACATTGTTTCCAGGACCGGATTATCATAATTCGAAAAAACAATTTTCGCCAGGAAACTTTTAAATTTAAACTAAAGATTCATTGCAATATTTCTTCTGATATTAGAAAATATTTTAAAATTAAATTGTGA
This sequence comes from Nephrotoma flavescens, assembly GCA_932526605.1. Taxonomy (NCBI): domain Eukaryota; kingdom Metazoa; phylum Arthropoda; class Insecta; order Diptera; family Tipulidae; genus Nephrotoma; species Nephrotoma flavescens. Next base: position 70,096,929 of record OW052222.1, on the reverse strand, counting down.
TAGCTAATTTCTAGGTAAATTTTAGGATAAATGCATTTTTCATGCGGCCTTCACTAGTAAAATATACTTTCATTTTTCCGATTTTACCCTTGAAAACTTGATAAAATTTTATTTCTGAAGATTTGACTTTTACAAAAATTTCTAGCCGTCGAAACTTTCATGTATGTTTACTTATTATTCACAATTTCTAACAAAGTAGCTGACATTTGATGAAGTATAGAAAATACTATAAAGGTATGTTCGTATCTAAAAGTTAAAGTATACGATTAAGACAGGTATCATAATTAATTTGTCAAATTTGAATGTTACTGAGTGTTACTAAAGGAAGTAAATTACTAGATAATTCCTTGATAAAGCCATTAGAAAATTGTTAATAAAATCAACGAAGCATATTGATTGGGATAAAATTTCGTATTTATCAAAACTTAAACATTTTGCGTTTCACCAAACCCATTAGTTTTAGTTTCGATTTCCAAACCTTTGAAATATGAATGAAAATACAGTCAAACGTGAGTAGCTATAAAGCTTCAGGCATAATATTCAACAAATCATTTAGAAATATTATATAATATGTATAATTTTCCATACGATTATAATTAATATACCATCGACAATCAGAAAATAAACAACATTTCACAAACTATTTGGTACACTCATTAGTTAGTTAGTTTCAGAAGATTTCTCTTTCACAACCGGATTCCGGGCCGATTATTAAAGTGTTGTGATTGTGACAGGAAACTATGCTAAGAATCAATAATAATCAATGAAGTTTCTTGAAAGTATTTAACAGTCATAGTTGATCGTTGGAGGCATTTCCTCTAATGCAGTTCTGAATAAACTTACCAAATGATCGCGTTCATTTATTAAAACTCGCAAATTTGATATTATTTCTTGTTATTCCTTGACAACGTTGGTTAGTTAGTCCTCGCCTCCTTGTTGCCTATGAAGTAAATTTGTAAAACATGGAGTCATTAACAAGGTTAGGAAGAAGTGATACCACTTTATGGTAAACTTGGCCTTGTGATTTAAGCGGGGCATAAAAATCCAACGTTAACAATTTGTGTTGCTCCATAAGAGTCCATTTGAAAGCATGAATTGTACTTTCGAATATTTTGTAGAAATTGTCTAGATACCTTAGGAGACGTAAGCTAGAAAAGGATTAGGTGGATCACCCAGAGGTGGTAAATTGACTTTTCCATTCGAACAACACATTCCAGGTGATTCATTGTGAAACATTAAAGCATGAGACTGCAATCAAATTTTATCCGTTTACCCAATGGAAACATTGGAGTGCACGCTGTAATTATATAGTTTTTATTGTATAGGCTGCTGACTTTAAATCCACTCTTAATTTTTCTATCGATCACAATCGATTTCTAGCCGAGTCTCACGCTGTTCACTTCTTTCAGCAGCTCTAGAAAAATACGTTCTGCCTCGATCGTTTTCATATCATGTCTCGTGCTGTTTTTTTGTTTCAGAGATTGAACTAACATTAACTTGTTTAGTAAATGAAAGAATTATTTATTGAAAAAATGCTCCATCTGCGGTTACAACTTTCTCACAGCTTTACGGCAATTTATCGATTCCCTCTCTGAAGAAATCCTAGTCTTTGTAGCCGATCCAATCGATAAGTCTCAATAAGCTGACAAAATAATTTATTCTGTCTATTCACCCATGCTGATCGTTCTTTCTCTATAGCTCACTTCAAACGTATTAGTAGTAGTCGGTAGACATCGCCATTGACAGTTTCACCTGATTCCTGCAATTCTTAACCAGATCTTTCCGACCCCACAAATACAAAGCATTTCCTTATTGCAATAAATATCTCGCTTTGGTTGTGACGGACTGGCTCCAACAGGCTTCACCGTTGATTTTTGGCTTTTCGGATTCTCACAATAAATCTATTTTACGTCCCCAGTAACTATGCGATGCATAAAACCTTTCATTTGTTGTCTTTGAAGCAGTATTGCACAAATGGTTTTTCAACGTTCGAGGTCTCTTTCTTTTAAGTCATGTGGAACCCAGTCGCTGTAGCTTTCTGAACCATTCCGATTGTTTATAAACGTTTTGCAACGTTTCCAATTCAGCATCTTCAAATTTGGGTGGTTTTCCATGCTCTTTATCTTCAACGCCAATCCATCATTTTTAAATCATCGAAACCCTTTTTTGCACGAAAAGAATCCAGTTAGTCTAATATTTAGTTTAATGCATTATTTTTATCTATTTCATTTATTATATTAGGCTTCACTATTTTAAATATCAGAAAACAATTAGTTTCGAATAGTATGGGAGCATTTAGACAATGGCTTGATCCCTTTAAAAATATTAAGAAAACCCGATCATTTTGGTATAAAATCCTGTATCCTGTGAATATCTGTTTATATGAAAGGTTCTGAACTTATAAGGTGGGTCTCTCTCCGCGATGCAGGTGGCAGCCCCTAGTATTCGAGTATGTCACTAATTTTATATAAATTTCCTCCTAAACTCATTCCCATAAACAAATAATAAAAACTTTAATTTTAGAAAATATTTGTACCGAGGCCCTTTGATCTCTTTCAAAAATACCGTAAAATAATTCGGGATGGGCAACTTAATCATTGTAAAAATTTCATGAAATGAATTTATTTATATTATGTGTTCTTTACAATAGCTTAATAGCAGACAGTTGTTTGAAATTTAGATACCACTTGGCATTCTTGGTTATTCTAAAATCTGAAGCATTTTTTCTCTACACACTGATCGAAATAGCTATAAAAACACCGATAATTTTGAGATAAATTCATTTATATTTTATTGAAATACTACAGTTAATTTTTTTTTATTTATTTAAATTTTTACAACTGAATACAATTCATCTAGTAATTTTTGATGTGTAAACATCTTTACGCGCGCCTACCAAATTTTTTTGTATTAGAGTAAACTTGTAAATGAAACGAACGGAAATGACGTATACCTACTTCGTTTGAAAAAAAAGCAAGAAACTCAACAAAAACAATTTTTACTTTACATGGCATGCTTTTATGTATATGTATAATAGTAGGGAAAATGAAAAAATTAATTTAATGAATGAAATAGAAACCATCGACATTTCCATCGATCAGAAAAATCAAAAAAAAAAAAATTACGATACGAAATAAGAATTACGATTACGAAATTGCATACTCATACGATCAAAAACACAGTCAACAACTGCTGTATATTGCTTTATCACGAGTGACGAGTCTCTAGGCGCTGTTCATCACGTAGGCTATCAATGATCATGTCTTCTACTGAATGGGGTTATAATGACATTTCGTTTTTATCATTGAACTGCCAGAGTCTCAGGTCACAGTCACGCAGGTATGCTCAATTCATTTGGTTTTCGAGACCTGGCTGCGCAATGACGAACTTGTTAATATTCCTACGTTTCAATGCTGTTTTCAGTTCAATAGAGATGCATCATGCCATGGTCAGTGGGCTGCCGGAGTAGCAATTCCGTCGAAAGATCCATAAAATGAGCATAGTGGACACAAATAATTTGCCGTACTTTTTCAAAACCAATATTGACGTAACAAATGGACTGGCGAATGGAACTATGGGCTGTCTAAAGTATATCGAATGCATAGGCATCCTAACCAGGACAACGAGAACGATGAAAACGTCGACAGTAAAAAATGTCAAACGACTCTGGATGGATTTCGGTTCAAATTCACAAGTTGGCAAGAAGGTCAGGTGGCTTGAAGCTGGATGGGCGCAGAAAACGAATATCGACCGATGTTTGGTGCCCATTTCTAGAAAAAGCTCAACTATTAATCGAAACAACAATTAATGTTAAGCATAAACAACAATTAATGTAAAGCGTCGTACCTTCATGTGCCACCACAATTCATGCATCACAGGGTGGTACCTATAACGAGATAGTTAGTATATACTTTTACGATAAAAGACACAGTTAATAAATTGTGTATATTGCTTTAGCACGAGCAACGAGTCTCGAAGGACTGTTCATCACGTCGGGTATCGATGATCATGTCGTCTACCATGGACGTAAAAATGGGACCTCAATGGGTCTTCTTCAAAATTAGCTATCGCGCCTCACCACAAATCCGCTTTATCCGTTGTAATGGCGAATTTTGTACGAGATAATAATAACGTCTGTTTTTTAACATTGAACTGTCAGAGTCTTAGGTCATACACATCACCTCGACCTAACTGACACAGTCACGCAAGGACGCTCAATTTTCTTGCTTTTCCAGATCTGCGTTCAGTTCAAGAGGGACGGTGAGTGAGCTGCCGGAGTAACAATATATAAAAATTCAAATAGAATACTCATACCATACAGTCACCTCGCATAAAGAAATCATCGTTGGACAAACAACTGGTATGAGCGTAACAACACAACTCATTGTTGATATATATACGGCTGAACTTCAGCTTCTCAATGGGAATAAGATGCTTTCTGTAGTTGTATTAACCTCGCCGAATAAATCTTTCGAAGACATAATGAAGTTCATACATTTCGTCCTTGCCCCATATCCTAAAGAATTTTAAAAATTCTCCAAGGAGACTATCATCTTTTGCCGGTGATTATGAGAGAGGATTTCAATATTAATGTTGCTGTTCCTCAAGCTGAACCACTTATAAACTTGCGAGACGAATTCGATTTGCACATGAACTCAGATCGAAATTTTTCTACTACGAGATATGGGACGACCATTGTGCAGCTTTTCAATGAAAACTAGAAAAGTTAGAGTCGACAGTATATGTATCTTATTTTAGCTACCAAAATCCAATTGCGTCGATTATACCGAAAGAGTAATAGACCAATTTAACGATAATAAACAAATGAAAAACTCTGGTTAGTAAAATTGCATTCCTTCTTCCTTCAAAGTAAACTGTACCCACGTACTATACACACGCCATGTTTACACATCTCCTTGAGAGTACTAATGGACTCACTCATTTTTTCTTTCTTAATTTAGTCACTTGTGAAGGAGAAGAGGCCCATTGGCCAGCTCCATTTATAGCTTATAGTAGTCTTGTCTTTGCTCTTGTGTCCTTAATCCACTAAATCGATTGGTTTCGTTCTCTGCAATCGTCTTACTGCATATGAAGTGTCCAACATACCACGAAGCTCTTCATATACATGTTGATAAATACGTTGCCCATGAATTATTGCAAGTTCTTTTATTTCTTCTTGAACCGTCGGGATATTTAGGTCCCTATGAAGATCATCATTCCTAATGTACCACGGAGCATTAACTATACCACGTAGCACTTTGTTTTGAAGAGTTTGTATTATTTTGGTGTTGTTTTTCTTTTTATAACCCCAGAGCTGTATTCCGTAAGTCCATATAGGCTTTAGCACCTGTTGATATAATAGCAATTTATTATCGGTTGACAATTCGGAATTTTTCCACAGCAGCCAATACATTTTTCAATATTTGATGTTAAGTTCATCTTTTTTCTTTTTAATGTGCTCTTTCGTCCGTCATATGTAAAATGTCGTTTATATGTAGATATATCTGTATCTTTGAAAAATGTTGCGCTTGGCCTCAGCTATTTGCATTTACTCACACAATGGCTATGCATGTCGATCGTGCATGTTTCTGGTGCAATTCAGAGCAACTGCCAACTTTTGAAGACGATAATGAATGGAGCTATGAGTTACATTCATTTTATAGTTGACCTTGTAAATTGCACATAAAACTTTTGGAGAAAACTTTGAACTGCACCCTCGTTATGAATGAGCTGTGATGCTTAAAATGGGGTGTGCGGTTTTACATAGTTTGTAAATTGTATAAAAATAAATAAATAACAATATCTTTCCATCTGAGCCTGGTATCTAAGGTCATGCCTAGATATTTAGTATTATTTGCATACGGAATCTAGTGACCGTTAATGATTACAAGTTTGTAAGTGACTTTTAGATTAGTAATACGAAAAAAAAATAATAATAATAAAATTCACAATCGATTTCGATTCATTGAGACTGACACGCCACATTTTTGTCCATTTTATGATTTTGTCACATGCTTCTTGAAGTTTCGTTGTTGATTCCTCAATAGTGTCTCCTAACTGTCATCAGTAAATATTGCAACTGTAACATCGTTGAATTTAGGTAAATCTCTGGTAGAGCAGCTAGAGAAAAGAAAGTTTATAATCGATTTTAATTGTTTGAAATCTACTAGCGCTATCTATTATCTACCATTTAAACAATTTTATAAAATTATAAAAATTAATTATAAAAATATAGTCGTTTAAATCTCGCCTCACAGGCGATTCACGAGCACTTGACAAATATATAGCTGACTTCGATAAAGTTTTGACTACTCACTTAAAGGTTTGTAAGAAAGTCCTATCTGTCACTACATCATAATTAATACATTTAAATTGTATAACATTGGCAGGAGGATGGCATGTTGGCCGATGTTGTTACTGGTGATGTGCATGCTGTTAGGACCTATCTGCGGTTATTTTCTATTAAAGTCATGATACACGACGACTTTCGTAGTGTGCTATGCTAGAATAGATCTCTTAGTTTTAATATGCTAAGCGTTCCAAGTTTTCAATTTTAAAGTTTTTCTGTGTACGATTTCCGAGGCCATGTTTGTGATGAATCCGATATAGTAATGCAAAACACTTGCTCTTAGCCTACCGCTCAATCCGCTTGTTACGTGTGCTGGTCAAAAAGCTGCTTCAGCCGCCCCAAACACTTACTCCGATTTGTTTGCTATAAAACTCAAAAGACTTCTGTATTATAGTGAAAGTTTAATAATTTATGTCAGGCATTCCTTCAGGTTAATGTTTCATTTCTCTTGCAATTCCCAGTTGTCCTTATCCCAAATGACAGTATTTGCTTGAAGCTCGGGAATATATTTATCGCTCGGGAATATACAGGGTGGCTGAGAGAAAGTGTTACCAAATGAAAACGCCAAATGAAAATTTTTTTAATTTTGATTATTTTTTATTGAAATTTCGTGGAATATGTTGAAAATATATTACATTTTATGAAAAACATGTTACTGTTCGATATGACCTTTGGCTCTGATTATTTGATTCAGTCTTCCATAGAAAGCATTGCATGCTGACCGAACGTGGGCTTGCGGAATTTTATTCCATTCTCGAACAAGAGCTGACTTCAATGCATCGTATTTTTTAGTGGACACCTTACTCTCCAAAATGGACCATATGGAGAAATCCATTTGATTCAAGTCTGGTGAATATGGTGGCCATTCTTTTGACGAAATCAGCCGCGGAACGCGCTTTGTGTGACGGTGCCGAGTCCTGTTGGAATGTCCAACGGTAGCAAAGCATCGTTTAGGATCTTTCGGCGGTACACCTCTTGGTTTACCTTGACTCCATGTTCGACGAAAACCAGAGGATTGCGTCCATCTGCAGTCACTGCAGCCCAAACCATAACATAAGCTAGTGATTGCTTGCGCATCGCAACTCTTGTGTCCAAATTATCGTTGGACTTGCTGCTCTAACCAAACACGATCATTTTGTTTATTCACATACTGTTGAATGGTGAAAATTTTCCCATCAGAAAAGACAATTTTTGGAATCTCATCACGTTCGGTCAGCATGCAATTCTTTCTAAGGAAGACTGAATCAAATAATCAAAGCCAAAGGAGCTCATATCGAGCAGTAACATATTTTTCATAAAATGTAATATGTTTTCACCATATTCGGCGAAATTTCAATAAAAAATAATCAAAATTAAAAAAATTACAGCGTTTTCATTTGGTTACACTTGGTCTCAGCCACCCTGTAAATATTTACCGACCTTCGATATAATCAATAATATATAAAGTCAATAATTTTATACCGATTAGGTAGCTTTATACCGTTTTAGTATCTTTGCACTTTGCCTATAACATCTAACTGAACTTCTACCAAAAACTTTATAATCCTAATTTGTGGTCATTGTGGTTTCATGTACCTATGACATTATAAGAAAAATGATTCGTGATTTTTTTTGTGCTATTATTCAAATTAATAATTGCTCGAGAGGAGGATGTCAAATTAAGTTTAACAACAAATTCCATTAATTTAATTTCGCGATTTGGTTGATCGACCGTATCTCACGAATATAAATTTAATTTGATTTTGCTGTTATTACATTTTTTGTTTTGCTATGCGTGTCATTAATCTAGCCTACTGGCTACTACTATTAAGCAAAAGTGTATTTCTATATACTAAATGAACTCCCATGAAATGACGATGGACTTTGGTAATTTCTATAATGTTCTGGTGATCGGATTTCGTTTCATAAAATCTAAATTTTCATTTTATCTTTTAAGATTTCATTGTGTAATGTATACGTTCTAATATTTTTCAAATGAAAGTATTACGTTTGGATTAATTGTCTTTATAGTTAAAAAATTTAGACACTGAGCTTAGAGCATTGGCCTTTTACATAAAGATACAAGTTAAAGAAGGTGAACTTAATTTCATGAAACTTTTATTTGTCATCAAACCACCAACGACCTTTCAACAAACTCAGATCACAGCACAAACACTTTTACTTGAGATATTCGTTTAGAATACCTTCAGTCGTTTACGTTAATTTTTTCTAAATTTGCATCTAGATTTTATTTTGTATAGAGAAAGTTTTGATCGTTTTGAATAATTAGATACGAACTATCATTTATCAGTTGGATGTTAGGTGTCATCACCAGATAGAATATTAAAAAATTATATTTTTATGGTCAAATTAATCCGCGCGCTAGTAGAAACAATTGAATAGCAATCATCTCAATCACTAATTTGATGTTCAGCTATCATACCAAACACCTTAGATACGTGGGAAGAATCATAATACAAAATGATAAATAATTAATTAATATTTTATTGAATTAGAAACGAATTATATCGATTTGTTCTAAATATCGGATTTGAACAAGAATCTCAAAACATCAAAATCTAATTTGAATATCAGGTTTATTGGAATATAAGACGTGGAACGCAGCTATTTATCCGATATTATGTACTTTTATTTTTGTTGTGTATTTTCGATTTTTATTTTTATTTATATAGATTTAATTTGACTTGCATATGTCAACTTAATTATACGATATGTGAAACACCCCAAAAATTTTTTTGCATGCATGAGCATGAAAATTTATATATATATCATATTGTATCATTATTATGAATACCGTTTAGTTATTAAAATTAACATACACGACGTATTTTGTCATCTCGCGCACAGGTTAACCATGTGCTAGTTATTTTTCTAGCATATTTACTATTGCAACAACAAGAAATAGCTTTGTATTTTTATGATGTGCCACTTAATCATTGAAAATTTATGCTTAAATGTAAATTTTTAATTCTTTATTACAATTTTCTTGTTTTTTTTGTTTAAATAATAAATAATCATTAAATAATTTCTTATTAAATAGTGTAAAGTACATAATATATAGTAACGAGTTATTTATTGAATTTGTTTGTGACGCTTTATTTGGCCTTTGACGAATTACTAATTGACGGAAATTTTGATGTGATACCAAGACCTCATTATTGGAATTGCTGTTCTAGATTATTATAGATACAATAATGTTATATACATAGCAGAGTAATGCCTAATAACTCACCTTAAAATTTTAACCGTCATAATTTCGGTTGCTACACTTTCTCCTTTAATTTTTGTTTAGGTTTGCCGGAAATGCTTTAAATCTAAGTATTTTATACACTTTGGAATTATCCACGCGAAATATTCTCTTGATCGTGTTCTATATGTTTTTGATTGTTGATTGATTGGTTGTGATGTCCAAGATTACAAGTCAAAATCTCCCAGAAGGCGTGGCACCCTTTTTATATTTAACAAAAATGAAGGAGTTTTTTTTTCTTTATAACTATGCAATCTGTTCTGGGGCCGAGCACCCCTAACTCTTTTACGATTCGCACATAACGTCCTACCTTATGCAGTATAGCCAAATCGAGGATGTACATCTATAGGTCCGATTTACGTAGAGTCATCTGCACATTGCAAAGCTCCTCATAGTTGTGTTCGTTTACATTACAGATCGTAATCTGATGATGAAAAACCTCTTTTGCATCTGCTACTATCGGAGTGCGAATCCGGTCCCTGCTGATTCAAACCCAAAACCTTTAACCACTGTGCCGTTTGGTCTGTGGAAAGACAGTTAGTTATGACACACTTGACCCAATTACAGTCAGTGTTTATTTTCGCGAGACAGCATACTTTAATTTCAATTTAATCATAACTATTACATTATTCAACAAGTCCCGAGGCTGTCGACACATCGATGGCGTATGTAATGTAGGATCTTCAAACGATGTGCCAATATTTTATGACAATCCGAATTTGTGATAAAATTTGTCTAGTATAATTAAAAATCTTTATCCCTGTTTAAATTTCAGAATACCGACAAGGTCAACCTTGTTGAAAATTTAATTTTCATTGCAAAAATTGATTTTTCCACACCACATTTGGCATAGCTCTCTCAATTTATGGAAAAATCTTTAGTATGCTCTAGAACACATATACAGGGTGTTTGGCAGGTGAAATGACAAACTTTTTTGGTAGATTGGTGGGGTTATTTGGAAGCTTTCATCGAACTGATGTCCTTACTGTTACGGTAACTGAGATATAATATTTTTAAGTGTTTTTTTTAAATAACCCAAAATCTCACCTTTAAATTGTCTTAACTTTTTTGCTTTTTTGTTTAGGGTCGTAAAGACACGAAATACTCTATTGTATTCTGCAATGTGATTTTATTCTAAATAAAATATCATTTAATACAATTGGTTTAAGAAAAATGGCTTATGGGCTTCCAAATCCTAAAAAATATTTAGAAGTATAAAGAATGTCTACTTTCTAAATGCATTTAAATAAATTAAAAGTTATTTTAAAACTCTCTTTGTTTTAAATTTCTCTGGTTTATGCTCTTTCCAACGGTATGCTACATGTCATAGAAATCATTCATTTTGCGGTTAAAATAAGAGATACTATTTTGCCGGAGTCAGGTTTAAGAATATACCTTTTAAGTTATTGATAAATTTTTAATCAACTTCATTTATTAGATTTTGTTCAAAATGACCTCCTTCACTCCGTATGCTGCAAGTCATCTTTTTTTTATCCCCACGGTAGTTGTGCGAAGTTGCATTTCATTTTTAATTTTTTCAAATGCGGTGCTTATTATTCCAATTAAAATTTGTCTTATGGATACCTCTGTTGCGTACACCAATTCCTTCACACGTCCCCAAACGTAGAATTCCATAAGGGTGTGATTTTGGCAGATTTATAAAATGAATTAAATTATAAAATGAATTAAATTATTTAATTATATTTTAATAATAATTTTATTGTATTATTTTTAATTTTTAAACGTGAAAATTCAAAATGGCCATTTTTGGGATTAATTAAGTTTTTGTTTTTGTTCTGCTCTCGGTTTTTTAATATTTTTTTAAATTTTATTAATTAAACAAGTTTTAATTTATATTTTTAATTAAGGTGAGGTTACCAAGACTCTGGGGAGGTTTGGTTTCGAATTAATGAAACATTGATTTTTTTGTATTTAAAAAATTCGGTCGTCTCATCAGACTGCAGTGACCAAACTAGAGAAATTTTGAAAACACTTTGAACTAATCAAAGTATAATCACAATGCCTTAGCGAATTTTAATGATTCGCTACGCAATTCCCAACCCCTTCGTAACCTCGAATTTTATTGTATTTAACGCATACATGCTGTTCTTCTGTTTTCAGAATCATAAATATTCGAGTATTCAATCGAATGCCGGTTTGTTGAGAATGGCTTTTATAAGAATAAAAATCGTAATTGGTATAAAAACTCAGTCATCACGATTCCCGCTTGGTGGCTGTGAAATAGAAACGCATAAAATTGTCAAATTAAACCACACACAAATTTTATGTGAGAACTAGTTTATCTAGCAAAATCTGAACATTTATAAAATTTTATAGGTTCTCAGTAGGAGAAATCGAAAAAATTTACTATTGTTATTACAGCGCCATCTATCATGAATCGAGAAAAAAGTGTAACATTATACGTACTTTAAGCCGTAGAATCCGAATTTGCAATACAAAAATAGGATTTGTTATTTTAATTTCAAAGTTACCCCCCATTCCACCTACAAGAAGAGTATAAGGGGTATACTAATTTTAGTATTAATATATGTAGGTTCCTTTCAAAAATAGGAAGTTTAATTTTACGACAATAATGGAAGTCTCTGTAACAAGTAACAACATGGGCACTTCGTGTTATAAAGTTTATAACAGGTTGAAAGATAAAAGAGATAAAATTAAGATAAAATAAAGTTTATAGAGGCGGGGGGAAGGAGGGCGTGGTTAATAAACGGAGGAATGATGGACGGAACATATTTGTCATATGTTATATAATTTTTATTTTTATACCTGGTTTTATTTAAATTAATTTTATATAATTATAATGTGCATAATTATCTTGAGCTCTATATGGTAGGTATTTGCAACAAGTGGATTTGATTTTGAAAAAAATTGAGGTTTTTATGCCTAATGGACGTACTCATTTATTTTTTGTTGATATTCATTTAACAATGCTTCCATATGTACTTTTCATCAACCCACCTGTCATCCGGTTCCTTAGACCGCATACATAGACTCAGAGTGCCAAAGTGTTTTGGTAGAATATAAACAAAGACATTATTCAACTGGAACTTAATTAATTGGTTGTGATCTATATAGTTCAAATGTATGCTTGCCAAATCAACCGCATTTCATTAAAAAACAATCCGTTCACGTACAAACAAACCGATTATTATTCCGACTAATAATACATTTTCTACTTCAGGCAGGTCAGTTATAAAATAATTTCATTACGTACTTTCAAAAATACATAAGTACTGATCTAGAATTTTTTTTCTATTTTGTTCGTGTAAATTTCCACTTGACTGAATCGAAAACCATAAAAAAACGTTTCTATAGCACTTGACTTTATATAGAGAAGTAACGACATACAAAAGATGATGATAGGCATATGATTGCAATGAACTTGAGTACCTATGTATACAGTGATTGAAACTAAAATTAGGAATTTCACTTATTCGTTCGAAATGATATTTCATATGCAAATATTGCGCAAAAAATAGTTTTCACATCTATCAAAAAAATCAAAAGCATTTATATGCTGTGCATACTAATAAAACATAGTTGCATTCAAATTTATGCACATAACTTAGTATAATTTTATATATTATCTCGTCTTCTTCTTTGCTCATCATATATACTCTTATACAGCTATATTTATGCATGATAATTTTAAGAATTCGAACAATTTCACTCGCACACATAACTCATGGTTTGAAATGAAACATCTTCATTTATTGTAAGAATATAATTAGTATTGTGTATGCGAGAACATAAGAATATTGTCGTAAGCATATTTTAAAAGTAAATTTTTGGAATTCTGTACAACAAAAAAAAAACTTTCTCTCCTCACACCTACTTTGTGTGTCAAGTGCGGTCTTACCAATCTTTAATAAATCATTTCGGTTCTTTTTGTTTATCGTCTTTGATATGCCCAAACTTATCTACCTGTAGGACGTATATTTTTTTAAATAATTTTATAAATTATTAGCAAACGTGTTATTTCTTATTATTACTAAATGTACCCCGGATACGTTAAGTACATTTCTAAAGAATCTTATGCAGCAGAAAAAAAAACTTTATTAATATTTCTACATATGAATGAAAGAGAATAAATTAAAAATGTTTTTTTTGTGTCGGCTATATACCATAATATAGTAATACACACACCTAACACATATGTGATGAGTACATAATAAAAAGAAAGAGAATCGAAAGATAATAAATATTTACCTGTTTTATATTGATTCATTCATATATGGTTGAATAATTGTTATTTACATATCATCCACATAATTCGTTAAAAGCTCTATCGTTTTGAAGATGTGTTCGACTAGTGGACTAGAGATGGCAGCGCTAAATTTTACGAATCTTACGCAATTTGTATCTTCTTCGTATACATGATTGGAGAGTTTTGTTTTATGCATATAGTTTTTTGTATAGTACAGTACATGGACCGTAATCACGTAAAGAGTTTTTATGTGAAAACATTTTTAATTGCACTTTTTGATGAGCGTGGTTTGAATGTTATATACTTCGCGCGTGGTTGAAAAGTAGTAGCAATAATATGTGTCATTGTTGTTGCATAATACGTTATGATTATATTGTTGTGCTGTCAGGTGTAGAGAATTGTAACTCCTCCCGTCGAAGAGAAGGCCATAATGATTTATTTGTGAGCCAAACCATTAATCATAAAATTCCATGTATAAGTAAAGTCAACTATTTTTTACCACTAATTTAATCACGGCTTAATAATCTTGTCTGGCGATCTTCAGACCCCAAAAATCACTTTTTTGTGCATTCAAGAAAATTAAACACGCACATTAGAGTTTTTGATATTTTTGAACTTTTGTTGAAATTTGATCAATGTGCACCCAAGTGTATGTCGCTAATGAAATAAATTTCATTTCATTTCAATGTCGTGAAATCTGTCGGTCTTTGACTGAACTAAGTACGTCTAGTATGTCGTCAATCTGCTGGGAGTGCGTGTCTATTTTATTGATTAAATTGAATATATTGGTCTATTTTGAGTATATGTAGTCCTATTTCGATTACGTTAGGTAGACGGTTTAGTTCGAATGTAATTTTGTTGTTGCTGTTCTTTACGTACTTCTGTATATAATTGAACCTATCGATCATACTTTGATGGAAATCCATCTAACTAGATAGACATTGTCCTGAATGGTGCGGAAGTTTTCTTCATAATTCGGGATATCGATAAAGTGGATGATTCGTGCATGACTACTGTTTACTCGGGCCTAACTTAGCTTGATCGGTATCTGGCATTTCTTTGTTCTCCGGTTTGGTCACCTCGAGAGTCTGGCTCATGGCTAGAGTACAGCTGATAAGGTTGTTTTATCAGTTTTTATGATATTTGCCATCTTTCGTTACTACAGTGACTTTATTATTTTTCACAACCTTCCTTACTGCGTAACCGGGTTTAATTTTAGACCGTCTTTATGGCGAACTTGGATTATTTGGTACTACGTTTATTGAACAGCTTGATTAATCCGCCATATGATAACTTATAATTAAATAAATAGACATGCGCGTTTGAAAATGTAGCGTTGGTAGATCGACATAAGATGGCGTAATGATCCGTGAAAAGTTCAATGGATGCGAATTTTGTCGATGAATGTATAGGATTGTCATAAGTGAGGATGCAAGTCTGCACTAAATTTTTAATACTTTTTTTAGGCGTTTCAATGTAAACTGTTTTAATAAGTTTCCTGAATTTCCTGTTGAAGAATAAGACGGGGTATGATGGATCCTTGTAAAAGAGCTCTCAAAGATGGGGTGTTCATGTTTGATATGAACCTTTTATTTTGTCGGCTATTATTTTTTGAAGGTTTCCATGTACACGGAAAAATTGAGCAAACTTCTTTTGGACTTCTTTACTGGTGTGCGACTTCATATAGAAGGCCGCAGCAAATTAGAAAATTTATCCAGTACTCTGAGAAATACGTGACTTTCAAAGAAAATGAAATCTATATGCAAGATCTCCATTGGCCTTTTTGGCGTCTCCGTAATCTCGTATTAAATTTTCAAGGAGTGCGTGTCGTATTTTGTTTGCAAGCATATGTTGCAATTGTTGATGTGCGAGGTTTTGAGGGTTTTCATATGTGGAAATATTCATTTATTTGAATAAACTCATAGTTTTCCATATTCCACTATGATGATTTTCCTTTTTTCATTAATGCGCATTCTGATCTTCGGGGTCTAACACATCTGTTAGAATATGCGTTCTTACCAAATGATTTTTTGAAGGATTTCCGAATTTTTCTTTATAAGCGTCTTTGGCTTTATCAAAGACTATATCATCACGGTAATTTGTTATAAATGTTGTGATATTAAGTCTGATGGTTGGTGTGATGGTTTTGCATGCTTATTATTACTCTGTGGATATTCGTGTAGGTATGATGTTTGATCCTTATACTTCAAGATCGACTATTTATAATAAGATGTGAACTGAAGTGGTTTATAGGGGATTTTGTAGCGGAATTTACTCCAATTTCTGTATCCGTGGTGGAGTTAGATATGTCGGAAGTGTTAATGTTATTAGTTGTAAGGGGTTCGGCTTGAATACTTGATAATGCATGCGCATTTGTATTTGTTACACCTTTCTTATATACGATCTCATAATCGTATTGTTTTAGTTTCAATCTCGATCGAACCAACTTCGAGTTGGGTTCTTTGAGGTTGAGAAGCTACGCCAATGGCTTGTGGTCCATTACAAATTTAAATTTATTTTACAAATCAACATGCCCTGAAATGTTTTGTGGACCAAACGATGTCCAAAGCTCCTTTTCTATAGTTGGGTAATTTTTCTCCATAACCGTTAAGGTTCTGGATGCATAAAAAATTGGTTTATCCTTTCCTATGGGACCTTGAGAGAGAACGCTCCAATGGCTACGTGACTTGCATCGGTAGTCAGGATAAATTGTTTAGAAAAACCTGCGTATTGCAATATTGCTTCATTATCTTCATTATACTCAATAGCTCTTTGCAATACTCGAAACATTGTAAGTCTTGGCTCCAAAATTGACCTTCGGTTCAAAATTATGTCAGTATATTATTAACTCCGGCACAGGGAAAAATATGGCCCCAAAAGGAAATTTCACGATGTGGAAATTCCGATTTGTTCATTTGGACTTTTAGATTGGCCTTTCGTAATTTGTTAAATTTTGCTTTACATTCTCAATGTGACGTCAATGTGATTCTTGGAGTGACTTCGAGAATACTGTCATGTCATTCATTAAAACAAACAAGATCGACCTTGAATATCGCCTAACATATTATCCATGACCCTTTGTAATGTTGAAGCATTCTTTAGCCCAAACGGTATTCTTCGGTATATATTCATATAATGACCGTAGTCGATGGAAAATGCGGTTTTAGGGATGTCTTATTTTCTTCGCTATCTGGTGGAAGCCAGATACAAGATCCAAGGTTGAAAAGTACATACAGTTCTATAATTTATCAGAGTATATCGGTGCTGTTAGGTAGAGGTTACATATCTTCGATAAAGTGTTCTCGTTTATCTTGCAATAGTCTATTATTAATCGCCACTTAACTTTTCCGCAGGCGTTCGCTTGTTTCAGTACAATCCAAATATTAGCCGACGGTTTTGTAACATTTTATCGATTTCACGTTTTATTTCCTCTTTGTGAATATGAAGATATAGATAACTTTTGGTAAAGACAAGTTTGTCATCCGTAAGATTTATTTCATGTGTTACGACGTTTGTAAAAGACAAACGTTGTTCCGTCTTCAGAAATAATTCCTCTTATTGATGACACAACTTTGAAACTGCTGCCTTTTCCTCAGGTGAAACTATTTCTGATTTAATTAGAATAGAACACCTTAACGTTCTATTCTAATTAAATCAGAAATAGTTTCACCTTGAATAGAATAATTACGTTTTGAATATTACAATAACCGTGTTTTATTATTCGAGCACTATCCGGCGCGAATGGAAAATTTCTACTGAAACTGCAGCTATTATTCATTGGTGTCGCTATACAATAAAAATGAAAAGATGCATTTAATCTATAAAACAGACATTTAACGACCTGAAATATACCAATTCACATTTATTTTGACATGGCGTTATAAACAAGAATTCATCTTGCTGCGTTTTTCATCAATGGAAAGTTCTGATTTGGTGGTATAATTCGCTAAATCGATTAGTTCTTGTTTTATACTATAGGTATAAAGCAAGATGTACATTTTTGCAGTTTGTTCATTGCAACCTGATGACTAGACCAACATATTATCAGTACGAAACCAAACTCCCAAAAAAGAACTTGAGGAGGTTCTCAATTTTTTGTAAGGGTTGTGTGTACTTTACACAATGACTCTGGGCGTAGTTAATTTTCAACTTTTTGCGTTAGAATATTATGAGTAAATGGCCTCTTTTTTGCTGGCTCGAAAAGTCGCAAACATTGTGAATGTTGTTATAGTAAATAATATTTGTCTATCAAAAAGACGAAAATCTTTTAATTAATAATACAGGCGAATTAAAACTTCTTGATTTAAATTTAAATTAATTTTTATTGTAAGATTAAGTTTCTAATGGTTCACAAAATAAAGGCGTTTTCAAATTTCAAAATGAAATGGATAGCGCTCCCTATAGTGACTCCCGATAAATAAGTATAGAGAAAAATATTTTTATGTCGATTCTTAACTAAAAAGTTGAATGAAAAATCTTAGTTTAGAGTTAACTAAATCAATTATATGCGAAAATAGCGCGATAAATATAAGTTTTGCCACCAGTGCCTCGATCACTGCAATTTCGTCCTGCAATTTCCTCACTTTTAAACTGATATTCTATAGTCTTGCAATTTTGATCTTTTGGTTCGTGGTTCCTGATGGTTGTGAAGCCAACTATAGCTGTTTCCTATTTCCATCGGTTGAAAGCCCACGACTGAATACGCAGCATTTCCCCTAACTTCTGTGACTTACAGAAGTTTATCTTTACTAGCTCATTTTTATTGCTGTTTGAAAAATTCTACTTCTGACACCAAGTGTAGCGAATTTCGGGCGTTTCATATGAATTCACTCGATTTTGCCAATGTCTGATTTTCTTCAGAAAATGAGCCTTCCAAATTTTATAACTTTTATAATTATAGCAGAGCTCTAATCAAATGAAATATCTGAACATCTTAGGTAGTGAGGTTAGTTGGCTGCCTTAGCTAGCATTGAAAATTGCAGTTTGATCTTAAAACTAGTATATTCGCTCTACTCTGCCATTTTAAGACCTGTACTTATGTACGAGTGTGTCGTGGTCAGCTCTCAACAAATCACATATAGGAATAGGTTAGGGTAAATACAATGGACTACTGCAAGCACATTAGCAAAGTATTTTAGAACGACACGTGACAGCCCAGTGGATTTAACTTGGATTTTTTAAAACACAATGCATTGAATTGCTATAAAAAGCCACTAAAAAAATTTCTGCCGAGCGACAGAGAGGAAACCAATCTGTTACATTTTTATTGACAATTTAATTGAACTATTACATTTCGTCACAGCACATAAAAGATTGCAGATTACTTTTTGCAGTGTGTATATAATTAAATGATAATTTTGCACCTTCTCCTTTATATTAATCTTGTTTTGTAATGGCATATTGATTTTTATTGAGGCTTGAAATTAAAAAAAATATGAAAATAACGTAATATTTTTATTGATAGGTACGTTAACTGCACAATGAATTCACTTGATTATTAGTACCTAAAAAACAGACAAAGAGTTAAGAAGTTAAAAGTTAAGCATCTATGACTAATGACAGTAATCAATAAATTTTTATCATAGATACATTCCATTGCCGGCCATTAGCCTCGCGGACTAAATATACATACGTTTACGAGCATATCATTTATCCGTTTAAAGCTCATTGCGACATATTTTACAAGTTATTTCACTCGTTCAAATATTACAACAAATTTATTATACACTTTCATTTTTATGTTTCTTATGTAATTTGATGAATCTTACCTATACGAGTAGCTCGCCTATAAATTATCCCATATAAATCTCACAAGTGCGCAAATATATTTTTTTTTTGTAACATAATTATGTCATTTTACATTATTACTTACTAATGATCATGAGTAATTAAAAGTTCAACTTATATAAAAATTTTTGTTAACGAGATGCGTGATATCGAATTGCGAACAAAAACTTAATTATTTTATCATCAAATGAGATTTAATTGAATTTGTCTTATGCAATTATGTCGAATTAACTTTTAAACTTATTATCGAGCTTTAAAAAGCTTTTTATATGTCTTACAGCGCCAATATATTAGAAATGTTTAAGCAGCAAACTAAACAATTTTTTTTGAAATTTTTATGTACATTATTTATATTACAATAATATTTCCGATGTAAATGCAAATCGTTTCTTCTCATTATGATGTCTTCATGCCACGAATTTATTGTTTTTTTTTTATTAGTTTGTCGATAAAAAAATTCGAAGTTTTTCTTTTCCAATTTAAAGTTTTTTATTTTGTAGCACACAAAATAGTTCATGCAGAAATTTATGTTTAAGGTTTGGTGAGTCGTTTTATTAGAACTTGAAGTAACGAAATCATGTCACAACATATAACGGGTATTGAACCAATTTGTTAGACAAATTTTGAATTTGAACAGATGATTGTTATGTTGTTGATGTATGTTGTCGTGTGTGTTGTATACATTGTTATGCACGACTTAAAATTTGGGTTTTGTGCAATGTTTGGAAATATTAGCGATGAAAACGATCTTCTGGTTGGAGGCGAGAAAACAACTTTTTATTTAACATACTTTTATACTTCAAATCATCCCATAACATTCTTTTAGGTGTAAAAGTTTGTTTTCTAAACATTTTGTTTAATTAGAAATGGTTTTACCTAACTTTTAGGAGCAATACAATATTTTCCTTGTCATATTTTGTTTCGACAGGTTACAGGCGAATTTTCTGCATCAAAAACTTATCTCTTTTCAAACCTTGAAAAATTTGACCTTGATATTTTTGCAGACTTACCATTGTCTTTGTGTGCGTGCGTGTGTCCGTGTATGGTGCCGTGCCCACTAAATGTCAATAGCTTCTTTATAGCCCAGAAGGATTGACTGATCGGAATGTAATTCGATACAAAGTGGCAGCATCCATTTTTCGTTTTATGTAAATATTTTGAAAAGTATTCAAAAAGGATCCACGGGAAAATCAATTAAAACAAAACGATTGTAAATTTCTATTAAATTTTTAAACATGTTACCGGTAATGTCGAGTTTTGATAAAAAAAAACTTTATTTAAACAAAATTCGGCATCTCTACAGTCCAGGCGAATTGACTATTCGGAATAAAACTTCACATCTGAAATTTAGTTTAAATACGAAAAGTTTAGCATTTACAAAAACCGAAAAACAATTAAAAAATTCAAATCAAAATTAAATTTTCTACCAACAAGGGTTGGTTGTGGTTTTCCTTGTTAGTTTTCTGAAATTTAAGCAGGGGTAATGGTTTTAATTCCACAAGACAGTTATACCAAAAGCCTGGTAAGTTGTATTTTTCCCAATCAAAATCAAGTGTGCTGTATTCGATATATGTGAAGATAACCCAAATTACATCCCGAAAAGTGCGACGGCAACACTAATTATTGCTATCATGACATTTTTTACTCTCATCCCAAAAATCTCCACATTTTTGACTACCAGCCCCGATAAATCCCACATTTTTACTCAAAATATTTACTGCCATGACAGCTAAAATTATTACGACACTAACATTTTTCGGGGCTGAGAGTAAAAAGATTGCATTTTCATGAGAATATGAAAACAGAAAAATTTGCAACTTTTTCGATTTTCGGCGATATAAATTTAGGTTATCTTCACAAAGGTGTTTACTCGTGATAGTGATATAGTACCTTCGTCGTAAAAGCAAGTCGAGTACTAGCCACAACATGTGGCTCATTTTTGGCGAAATGGCTTTGTCAATAAGCAAAATGTTCGGTATTGGACAGCAACAAACCCTCACATGTGCTGCAAGAGACTCTTACAACAACAAAAAGTAGCCGTGTGGTGTGGATTTTATGCTGGAGGTGTTATTGGACCTTATTTTGTCGTCGTTATTTTCGGCCCGAAATGGATGAACTTGATATAAGTGAAACGTGGTTCCAGCAAGATTGAAAGGGAAGTTCGGTAACCGTGTAATCTCGAGAAATGGTCCGGCCGCTAACTTCGTTGGTTTTGTTTTTATGGGGTTACGTTAAGTCGTTGGTTTATTCCAACAAACTAACGACGTTAGAGGAGCTCCAAAGAATCGTAAAATTGACTCCAAAGAATCGATCGCTGCAAATGTGCTCGCGCAGGTCATATGAACGAGATTAAATTCCACAGTTAAATACAACATGTGTACTGCCCCTTATTTGAATACAAAATTATTTTGACCAAAAATTGTTGTTATTGAAAAACTCTTTACATACGAGTACACCCTTCGATTTATTACAACTAAATTGTTTTGACATTAATCTTTCGTACGGAGGAATTTATAATATCGTACAGGATCGTACAAAGGAATTTATAATATACACAAACCGGCATAACCCTCATATACTCAATAACAAGCTGAATTTCAAGACAAATAAAATTTACGATTTCGCGCTTCGTCACAGATGACACCACAAACACAACATTGAAAAGTGCAACAGACAAAAAATGAAAAATTATGCATAATTTTATTCCATATTTTAGTAGTAAAACATAGACTGAAGAAGGAAGATAGTTTCGAAACCGGTCTCAAAAAATAAAAATATACAAAATTATCACTTAAAGAAAGTTTTTTATCTACTGTATAAAAAATATTTTTAAAAAACCGAAAAAGTTTATTGTTTTTTATTTTTATTTGTTTTGTGAAATAAAAATTCACAAATTCAAGTTTTTTAAAAAAATTCAATATACACAAAATAGTGTCAACTATTGATTTTATGATAAAAGCCACGGACAAACAACAAAATATGGATTCTTTCCAATTTTACTCCATTAATCTTTCGATATTCCGATGTTTTCGCAAACGGCCCGAACCACACAATGGTTTACGATTAAATTGTTCTAAGATTAAGTGCTTATACGACGATGGTGGCCTGGTCATACGGTTAGAAGAACATCCACTATTTTCAACCAAAATTTTGTTCAACGATGAGGCCCATTTTTGGCTTAATGGCTACGTTAAAAAGCAAAATAGCATAATTGTCGTATTTGGGCTGAAGAGCAACTCAAACAGGTTCAAAAGCTACCAGTATATCCAAACAAAATAACGGCGCGGTGTGGTTTATGGGCTGGTGGAATCATCGGTAACTGTGAGTGGCGCACGTATATGGTCGGTTTGACACTACAGAGCAAAATCAATCAAAATTAAAATCAATCGAAGTAAAATGGCTACAATTTTAAATTTCAAAGCTTACTTATTCGTAGTGCTTCTCACTAGCCTAGCTGTAAATCTGACAAGGTGACATCGATAATTGCTGAAGTAGTATTGTGCACATAGTAAAACCACTTAGACACCACTAGAAATGGCGCTACAGTGTAAAACTGATTACCTGAAAAATTTAATAGTTTTGGTTTTCAAATATAAAGCTAATTTGCTGTACCTCTCACTCCTGAAATCGATCAATGTAATGCGAATAGTGAAATTTTTAGAAATTCTCTGGGTTTCGGACTTTAGAGCAAAATCGATCAAAATTGCTTGTTTATCCATGGTGCTTCTTGCTACCTGTAAATCAAGCCATGTTTACTTATTTCATATACGGATTAAGTAATTTTATGCACATATAGGGGAACCGATAGAATACCTTTAGAATTTATTCTGCAGATCAAAATTGACTGACAGATGACCAAACGATTCCTACCGTTTGATTTGTAAAATTATTAGTTTTCGTCAACTTAAGAAATGTTCGCAATATATTATTTGAGGAACAAACGAGAACAACTAGTGACCAATCCTCAATGTCCTATGACTTCATGATTCCGATCGTTGTATTTGTAAATATATAGTGTGAATCACAATGTTGCTGTAAAAACAAATTTGAATTTTTTTGTTATGTTTTTTTTATTTCTATATTTTTTTAAATCAATAACTTTCTTAAACTTTTGACAGAGAAATTAAATTTTAAAAATAATTTGTTGTACATCTCTTCCACCTTCGTTAATGCAAACCCTGCGCTGACCAAAGCGTTGTTCATAGCTGTTATATTGTCGTCGTTTTTATTGCGTGGCTTAATTTTATAAACTTCTTGCTTACAAACAAATGTGTAAGAGTGAGGTTAGGTAACTTTGGGGAAAATTTTTTACAACAAATTTTTAGTTATTTACGCTGGGACGCCATTGTGGTCTTTTTATGTGTCAACTCCCACCATCTTGTTGAAATATACATTTCGGAAAGGTATTCGTTATCGGTGGAATTGTTAGAAAAAAACTGTTCACAGCTTGTTAAGATAGCGCTCTCCATTTACGGTAACATTGGCATCATTTCTTGGAAAAAATAAGGGGCGACAATACAGTTGGCAGATACTGCACGCCACACAGTCAGACGTTTTGAATATAACATCACCGGGTGCATGTTTTGAAATTTTTTTTTCATCCATTTATGACAATTTTACTTGTTTACATTTCCGTTTAAATCAGTTATGAACTTTACATCGCAATGAACAAAATGCAACATCTGTTGGCAGAACTCTAGTCAAATGGTGTGTATTAGTATTGGCCAGCTTTTTAAAATAGATGCCTAAAACGAAAATGGTCCTGTCGAAGCCGCTATTTCCGACAATCCGTTTTCCAAAGTCCATTGCGCCAGCGGAAAGATATCAGCTGGAACCATTTCAGCTGGAACCAAACCAACCATGCCAACCCGAACCAATACAACTATGGCACAAGTAACACAATGCGTTGTGCTCTATACAGCCCAAACAGCCCCAAACATTAGGCACTACGAGCACAATGAACTTAAGTGGTAGTCAAATATATAAGCTTAGAGCCTGAACCAAAACAAGGAAAGCCGGAACCATTACAATATCAGCCGGACCATGTAAACCCAACCAGAACCATACCCTTTAGAACCAAATCATCATTATGCACTATCTGATTTTTTATTCGAAACCAATTCGACTAAGCCCGGAAACATTTAAAGCAACCCAGAACCACAGTCTTATCAGCCGGAACCATTAAGAGTTTGATACGCTTAAATGGTTGTGCAACATATACATTTTCAGCCGGAACCATAACATGGTCAGCCGAAACCACTACAATATTAGCCGAATCCGTATGATGCCGCAGCTGGGACCATGTCAGCCGCAACCAAACCAACTTTGACGCAAAACCCCCAATACAGAGTGCTTCATTGTGCATTATCTGGTTAATCAGAACCAATATTAGCGGTGCCAGCCGCAATCAATTAAAGCCACCCGGAACCACAGTTTTATCACCTGGAACCGTATATAAGCTGAATATAGTTGCCACTGTCCTTATGTGAATCTAGCTGATCTTTATTGGTTTATCGAACATTTTAAAAGCGCACAGTAACGGATCACGCTCATTCTTTTGCATGAAACAAAAAAAACAGTTTTATTAATAAGAAGTATTCCCTCCCCTGGCCCGAATAACAAATTCCATTCGATGCTGTATTGATTTTACCAAAATTTTCACAAAGTCTTGAGGTATCGCCTCCCATTTCTCTACGATCGCCTGTTCCAGCTCCTGGAAACTCGTTGGAGCAACATCTCTGGCTCGAACTCTTCTTTTCAACTCGTCCCATAAATATTCGATGGGATTGAGGTCCGGGCTTCGAGCTGGACACTCCATAAAAGGCACATCCACCGCTTGAATGTACTGGTACACTACACCAGCTGTATGCGGTCTCGCATTATCCTGCATAAACAGAAAATGTTCGTCGAGTACTTCCTTAATGTACCGTTGAAACATCATTCCTCTTGATCAACAGCCAGTATTGGCTCGTGTAATGAATACAAAATCTGTCTTCGCCTCTAACGATATACCTCCCCAAAATATGCACGATCCACCGCTATACGAGAAACGTTCTTCAATGCAACATTGTGCATATTGCTCTCCTTGTCTTCTGTATACTTTTCCGCGTCCATCGCAGCCATATAAACACACCCTGCACTCGTCAGAGAACAGGACTGTCCTCCACTCTTCTTCTGTCCAATTCAAATGGTCTCGAGCGAACCTATGACGGGTTCGTTGGTGAGATGCGGTCAATTTCGGTCCGTTTGCTCTTGTGTGTGCCTTCAGATTAACTTCTCGAAATCGTCTTCTAACTGTCCACCGACTGACTTCGACTTCACGAACTTCTTGGAGCAGCCGTCCCAGTGGAACCGCATTCATACGGCGATTTCGCAAAGAAGTTACAAGAAAGCGGTCATCACGCTGTGCTGTAGCACGAGGTCGGCTAGATCCTTGTCGCCGTCTGAAGCCAAAAGTTTCCTGATATCTCTGCCATACTCGACAAACGGAGAATCGGCTCAAATTTAGTTGTAGAGCCACTTCACTTTGGTGCTGCTCCTCATTAATTAGTGCAACCACTTGTGCGGCTATCTCTGGTGTGGTGTCCATTTCTTTGCTTCGGTTGAAGACATAATGAACAGAGGATCGTTCAGGCTAAGCGTCAATATGAGAATGATCACAATTCCAAGCGAGATATTTCATGGCATGGTATTGTATTGATCTTGTTGAATTATTTTTAGAGTTTAATTCGAAAGCCTGTTATATGCATTTGACAAAAAATCACTGTGTTGGCATGGTACAAGTACAACAAAAGTACCACTGGATAGGTATTGAAATAGACTTTGAATCTGCGCTAAACAAATTAAACAAATATTGGATTTTTTTGATATTTTTGAACTTTTGTGGAAACTTGAGTAATGTGCGATTTTTTTGCACCCAAGTGTATGTTCCACAACCCTCCTAATTACTCTGTGCTCCTTCTTTAGGGTAGAAATGGTGAGAAAACATAGATCTGATGGAATACTCAATGCATTGTGTTATTTGTGTTGTTTTGTTTCATTGTTAGTTTGGTTCAATCTGGCTTCATTTGGCTCTGGCTGATATTGTCGTGGTTCTAGCTTGTCAAGTCACTAACAGATCCCGATGACTGAAAACGAGCGACTAGATTGCGTACACTATTTTGAGATGGTTCATTTCTGGTGTTAAAAATATTCGAAATTTTCTTTGGGTTTGAATTACTGAATTTTCACTAGCAAAATAAAACTCAACAATTTTTGCTCGTTCCTCAATCGTATACATGGCTACTAAATCTCCCAAACGTTGTTTCTAATACTGAAAAAAAAAAGATAAAAAAATTTCAAACTAAAAAAAATTATATCAAAAATACAATGTTCAGTGACTTATGGCCGACCCTGTATATAAAAATCTATGAAAATATATCTCTGCGAGCAATAATTTCTCTCAGTGTAGTTGGTTTGGTTCCAGCTAGCATGGCTCTGGCTACCTTTATATGGTTGCGACTGAAGACTCATTTAGTGCACAATGATGTACAATACATTGTGCTTCTTGTGTTATAACGGGTTTTCCAATAAAAGGTTTCATTTTGAAGAGCCTCCTATTTGGGCAGCTGTCAATTTTGAAGCTGTCATCTTTTGACATTTGAAAAGTAAAAACTATGCCATTACTAAAAATGGTACAAT
This sequence comes from Nephrotoma flavescens, assembly GCA_932526605.1. Classification (NCBI taxonomy): domain Eukaryota; kingdom Metazoa; phylum Arthropoda; class Insecta; order Diptera; family Tipulidae; genus Nephrotoma; species Nephrotoma flavescens. Next base: position 70,069,638 of record OW052222.1, on the reverse strand, counting down.
ACGATACATGCTTCAACGATGCAATGAAATTGTTAAAATTCACTACAAAAATGGTGAGGATTTTTTAGTCACAGTTCGCTAAACTAAAGCACTTTTGGGTCGTCGTGAAGCACATTCTCGGCCGGCACTAGTGAAACTGGTGATACCAGTTTCAAGAACAACTGAGCTCAAGAACAACTGAGACATTCCACAAACGACATTACACCGTATTTTGCATAAATACTTAGGTCTTAAGGGTTTTAAAGTCCAGTTAACATAAGAGCTCAAGCCGGTCGATCACCATAAACGTCGTATCTTCGCTGATTGGCTCCTTCAAATGCATCAAAATGATCCGGATTTTAATCGAAAAATCATCTTCAGTGATGAGGCTCATTTTCACCTCGAAGGCTACGTCAATAAGCAGAATTGTCGCATTTGGGGCTCAGAAAATCCAAGAATGATTGTTGAAAATCCGCTCCATCCTCAACGTGTCACTGTTTGGTGCGGTTTTTGGGCTGGCGGTGTGATTGAACCTTACTTAATCGAAAATGAGGCTGGTGCAACTGTTACGATGAATGGATTGCGCTACCGAGCTATGATTAATGATTTTTTATGGCCGGACTTGGAAGATATTGATGTGGACGACGTTTATTTTCAGCAAGACAATCGCATTTTGGCAAGAAAAGTTTCCTGACCGTGTTATTTCTCGAAGAGGTGATCACAATTGGCCACCAAGATTTTGTGATTTAACACCTTTAGACTTTTTTCTTTGAGGCCACGTGAAAGATAAGGTCTATGCCAATGCTCTACAATCGATTCAAAACGACGGCTGGCTTTAAATGGTTCCGGCCGGTTTAATATTGGTTCTGGCTGAAAAATAAAAATGTGCACAATGCACGTTGATTTAGATCCGGCTGGTATGGTTCTGGCTGTCCCGGTACTTGTTCCAGTGCATTGTGCTTATTATCCAAACTCCTAGTGTTTCCGCCTGATAAAATTCTTGCTCCGGCTCTCTGGAAATGGTTCCAGTTGGCTTAATAATGGTTCCGGCTAAAAACTCATATAATGCACAATGATGCACAATTTATTGTGGTACTTGCACAATAGTTGGTTTGGTGCTGGCTGGCATGGTTCCAGCTGATATGGTTCCGGCTTGCTTTATATATAAACATCGTTTATTGGATAGATATTTGCCGGATTAAGGTTACGTAATTGGGCACACCCATGCCTTACTTTTACGAAAATTTTAATAATCGTCCCATTTCAATTTAGTGAAATTAAACCCGGGTCATTGATTAGAACTTAAATTACAATAAAGCTTGGGAAGGTTAAAAAATTATAGTTTTTAAATTACTGTGTTCGTCAGACTAAAAAAACTATAAATAAGACCATCGCAAAACCACATGGCCGAAATTCGAAATGTACATAGTATTCTTTCAAATATATGTATGACTTCTAGTATTCTTTCAAATATATGTATCACTCTACGGAAAAAATGTCCATAATCAAAATTTAATCATACCGCGGGGGAAATACATTAGTGCAAAAAATAGTCCCCCACCCCCCGCTTTGTAGGTGGGGCGGGGGTAACGTTTAAACTAAGATACTAAAAGAAAGTATGACTACGACTAAAAGTACGTATGATTTGAATGAAATATTTTGTTCGGTTCATGATAGATGGCGTTGTATAATCGACGAAATTCAATTTTTTCAATTTCTTCTTCTTAGAACTCACGCATTCGATTCTGCAATACGTTTGAAATAAAAAACATCACGTTTTCATTGGAAATACTCGAAACTCGTCACCAAAACAATTTATTAATGTAAATGGCAGGTGAATAAAATAATTTTAGCTTAAAATAAGTGTTCAAAATGATGGCTTGCGACTTCAATGCACTTATTAATACGCATTTCCAATGATTGTACACAACTGAGAAGTGTGTTTGGTTGAATTTCAGCACACGCATTTCTGATTCGCTCAATCATGTTCTCACGGGTTGTTGATTCTTGTTTGTAAACTTTGTCTTTCAGATAGCCCCACAAAAAGAAATCTGGCGAAGTAAGATCTGGTGATCTGGCGGGCCAATTTATCGGATCAGCTGTACCGATCCAGCGACCATTGAAATCACGATCAAGTATTTCACGTGCCACCACCGAATAGTGTGCAGGACAACCATCATGTTGAAACCACATGTTCCGTCTCACTTCTAAGTTCAAATTTTCAAGTAATATTGGCAGTTCATTTTCCAAAAAGTTTCGGTACATTTGACCATTCAAGTTGTCTTCAATAATGTGGGGGCCTATGAGTTTGTTGCCAATTATTCCACACTACACGTTGACAGTCCAAGGACGCTGATGTTCAACTTGACGAAGCCAGTGCGGATTTGTAACACTTCAATAATGCATGTTGTGTCGATTAACCGTTCCATGGTTTGTAAAACACGATTCGTCAGAGAACATTACGCAACGAAAAAAGTTGGGGTTTTGTTGTATTTGTTCACGTGCCCATTGACAAAAAGTTACCCGATTTTGGAAATCAGCGCCATGAAGATCTTGGTGTAAAGACACATGATATGAATGATACTTGTGCCGTTTTAAAATTCTCCAAACACTGGTGAGGGACAATCCGGAATCGCGAACTATTTATCGTGTGCTAACATGAGGATTATGAGCCACTGCTGCCAATACAGCAATTTCATTATTTTCTCCAGTGACTGTTGCTCTACGGGTCCTCTTTTTCGGTTGAACATTTCCGTCAGTAATAAATTGTTTGATAGTACGGCCAAATGAAGCACGTGAACGAATCCTATCAGGAAAACGTCGAGCGTAAATAGCAACAGCATTTTCAAGATTTCTGCCAGCTTCTCCATAAACTAGAACAATTTCAATTTTCTCTGGCACAGTTAAACGGTCCATTCTAAAGTATTTTATCGTTTATTTTGTAATTACGAAAAACATGAAGATAAGGAATAACACAAACGTTAAATGTGATTTACAAAACTGAATAAATTGTTTTGATGACGAATTTCGAGTATTTTCAATGAAAACGTGATGTTTTTTATTTCAAACGTATTGCAGATTCGAATGCGTGTGTTCTAAGAAGAAGACATTGAAAAAATTGAATTTCGTCGATTACAACGCCATCTATCATGAACCGAACAAAATATTTCATTCAAACCATACGTACTTTTAGTCGTAGAATCCGTATCTGCAATAAAAAATATGGCTTCCTATCTTAGTTTAAAAGTTACCCCCGCCCCACCTACAAAGCGGGGGGTGGGGGACTATTTTTTGCACTAATGTATTTCCCCCGCGGTATGATTAAATTTTGATTATGGACATTTTTTCCGTAGAGTGGCTATTTTTCGAGATATTTGATCGTCTCAGTTTAAAAGAAACACCCGGTATGAGAAATGCCTGGCTGAAATTCGGTAAATTTAAAAGGCACTAATATTATTTTTGTTAAAGTCATTTCTAATAAATTTCAGCACCCCAATTCTCTGAAAACCAAGATAATGTGTAAACGCGAAACCATAGTAAGCTTTCGACTTTACATAAATTACAACAACAATCCTCTTTGATTTTTCCGTTTACACATTATTGTGTTTTTTAGAGAATTGTGATGCTGGCTGGGCTAACTTTACAATTAACTACAGGGTGGCTGAGACCAAATGTTACTGACTTCACTCTGCTGTCATTTGTGTAGTTGTCATTTTCGCGTGTCAATTTTTTGACAGATTGAAGTTTGATTAGTGGTTTACATGTGGTCAACAAATAATTGTTCTAAATTAATATCTTCATAAAAAAATCGTAATGGAATTCAAACGTAATAGTGTAATTGCACTGTATTTGGGTGGAAATTCACAAACAGCAATAGTTCGTCAGCTCCAGCATTTGAATGTGAATAAAATGTTTGTGTATCGAACCATAACTCGATACAACGAAACTGGTAGCATTGCTAAACGCAACAGAGGCGGTCCTAAAAAGACAGCGGCATCAAAAGAAATAATACGAAAGGTGTAACGTGCTCTCAAATTATCGGGGTATGGGTAGACGAAAAATGAATTAACAGTTTTAAAAAAAACCGTGGTTGGGCGCCAGTCTACCTGCACGTTTTAGCCCAGCTACGCCCAACACAAATGAAACGCGATCACTCGAACACCGCAGCAACTCGCAAGTGAATTCGCCCAATGCACCACACGCGGAATAAAATAAAGACACAATACGTCGGACAGTATATATCAGAAAAGGATGACTCACCTGTCGACCTTCGGTACCGGTATGCCGCTCCCGTTGCTTCTCCGCTTGCCCAGCTACACGCCACACCAATGTGTGCTTTTGTGCTGTTTTACTAACGCGCACTTCACTTTATCCAATTAAATTCGTTGACGAATCTCGCCCTCGAACGAGATACACGAGTATGTTTGTTTCTCAACAACAAGAAAAAAACCGATCAAACTTTTTTGTTCGTTTACTTTACTTCACCACCACGAATTGCACCAACAATGCCATAAATAACAGACACAGGGAATTTATTTAACTAAAATCTGTTTTATTGAACACATATGTACACCACACAAAAAAAAAACTCTTGAGTTATATTCAACAATTAACAATAATTATGCCGATTTATTATTTTTTTATGCTGTCATTTAACAATCTAAACGATCACTCGATCGACTTAAAAACTCTTACATTAATTTATGGAATGCAACAAAAAAAACTGATGGCGTTGTCATTCCATGTTTCACATTTTTTAATTTTAGATTATTGCGATCCGCCCGACTTGGCGGTCAAATTTTTTTTCCTGCTTATATTTACACACCCAAAATTTCATGTTTCCGTGTTGTCGCCCTGCTGTTCATCCATGTCCGAAAACTACATCTTCCATTTGCGAAACACCTTCTCAACGTCATCTCACCCCCCTTTGATGATCGCGAAAAGCTTTTGTCATTTCGACTATTTCTCTCGCCTGAATGCATGCTGCACAACGTCTGCATTCATGGTGTGCGCTCATTTGATTTTATGATCATGGAATTAAAGAAATAAAAATTTTACAATTTTATTGTTTTATTGTCGGACTATAAACAAAATTGCATCCATGCGATCGCAATCTCCAACAACAACAACAATTTGGTACAATTGCGACTTTTTTTTTATTTGTCGACAGACGAGTCTTTAAGGTGGGAATGGAATTTTAAAATGGAGACCAGGTAGGAGAACGAGGACGGGAAAGTTAAAAGGAGAATCCGACGCCGGTTCATGGGATTGCACGAATCCAACTTGCGAGTGCAGGATCAAACCCGCGCTACCGCTCGTTATTTACGTTTCTCCACCAACCCCTACCAAGTAGCCGTTACAAAGGTGAAGAAGCGAATTCAACGAAATCCTCGTCAAAGTGCCAATCAATTAGCCACACGTCTACATGTTTCACGATACAGCATTCAAACCATATTGAAAAATAAACTGCACTTGAAGCCCTACAAGATACAAAAAGTTCAAGATCTTATGGAGGCACAAAAAAAAGCTAGGCTTGAAAGAACACGAGCATTGAAGGCCTTGGCCGAACGTGGTGAGATTCCAAAAATTGTCTTTTCTGGTGAGAAAATTTTCATCATACAACAGTATGTGAATAAATAAAATGATCGTGTTTGATTAGAGCACAAGTCCAACGATAATTTGGACACAAGAGTTGCCATGCGCAAGCAATCACTAGCTTATGTTATGGTTTGGGCTGCAGTGACTGCAGATGGACGCACTCGTCTGGTTTTCATCGAACATGGAGTCAAGGTAAACCAAGAGGTGTACTGCCAATAGATCCTAAACGATGCTTTGTTACCTTGGGCATGTAAATACTTTGGTACGAACTGTTGGACATTCCAACAGGACTCGGCACCGTCACACAAAGCTCGAGCGACACAGCAATTTTTACAAAATTGCGTTCCGCGGCTGATTTCGTCAAAAGAATTGCCACCATATTCACCAGACTTGAATCCCATGAATTTCTCCATATGGCCCATTTTGGAGAGTAAGGTGTCCACTAAAAAATACGAAAGTGTTGATGCATTGAAGTCAGCTCTTGTTCGAGAATGGAATAAAATTCCGCAAGCCCACGTTCGGTCAGCATGCAATGCTTTCTATGGAAGACTGAATCAAATAATCAGAGCCAAAAGAGGTCATATCGAGCAGTAGCATGTTTTTCATAAAATGTAATATGTTTTCAACATATTCCACGAAATCTCAATAAAAAATAATCAAAATTAAAAAAATTACAGCGTTTTCATTCGGTAACACTTGGTTTTAGCCACCCTGTATATATTTAGGATCAATTTAAATAAAGTCTGGGCTGTAATACTGTTATGCTAAAGTTCATAATGGTTAATATAGCCAGAACCTTTATACGTAATAAAATACATTGATTTGTATTAGAAATTCGTCTTTCATATCTTGAATTTACAAAAGTGTGCATAATGCAAATCCCGTTTGACATAATTCTGGTTTTGCTGTTTTCTATATGCAAATCGTGTCCATAATAAAATAATGACAGTTTATACAATAATTAAAATATCATTCTACTCAATATAAACAAACCCGTCTTATGTGACTGTATGATTGAAACACGATACGGGGAACATCAAAGCGTATAAGTATCTTGTTATCAGTGTGCGTTTATGTCAATAAAATAGTTTTTTATGTTTTAAAAAGTAGTTTTTTTTACTAATCCGTTTGTATTACATGCACGAAGTAAATATCGCGTGAGTGTAAAAATCATATTTTACAATGATATAAATCGTGATTTACTGATTACTTTGTGTAGTTGGACACTCGAAAAATGGTCTCAAGTGTAAGGTAATGAACATCATGATTACCTGTGTTAGTAAAATTATCAAAATCAAAATAACACTGTGACGTACTACTCTGTACACCAAAATTGTATTGTAAGACATACTTTTATCGAATTTCAATTATTTTCTTTTAGTAATTTGATTACAGTTAATTTATTATGTACGACAAATAATTTTATTCTTATACGTTTATATTGACTGAAGTACTAATTTATTTATATTTCTTTCATTTACTTTCAGATCGTGAATATGCCAGTTGTAGTTGTAATCAATAAACTAAACTATAAGTTTATAATTAAATGAATAAAAATTATGTAATCTATTGTTAAATATAAATTATTATCTATATATAAAATAATAAAAGTGTTATCAGTGTTAAAAAATATTATTGAAGTGTTGTGATAAAATATTGCCAAATTTATTAGTCAAGTAATTTTAGTCAAGTCACATGCTGTTGTGTTGTGTGCATTTCTGTTTCTTGTGTACGCGATTTGAATAATAATATTAAAAAATATAAACTAAGAAAATAAATAAAATAAAAAAGAGAAAAGAAAGAAATTGATTCAATCGTCTTCATCTTCGTGGAAATATACATATACAGTCGGTATACAACAGTTATAATCTCCCCACTATTACCTTAGTTTTTTCTATCTTATACAAAGTTGTTTGATTAAAAAGTGAATAAAATGAATACCAACAATAATAACAACAACAAAAACATCATCATGACCACAAATGTAAGAAACAACAATTCCTCTTCGTTTAGTCTTAAAGAAGTAGAACACAAAACTACATCATCATCGACAACAGCATTATCGCCTGCCGTACACCAAATATCAACAATTTGTTCAGTGTCCGATACAAAATCGATTATACTCGAACAAGATAATTCCCATATTGTTAAAATACAATTGAAGGAAAATCCGAAAATTAGTGGCACCAGCCCGACAACAAATAGCACTAACTTTCGGCAAATCTTTAATAATAATTTAAAAAATAGTTCAAAAGTATCGTACGTCTCAATTGGATTACCAACTGCAAGTGCAACAGTGCAACAAGCCGCAACAAAATCTTCAGCATCACCATTAGTAACATCGTTGCTTGTGAATAAAGCCAAGTCAACATTAACGTCATTTATAAAATTGGATAGCAATAAAGAAAATTACGTTAATAAAAATAATAGTGTTATAAATATAAATAGTAATAGTGTTGAAAACCATAATATTAATAATAACCATAGTGCAATTATAAAATCAAATGAAATGGTTCAAAAATCAAATCAATCCAGTGATTTAGAGGTAAATGCACCATATTACTATTATATGATGACAAGTGGACAATGTTCTCCGAGTGATACGCTCGATAGTGGTACGTGTAGTGATTTAGAGGTGACACCACCACCGGTGGTTAAAAAAATGTCACCCCAATCAAAATATTTACATAACAGTGCAAATAATAATAATAATAATCATAACAACAATAACAATAATAATATCAGTGGTAGTGCAACCGCGGACACACAGAATGTTATGAATTTATCGGACAGTGACGAAAGCCAGTTAAGTTTAAGTTGTGATTCGTTAAATGGGTCCGATCTAATCGGTCCCACAATGATTAAAAATCTTAATAACAACAACAACAACAACAACAAGAACAATAATAATAATACAGATTTTGGAATATCTATAACACCACAATCGGCATCACCACAACCAACACCACCACCACCGTTACCGCCGGCACTCGATTTGGAAGCGTTACGCGCATCAATCGTATGCCTACCGGACTCACTGCTCAAAGATATACGCGATCGGTCGAACAAGCTAAATCTCAACGAGACGAGTAAATTGCCCGAGCTGAAAGAAAAAATTGAGATACGCTCGTATTTAGCGCGTGAGCAACACAATAATTCGAAAAATGCAATCATTTTCGAGGAGGAACATTCAAATTTCTATGAGAATGATAAATTTTATAAATTCCATATAAACGAAAATGTACATGATCCTCCGATGCCCGTGGCTAAACCCGAAATTGATGAATCATTCGCTGGCTACAAGGATATAAATAATGGCACGTCAACTATACGGAGTGCTAAAGGTACGGTGCGTGGTGTTAAAAATCGAGTACGAAACGGAATTGCAACATTTTTACAAATGCAACATACAAATATAAAGGTTAGTGATACAGTTTTTTTTTCATTTTTGTTCTTGTATATTCAGACTAGTTTTATGTATTTTTTCCAATCGCTATGCAACGTACAACATTATTCGAGTTGAGATAGTGGAAAAGAAATTTCTAGTTTTTATTTTATATACTCACATTATAAAATTATTTATGTTGGCGAACGTTTCTTTTTATTGATTTGTCACAACGGTACACTAGTTTTAGAATTAAGACACATCGTTTACCTCTACAGAATATGCGCTAAGTAATATTAGATATTTATGTGAAATGGGCCATATTTCGTTCGTATAAGTCGCGATCGCGATCTGATTCAATAGTGATCACTGATCTTCATATTGATCGGTGTTATTGGATGAACCTAAATGATCAGTTTCGATTTTATCATCGGTATCATTTATTAAGCGTACAGTGATCTTTTAATATTGTTCAACAATTGTTTAATGGTACGATCGATCAATTTTTCAAGATTGTTTTTAATGATTTAAGTCTGAAAAATGTAAAAAGAAATTATAAAGTGATCATGCAATACATCCCCGACCATAATGGTTTGTGTCGATCACAACGATCTCCCCAACATTTTAACTGTTGATACAGTAATAATTTAATTTAGTCACTTTACTACTTTTGGTCGTTTTACAGATTTTAATCATTTTTATTCGATGTAATCGCAATATATTATACTCGAACTTTCATTTGTAAAGATCATGGGTATCGCCGTATGTCATTATATTTTATATTGTGTTTTTAATCGTTAACTCTTTTTATTAAACGGTTGCATTTTATGCGGTATCTTTCGAATTGTAAAATATTGCCTTTTCAAAACAGAGGAAAGCTAAAGCTAAACGTTAAAAATTCTTAATTAAAATGACACGCTTGAAAAATTTGATCGCGTTTAATAAATTTTATATTTTTTTGTACCACGCCATCACAAAAATTTTGATAACAGTAGAGTCACTGAGACTTTTTTTTGATATTCTTTAAGACCATCTGAAAGTTCTAGAGCTCCGATGGTTTAAGTAAACACCTGTTTTATGTACTATCGCAATTTCAGATTTTTTTAAATTAATTGATCCGTATTATTCGTTATACAGAAGTTGAACATGGCTGAAATGACTCATGGGACAGCTTTCTATCAATTTTTCAAAGTCATTGCAGCTAAAAGTAAATAAGAAACAGATAACATTGAATTTGGACAGTAATTTGGACATTCCTGCCTTAAAGATTAGAATCAAATATTTGAAAATGTCAGGGAAAACATTTCAATCACACTTGGCAATTACTTGTTTATAATAAGGCTATTTTTATCATAAAACACTTCACAATCAAACTATTTCGAGCAGAATGTAGTTTGTTATTGCTTTCTGCCTCATCATGGAGAATCACGGTTTCGTAGAATGCTTTTTACGCTATTTGTCGTTTCTAAGAATGTTAATTTTTTTTTGAATTAAATATTTTGAGAGAAAAGTTTTAGGTTGGGCGTTGAATCCACAGAAAAAATTAAATATCTCTTCTGAATAACAGATCAGTTCTGGCTCTCAGAATAGAACCGAGATAACATTCATCACTATACATGTCCACTTATGTTAATTTTAATCGAGTTTGTTTGTAAATAGTTGGAAGCCCGTTTAAATTTTCCTGCCGTATTTAATGAGTTAATAGTTTTTAATTTGTCTAAGTTAATGGATCTGAAGGCAAGTATTTTACAATGTTTATCAATGTTTGCCTTACGCTTGCAGACGGTTTCCATGTAATTGGGGAACATAAATACAGGGAATACTACAAGAAATTCTGGCCAAGAAAAAATTACAATAATTTTAATTAATTTAAAAGAAAAAATTGTTTCGTAAATAATTCTATGGCAACTCCCCATTCTCAAAACCTGATTGGCTTGTTTGCTGAAGTGCTGTTAATTAAAAGTCTCAGGAAATAAGGTGTCATCTAATTAGTTCCATATCGAAGTCACTCTGGTAATAAGGAGGACTTAAAACGTTTGGTGCTACGGCAGTATTGGAAACTCATTTTAGGAAACATTGAAAAGTTTTCGTTAGTTATAGGACACAATCAAAAGCCCGAAACTTAAAATTTTCAAACAGAAAACCAAAAAACTACAATGCCAAATTCGACGCTTTTATTTTTAATAGCAGCTATCCGTACCATGAAAATCGACAGGGATTGTTGAAAATATAAACAACAACGATTTGTAAATACGGTTTGATGAAATATTTCAGAATTTCGTTTTTCGCTATTTTATTTTTAAAAATATTGTTTTTCGGGATTTTGGTTTTGAGATTTCAACTTTGGGATTTAATTAATTATATTTAATTAAGGCTTTATTTTATTAAACAAACCATTTTGTTAGAATGCGCAATTTAAATATTCAAACACTGCTAAATGTACGATGTATGTTTTTTATTCAACCTAAGTAATTTTAACCTGCAAACTGTGTTTTTATTTATTAACTGTGCTTACAACCGTGCATACTCGGTTCTTCAAATATGACCCTGAACAGAAAAGGCGATGATACATGTACAGATTTTACCGTAAAGGCATAAAAATTATGCGCGCTGATTGGTTAAAAGTCGGCCATCTTGAATCGCCTTATAGACAAAACTCTTCGTACACTGGAGTATGCAAAGTAAAAACAAATTATTACACTATGCACACTGGATCATTTCGCACTGTACAACCTGTGCTTTGCGTACAATACTGAGGGCAAGCGTGCTTGCTCGGGTTGAATTAAAAAATAGACCTATAAGATGAACATTTTTCGAAATTCGGCCAGGCGCGATGATTGGACGGGAAGTAACACGGGTGAGCTAATAAAATTTATGATTTCATATATTGAAAGTTTGCTCGAACATGAATATATGTATAACATTATATTTATAAATGAATATATAAATGAATAAATTATTTATAAATGAATATATAAGTGTAAGATTCTCACTAAATGATCTTCCACTTTGAACTCAAGGTACTTGACATAGTTGAAGACTGGACAACTGGATGCGAAATAAACAGAATTGCCAAATGCCATCAGGTAATGCATTACAGAAAATAGAGCAACAATTCACTATTAAATGTAGGAATATTATGAAGTAATTGAAAATTAACATGGAGATTATAACGGTCATCAAATCTGAAACTGCGTTGTCCATTCCACATGTAAAATTTTTTTAAGGCCTTGCAAATATATAAATGATGCAACGGGTGTATTCGGTTAGACATAAACAAGGGTGAAGATGGTTCACATAATTCTTTTTTTAATATTGTTCGCAACATTAATTTCTGTTGTACATATACTGGATGAACAGCATCCTTCCTAACATGATAAAATAAATTCCAGTTAATAACCAATGCAATATAAGGTATTAGCATTACTGGAACTGGTCACAGATCAGGAAGAAAATATCCTATAAACACGAGTGTTCCAAGTAAGATCTGTATTGGGGGTACAAATAAGTTTAGAGGATTTTTAAGATTTAATTTATGGTTTTTTTTTTTGTAAGTAGTGAAGTGCCGTTTGGCCAGGCCATGAGTCACTGATCGGAGCAAGTAGTAGTCGAAAGGAGCAATATCTGGTAAACATGGCGGGTGGGGTTGAACATCCCATTGAAGCGCCACCAAAGTTTCTTTGACGATCCTTGCAGCATGTGGCCGAGCGTTACCGTGCTGAAAAATCACTTTGTCATTTTTGTGGAATATTTTTGAACCAAATTCCCTTGATTTTGCACTATATACACATGTTCTTGAGACGGTTTTGAATCGCTTGTTGCGAGCTCTTCTTGAGTTTGGCCCATTGAAGAGGTTACTGACAAATTTGAATAAACCATTCTCGCAACTATATTTTAACGGAAACCATGTTTTGATGGGCACTTAAGATGGTGACCTAATAAGTTAATTATTCTGTTTTTCACTACTTTTCAATTTCTCATTAATTTTCAGAATAACAGATTTTTAAACATCAGGATGAACGTGTCCAGTTTGAAATCATAACATGTTCCTTGAATAAACGATAGATTAAAAATGTGACTAAGATTCGATTTAAAATAAAATTGCTCAAGCCTTGTTGATACCGGAGGTAAAATAATGTATTTGAACACAAGTCCTGAGGAAGATAAAATTTTCAACAGACTGTCCATTTATGGAGTTTTTTTTTCGTTAAATCATCAGCAACCCTTGCAAAATAAATAGTAAATTCATTGGACATTCCCGCTTCATTATTTAGAACCCCTTATCCAAAATTTAGTTTTCAATTCAATTTCTTGTAATATCGCCACGGTTTAGTGAAAAACGATTGACATAGATGCTTTATTCTGTTTGTTTTTGTCAATATTTATTTGTTCAGACATACTGTTCTTTGAAGATTTCGAACATTCGGCCGATTTTATAGTTTTTTGTATAACAAATTTCTTTTATTAATGCGGGTATGCTAATGAAAAATCCAAGGTTGTAGACGATTAACTGTTTTAGTCCAAGGCTTGTATAACTATGTTGCAAGATATCAGATAGCCACAGTTAATGTCGAGAATAGTCTAGACTTTTGATTTTTTCGTAGATAATGTCGATAGTTGGTAGAGTATGTAGTAAATGTAGAATATTGTTTTTTGTATAGATGTTCTCATTGTTTTTTCCGTGTTTTACAAAACTTTTGAAGTTAACATTAAATTTTTGGAATAAATGTATGAGAATTAGTATGAGTAAAATATTACAAGATATTACAAATATATTCAAAATTTTAAAAAAAAAAATATATATTCAACCCAGTCTGTTTTAGTGATTAACAAACTCTATATATTACAAATCATTAAAGCACATATGAGTAATTTTTTTCATACCGAAGAAATTAAAGATTTTTACAAAGATGTCCTATATGTGGTAATTTCTTATCGAAAACATAAAAATTTCGAGAAACATATTCGAACCAAACTAAAGCAAGTCTCACGTGCCATTTGAACAAAAGTACCGGCAAATAAAAAACATTAGCTCCAGTAATTTAAATAAAAATTATCGTATACAATTTTTATGGTTACTTATTAAATATAATTTAGTAGAATACATCACCTTGAGTCCATAAATTATTCTGTCGGATTAAATCTATTTAAAATTTGACCATTTACTTATTTGTTCAAGTTTCCAAATGTTTTGGTTATAATTGCATGGCGCAACTTTCAGTAATAATTTACTTTCGAAATGAAGCACCTGTACGTGATCCTGTAAGCAGTTTTTTTAGTACCGCACTGTATACTAAAATTTGTTTATGTTCATTGGTGCACCTTAAACAAGATAAACTCGTCAATAATGACGTGATTAAAATTACCGAGGAAATCGTGGCAATTTCTCCAGAATATTTGTACTGGGTTAGGGTCGGTTGCCTGCTCTTCAAAATCCCGAAATTAGAACTCATGGTGGTCAAAAGCACGAATTCCAAAATCCCGCCGTTTAAAATCCCGACTTTCAGATTCTACCTTAAAAAAATCACACTTTTGATAATATAGTACAAAGTAAAAAATGAAATAAAATAATCACCGATCCGAATCAAGAGGGATTGGAATTCTAAGTTGAACGTTTGAAGAAATTTGGGATTTTCGTCAAAATAAACGGAACTAGACGTTTTCTTAACAAATTAATGTTTAATTGGATTGGCAAAGCATTCAGCTATAGCGATACTTTTAAAAATTCGGCCATGCATGCTAAATCAAACCAGGCAGGTTCTCCCGTTTTTTATATTCATAACATTTTTTGACTAAAATCAATAAAACAAAAAACCAAGAAGGTGGTTTTTCAAATAATACACACTCACCTTATGTTGATTCACTCGAAATTTTGATTAAAGATTATATGAATGTTTTATCGTATGTATTCTTTTAATAAAAGGTGTTTGTATACTCGAATTGAAAAGGGCAACGGGACTAAAAATTCAGGACTTCATTCTAAATTGATGTAAAATTTGCAATCGTGCTAAACAAACCAAATTTGACTATTACTAGTAAAGAAGTCCATTGCCTAGTTTTATTCAGAGTTGCCAAATTTTGGAACTTTATTCAGAAATCACTTTAAAACAAAAATGCGCTTTGAATTTCGGATTTAATAATAAATGGTTAAGGATTAGTCAAATTTAAAAATCTCATTAAAATTCCAATCTAGTTCATAGCCCAACATACCAAATTTAATCATAATATGTTAAGAAATAGCCTAGTTACATTCAGAAAGGGTCCAACTCCAGAGCTGTTATAATTAGCCAAATTCAGAATTCCAAAATCGAAACTTCAAAATCAAAATTCTAAAAACCAAAATTCCGAAAACAAAAATCTTAATAAAAATTCCACAAAACAAAATTCTTACAGAAAATATTAAATATTAAAATTCCTTAATACAAACTATATACAAAATTCCAAAATAAATTCCATTTTATTCCCATGAAGTATATTTTGGAATTTTATTAAAATTTATAACTAAGATATCGATGATTAAGTACCATAAACAAGTTTGTAAGTATGTATAGGTATGTTTGTAGGGGAACGATTCGGGCAACAGTTTGCTATTTTATAGAGATAAAATTTTGAACTGACCTTAATTCTAAAACCAGACATAATTAACAATAAAATTGAAATCCCATTTTGCAAATTTTCATAAAATTAAAATCAAAATCCAAGATTGCAATCGTAAAATTTCTAATTTTCTTTTTATTTTAGAAAGAAATTCCAATTTACAACAATCCATTATTTCGTCAGTTTAAAAACCTTTCACGCATTCAATGGAATTTGGTCAATAAATTAACGTAACCGGTAGTATCATATGATCCGATAACATTAGCTTGATACGTTATTTATTTCGATGATACACAGATTTCGGTGTAATGCCGTTCGTGCCATCCTTCGTCAAGGAATTCGTCAAAAAAGCGTCCTACAATAAGAGAAATTCTCAATCTCAAAAATACTCAGTGTATTATTTTCATTAACAGCTGTGTGTTTGATATACAAATTTAATTCTGTCGAGTTCTACTTTTTAAGAAAGGTCTATTGTGTCTATTGTTTTTCGATTTTTTCGAAATTCTCCTAAAACAACTGAAGTTTATTAAAGGTGGAGTTAGAATGCAGCGCTCCACCATGCGCGTGAACTTTTTCCTAAACCATTCCTAGAAAATAAAATACAAAAATTAGGAATAATTTAGCAAAAACTTCACAAGCTTATATAGAAATATGAACTTTTTCCTAAAACTAAAAATACATCTAAGTATTAGTGAATCTATTGAACAAAAATAGATCAACTACACGATGAACGATTATGTGTGCATGATTCGTTCTTCTTCTCTCGATATTCGTAACTCCAGTGGCCTGCGTCTGTGTATGCGGCATAATAGAACGTAAAACAATAGAACGAAACTGTTTCAATAAAAAAATAGAAAAACAATAGAACGAAATTGTTTCTATTGAAGAATGGTTCAATACGATTCATGATTGGAAAGTGAGCAGGAACACATGTTAATACATTTACATTGAAAACATGTTAATTTTAATGCAAACATATTGCAGAATCGTATGCATAATGTTCTCAGTAGGAGAAATCGAAAAAAATTAATATCGCCTATTACAGCGCCATCTATCATGAATTGAAAAAAATGCTTCAAGGAAATCCTACGTATACTTTTAGCCGTAGAATCTGAATCTGCAATAAAAAATATGGGTTCCTATCTTAGTTTCCAACTTGCCCCCACCCTCTTTACAAACAGGGGCGGGGAGTCCTAATTTTAGCACTAATGTATTTCCCCTCCAGAATGATTTAATTTTGGTAATGGTCATCTTTATCGTAGAGGGCATATTTTCCGAGATATTTGAAAGTTTCAGCTTAAAAAACTCACCCGGTATATATACTAAAGCAAGATTATATGTTGACGTCATAGAAAAATTTTCAAATGTCATAACTATGGTCAAAATTATCCGTTTTGGACGTTTGATGTGTCGTTGAATTGGTATTGACGTCTACTAATAACTTGCTAGTTAAAATATAATTGGGGCACTTTTTGGGGCAGTTATACCCGAAAAACTGATTTTTTGGGGCAAATTTTCGGAAGGTTATATCTCCACTCAATGTTGGTAGAAATTCATGCTTTTACACAATACTTGGGTCTAGACCTTTCCATTGGTATATAACATGATCATGGCGATCACAAAGGGAAAAAGTTCGAAACTAGCTGTATATCTACGAGTTCGACTTTCAGCACAGTACGTGCTTTCGTCACTCGTTTGGACTGCCGTCCAAAGTGATGAGGACGCGCACGCACTCACAAACAGAGATTTTTTAAAAACCTCGTTTTTGGCTTCGGTGATATAGCGAATGGTAAATCTGCAAAAATCTGAAGGTCAACATTTTTCATGTTCACTATATGTATGTACATACATATATTTTACTACGTATAGAACAAAGTAAAATATGGGTAGAATCCAAAGCTCGCCTACCTACTCTTTGCCTATAAGAACATTAAGCTGCCGAAGAAAAATGTTTTTGCTACATATAAGCAATCTGTGTTCTGGCATTAAATCAGACAAAAGACAACGAACATTAGATTTACTGGTAAGTAAAATAGATAGTTGTAAATAGATAAGTGTGTAAAATAGTTATCTTTCCTGTGTGCAATATAAAAATATGACACTAAAATCTGAGGTGGACTGGGAAACAAAAATGTATACTAACTGTATAATACTGTTATGTTAAGGGACTTGGAGTTTTACAGTAATTATGAATGGGGGATGTTAATAAATTAGATTTTCGTATCTGATTACGATCGGTGACATGAAGCCAATCCTTCAAGATAAAAATATATAAAAGGGTAAACATTTCATAGTATAAGCTTCTTAAATATTTATACAGTCAACAATAAATTAATGACAATCGATTATCAAAATGTAATTAAAAAAATGTGTACTAAACAATTAAAAATCAATTATAACAAAGATAAGATATTAATTAATCGTTACCTCATTTATAAATCGCCAGATTGTAATTTGGGGTAGGTACAAATATTTCAAAACGCAAAAATAATTAATGGAAATGTCGTTAACCGTATTCATTCCCGTACTTATAAAACAAATCATTCTCACGATTTCATTTTAGGTAATAGAATCGTGACGACAGCATAAAATTAAATCTAATTTGCTGTTACTCACATGTCCATCAATCAATATATGTACATGAAATCGTTACTGTACATTGTGAAATTTTCTATGTATAAGCCCAGAAATCTTTTAAGAAGGTCAAATAATGATAAAATATTTTTGAAATCAGAATCGCGGGCTAAATACAATTTGCAACGTAAATACGCGACATGATATCAATAAATCACAAAAAAAAATTTATTGAAAGAAAGATTTGTGTATTTTTATCGTTTTTTAATCTTATCTTATATCAATAAATCAACACAGTTCGGTATGACGTCATATATGGGCACGTACTTTTTTTATTACCATGGATATATAAACACATATATAAAGTCGTTAGGCACTGATTACTGTACGCAATTACATTAAACTCATTGCCAAAAATAAATTTTGTTACTCTCGAAATCATATAACAAATTCACTAATTCCCAAAATTAATGTTTGTGGAGTTCCGTTGATTTATGTTTTGCTTAACCCTGTTTTTTGAGTAAATGTATACAAAGCGGGATTGGACATGTTAGGGTTAATAGTTTATTACGAAAGATAAAACCGGCAGATAGTTTGGTTTTGACATTTTTTAGCATATAGTTAACAATAAAATATTTAAGTGTAGGCGCCCTCTAACTTTAACCTCCTAGATTTTGGCAGGGCAAAAGCAACATATATTCATGATTGATATATAAATTTGTTAGTTCAACAGTTATGTTATTATTATACCGTATAAAAATTAGATACACATTGGAAATAGAAATGTTAAATTATTAATCGAAAATTGTTTTGAGTTTTTACCAAGTCATTCGCTATGTGTAATTGTATTATGGATTTTATGTGTTAGTATGTCTAGTACGGCTAAATGAATAATTTCGCTTTTCCATATTACATGTTAGAGCATGAGTACTATGATCTATTAATTTTTAGTACCGTAGCTAGTCTAGACAAACTCTGCGACGTAGCATCATATGTGGATAATATGGTAATTTATGTGACCAATGAATAAAATAAAAAAGATACTTCTCTAATCAGCACTCAATAAATTTGATTTAGAACAAGTGTAAATATTTGAAAGTTGCTTGAAAATTTTAATCAAAACAAATATTTTATGAGTATTATATGCAAAATAAGTGAGACCACAAAAAATTCAAATTTCAGTTTAGAAATCGGTTTTTAACTACGAACTATATGTTCAGTATATACGCAAGTATACTTTACCGCGGTTATGTGCAAACAGCTGTTCGCGCCAACGCCGTTTGTCGTATAACTAATCCATAACAAGTTAGACGAACAGGCTTAAAGTCGAAAAATTTCCAAAATACTGGATATATAAAATTGACTAGTGGCACCATCCTAGCTTTCTCTGGGAATAGGGAATTAGGGAAATCATTTTTATAACATGTTTGTCTGAACCATATTTTTTGGACTGTTTAGGCACTGTTTAGTGCAAATATTTTAGAAACAAAGATGAATCGGAAACTTTTAGTTCAATTTTTATTACCAAAAATTAATTCCATAAGTAGGCCAGAAAAATATGATTCACACAATAAAGCGCTATACCACATTGTAATTAATCGATTTATAGTCGATGGATAAAGGATTCACTTTTTAATTAAACAGGAGCTATAATCATTGAACCTTACACATGAAAAAAGATTATCTATTTCCAATGTACATTAATATGCTACCATAATACTATATTGTATTTTATATTCTCAACGATTATATCTCGGTTAATTACAAATAGCTATATAGTTATTATACTGGTGCCCCTTATGTCAACTTTTTGTGTGCAAGGGCACTCGGTATATTGTTTTAGGGACAAATTCAGTTATAATTGGCTCAAAGCTTATTATAAATACAACTTTACTCATTTGTAGGATGGAAACTAAGGAAAACCGAATATTTTCTAAGCCCAATTATGTTTTAACCGAAATTTACTAAATTAACCGAATTATTACTTAGTAGTGTAAATACAGGGTGGCTGAGACCAAGTGTTACCAAATGAAAACGCTGTAACTTTTTTAATTTTGATTATTTTTTATTAATTTTCGTGGAATATGTTGAAAACATATTACATTTTATGAAAAACATGTTACTGCTCGATATGACCTCTTTTGGCTCTGATTATTTGATTCAGTCTTCCATAGAAAGCATTGCATGCTGACCGAACGTGGGCTTGTGGAATTTTATTCCATTCTCGAACAAGAACTGACTTCAATGCATCAACACTTTCGTATTTTTTAGTGGACACCTTACTCTCCAAAATGGACCATATGGAGAAATCCATGGGATTCAAGTTTGGTGAATATGGTGGCCATTCTTTCGACGAAATCAGCCGCGGAACGCAATTTTGTAGAAATTGCTGTGTCGCTCGAGCTTTGTGTAACGGTGCGGAGTCCTGTTGGAATGTCCAACGGTTCGTAGCAAAGTGTTTACGTGCCCAAGGTAGCAAAGCATCGTTTAGGATCTTTTGGCGGTACCCCTCTTGGTTTACCTTGACTCCATGTTCGACGAAAACCAAAGGAGTGCGTCCATCTGCAGTCACTGCAGCCCAAACCATAACATAAGCTGGTGATTGCTTGCGCATGACAACTCTTGTGTCAAACTTATCGTTGGACTTGTGCTCTAACCAAACACGATCATTTTGTTTATTCACATACTGTTGAATGGTAAAAATTTTCTCACCAGAAAAGACAATTTTTGGAAACTCATCACGTTCGGCGAAGGCCTTCAATGCTCGTGTTCTTTCAAGCCTAACTTTTTTTGTGTCTCCGTATGATCTTGAACTTTTTGTTTCTTGTAGGGCTTCAAGTGTAGTTCATTTTTCAATATGGTTTGAATGCTGTATCGTGAAACATGTAGACGTGCGGCTAATTGATTGGCACTTTGACGAGGATTTCGTTGGATTCGTTTCTTCACCTTTCGTAGCATTTCTTTTGATGTTGCTGTCTCTTTAGGACCGCTTCTGTTGCGTTTAGCGATGCTACCAGTTTCGTTGTATCGAGTTATGGTTCGATACACAAACATTTTATTCACATTCAAATGCTGGAGCTGACGAACTATTGCTGTTTGTGAATTTCCACCCAAATACAGTGCAATTACACTATTACGTATGAATTCCATAACGATTTTTGATGTGTAAACATCTTTACGCGCGCCTACCAAAATTTTTTGTATTAGAGTAAACTTGTAAATGAAACGAACGGAAATGACGTATACCTACTTCGTTTGAAAAAAAAGCAAGAAACTCAACAAAAACAATTTTTACTATATATGGCATGCTCTTATTTATATGTATAATAGTGGGGAAAATGAAAAAATTAATTTAATGAATGAAATAGAAACCATCGACATTTCCATCGATCAGAAAAATCAAAAAAAAAAATTACGATACGAAATACGAATTACGATTACGAAATTGCATACTCATACGATTAAAAACACAGTCAACAACTGCTGTATATTGCTTTATCACGAGTGACGAGTCTCTAGACGCTGTTCATCACGTCGGCTATCAATGATCATGTCTTCTACTGAATGGGGTTATAATGACATCTCGTTTTTAACATTGAACTGCCAGAGTCTCAGATCACAGTCACGAAGGTATGCTCAATTCATTTGGTTTTCGAGACCTGGCTGCGCAATGACAAACTTGTTAATATTCCTACGTTTGAATGCTGTTTTCAGTTCAATAGAGATGGTCAGTGGGCTGCTGGAGTAGCAATTCCGTCAAAAGATTCATAAAATGAGCATAGTGGACACAAATAATTTGCCGTACTTTTTCAAAACCAATATTGACGTAACAAATGGACTGGCGAATGGAACTATGGGCTGTCTAAAGTATATCGAATGCATAGGCATCCTAACCAGGACAACGAGAACGATGAAAACATCGACAGTAAAAAATGTCAAACGACTCTGGATGGATTTCGGTTCAAATTCACAAGTTGGCAAGAAGGTCAGGTGGCTTGAAGCTGGATGGGCGCAGAAAACGAATATCGACCGATGTTTGGTGCCCATTTCTAGAAAAAGCTCAACTATTAATCGAAACAACAGTTAATGTAAAGCGTCGTACCTTCATGTGCCACCACAATTCATGCATCACACGGTGGTACCTACAACGAGATAGTCAGTATATACTCTTACGATAAAAGACACAGTTAACAAATTGTGTATATTGCTTTAGCACGAGTAACGAGGCTCGAAGGACTGTTCATCACATCGGCTATCCATGGACGTAAAAATGGGACCTCAATGGGTCTTCTTCAAAATTAGCTATCGCCCCTCACCACAAATCCGCTTTATCCGTTGTAATGGCGAATTTTGTACGAGATAATAATGACGTCTGGTTTTTAACATTGAACTGTCAGAGTCTTAGGTCATACACATCACCTCGACCTAACTGACACAGTCACGCAAGAATGCTCAATTTTCTTGCTTTTCCAGATCTGCGTTCAGTTCAAGAGAGACGGTGAGTGAGCTGCCGGAGTAACAATATATACAAATTCAAATAGAATACTCATACCATACAGTCACCTCGCATAAAGAAATCATCGTTGGACAAACAATTGGTATGAGCGTAACAACACAACTCATTGATGATATATATACGGCTGAACTTCAGCTTCTCAATGGGAATAAGATGCTTTCTGTAGTTGTATTAACCTCGCCGAATAAATCTTTCGAAGACATAATGAAGTTCATACATTTCGTCCTTGCCCCATATCCTAAAGAATTTCAAAAATTGTCCAAGGAGACTATAATCTTTTGCCGGTGATTATGAGCGGGGATTTCAATATTAATGTTGCTGTTCCTCAAGCTGAACCACTTATAAACTTCCTGCGAGACGAATTCGATTTGCACATGAACTCAGATCGAAATATATTTAATACTAGATATGGGACGACCATATTGTGCAGTTTTTCAATGAAAATTTTTAAAGTTAGAGTCAACAGTATATAATATATCTTATTTTAGCTACCAAAATCCAATTGCGTCGATTATACCGAAAGAGTAATAGACCAATTTAACGATAATAAACAAATGAAATCTCTGGTTAGTAAAATTGCATTCCTTCTTCCTTCAAAGTAAACTGTACCCACGTACTATACACACGCCATGTTTACACATCTCCTTGAGGGTACTAATGGACTCACTCATTTTTTTTTTTTATGAAGATATTAATTTTGAACAATTATTTGTTGACCACAAGTAAACAATTAACCAAACTTCAATCTGTCAAAAAATTGACACGCGAAAATGGCAACTACACAAATGACAGCAGAGTGAATTCAGTAACATTTGGTCTCAGCCTCAGTTATATAGCACATGGTAACAATCTCCCGAAGTAACAAGTAGTTTTTATGGAATATCTTTGTACGCATGTGTTCGTGTGTTTGTGGGTGGTGTCGTGTAGACTAAATGTCGGTATCCTCTCTAGAGCCAAATGGTTTGACTGATCAAACTTCTGACATAGGAATTTCTTATAAATTAGAACAGACAGATTTTAAATTATCGCAATAATATCGACCCTAATCAATTTTCAAAAATTGGAACCGGAAATAACAAATATTGACAAATCCGTTTTTTAACAAAAATTCGACTCTGTTCAGCCTAGATGGACTGATTGATCGGGAGGAAACTTTATACCTAAGCGTTTTTTTTTTCACAAATTAGAAGATCTCGTAGCGACAGCTTCCATTGGAGCTTTTTCATTTTTTGTATATATTTTGAAAAGTATTTACGAGAAAATTATTATAATTTAAAAGATTTTAAATTAAGTTTGAAACAATTTTTCTGAATTTAACCGGAAATGATTATTGTCGATAAAAAATCTGTTTTAAACAAAAAATTGGCACTGTACGTTCAGCTCAGGTGGATTGTTTGATCGGGTATTTCATCAAAATTGGTCCACCGGGAGTGGTACTTAGGGGTCCCGGTCGAAATTGCATATTTTAAAATGACATTTTTAAAAACGACAGTTCTCAAAACTGCATAAGGTACAAACGGCATAAGGTACAAAATTCAAAATTTCAAAACTGCATATTTCAAAACGGCATAAGGTACAAAACGGCATAAGGTACAAAACAGCATTTTTCAAAACTGCATGTTTCAAAATGGCATAAGGTACGAAAGGTTATATATGATACCTATAGGTACAAAACGGCATTTTTCTAAACGGCATTTTTTAAAACGGCATTTTTCATAATTGCATGTTTCAAAACGACATAGGTACAAAACGGCATTTTTCAAAACGGCATTTCTTAAAACGAAATTTTTCAAAAAAAAGTTTTTCAAAACGGCATTTTTCTAAATTTCATTTTTCGAAACGACATAGGTACAAAAATTTAGGTGAAGGAGAATATTATATGCATACGAGTACTAAATCTTCAAATAATTTCTAATTTCTATGAAGGTATATACCTTTCTTATAACATACCTGTACTAAACCATTTATATAAAACAAGTAGAAGAAATTTGTCATATTCAATTTCATTTCATCAATTTTATTGTAAATTCAACCATACCATAGAAACATTTGAATTTAATCTTAATCGACTAAGAAATAGTCAAGTTCCTTTTCACTTGGCTTTATCCTAGAATTTAATCCAAGAATCGTTCACAAATGTTCAAAAATCACAAATTTCATCATGTAATAAATAACCATACCTGTTGGTCATATTCCAGAAATTAATGAAAATATTCATAATTAGATTCATAATCGATTAAAATATTTCATTCTGTCTTGTGCAGTTTTAAAAATGTCGTTTTGAAAAATGCAGTTTTGTACCTATGCCGTTTTGAAATATGCAGTTTTAAAAGATGCCATTTTGAAAAATGTCGTTTTGAAATATGTCGTTTAGAAAAATGCCGTTTTGAAAAATGCTGTTTTAACCCGAATGCCGTTTTGAAATATGTAGTTTAGAAAAATGCAATTTTGTACCTTATGCCGTTTCGTACCTTATGCCGTTTTGAAATATGCAGTTTTGAAAAATGCTGTTTTGTACCTTATGCCGTTTTGTACCTTATACCGTTTGTATGCAGTTTTGAAAAATGCAATTTTGTACCTTATGCCGTTTTGTACCTTATGCCGTTTTGAAATATGCAGTTTTGAAAAATGCAATTTTGTACCTTATGCAGTTTTTAAATATGCTGTTTTGAGAAATGCAATTTTAAAATATGCAGTTATGAACGGATCCCGCACTTAGCAATCATGAAAAACTTTGACCTCGAGATTTACCGTTATACTACTGAAGTTTTAAAATTTGGTTTTAAATAACTCCGTGTGTATATCTGTGTGTGTATGTGTGCAAGACACCACCTAATGTTGAATCTCTCTACAGCCCACACGAATTAACTAATCGGGGTGAAACTTTATACTAAAGCTTTTGGGAGATCCCAGTGACGTTTGACTGAAATCGGCCCAGCAGAAGAAGCAGCTTCTATAGGAGCTTTTTTTATTGCAAATGTTTTGAGAAGTATATTATTTACGACAAAAACGATTATATACTAAAAAATTATAATTTATATTTTCAACCGTACTGGTCCAGCTAAGTTTTCTAAAACTTAAATGGAAATGACGATTTTTTGTCAAAAACCTGTCAATCAAAAAAAATTCAGCGCACACCACACAGCCCAGATGAACTAATTCATTGGGATTAAATTTCATATTTAAGTTTAACCACTTGATAATAGCCGTTGACCGAAGTCTGTCTACGGGAAATGACATAATTTTTATCATTTACGTGAAAGCCAATTATGAATTAAAAGAGTTTTAATAAAATTTGCAACAATACAGTTGCAAGAACATTTTTAAATGTTTATTGTCATTTTACTCAGTTCTAGTTCAGGAAACAGGTCAACTACTGTGAGTAAGACTTCATAGAGAATACAGTTAAATATTCTGGAAGATATTGGGCATCTTTGCTTGACTCCTTAGTTTTTTATTCTTTCTGTTGGACCATTTAATTATTGTTTTCTCCCAAAAGCAATCCTTTATGATTCGGATAACCAGATAGTCTGTTATGTATTATTGCATGCAGATCGGTATTGCATTCAGGTCTATATACCCTTTGAAAAACATTCGACACAGTATATTGTGGACTGTGCTCCTTTTCTTTGGAGAGGACAATGCAGTTCCTGAACGTATAAATTTGCTCGATGATTTGATCTCGCCTTTGGGGTACGGCCACTCTACGTCGGGCTTTCGTAATTCGTGGAGCTAGGAAGGAATAGGAATATATTGCCTGAATAGCTATCTATTTTATGCTACAAGAGAAATGCATACTTTGTCGGTTGGTTTTTGTTTATTTAGTTTGGAGAAAGATTTCTGCGTGACTCGATGGTCTGAATACGCTGTAGAGAATTTGGGCTGAAAGCGGTCTTTTTGGTAAAGACTTCTTGCGAAGAGATTTTAATAGAATCATTGTAACATCCAGGAATTGATTTTTCTATTCTCATTCGAGACTTGCTCTTGGATTGATGATGTAGTAATGGTTCGATATTGGGCTCTTATTTTTTCATCTTACATAAGTTGTAAATATAATGATTTATACTTGTAAGTTATCTATTACGGAAGTACAGAAAAGTGTTCGTGAGTTGAAGACCTTTCTTCGTTGGATATACAATTACTTCGGATTTATAAGACTCGGCTTTACAGTAATTCACGCAGATCGTATGACTTCTTTGACGGAATATTACTTGATCTACTTGGGAATAATATCGTCCGTCAATCCAGGTATAGTGAGTTTCCTTCGGCGTCATTTCGTTGTGTGGTTGAATAAACCGGTTAAATGTACAAGAAACAAGGTGTTGGTTCCAATATTTTTGTCATTCCATGAGTCTTGAGATCCGAGATGGGTATTGAAATCACCCATTAACACTAAGTCACTTAAGTTTGGACAATGATCTATTATAGAAAATAATGTCGAAAGTATTTTTGTGAATTATATCGTCGATTAAATTGAGAGTTTTGAGTTGGGACGTATGTAAAGATGAACAGGGGTTCCCCTTGACCTGAGATACATCCAAGTGTAATAATTATAAATAGTAGTTAATCCTTTTAATTTTAATATTTGAGTTCTTTTTTACTAATGTGCCCACTTATCTTCTCTTGGTCTTTGCGTCTTGAATTAATAAATGGTCTGGACTAAGGGGACTTCTATTCTTGAAGTAATAAATAGTCAGGGCTATGAATAAATAGTCCGGAGCGCATATTAGTCTCGTGAATACTACAAATGTCGATATGTTTCGAAGAGAGTATGTCATCAATTATTTCGCGGTTATATGAACTAAAAAGTCCGCAAAACTTTCAGGTACCAAAACAGTTACAGTAGGAAATTAATAGGAGTTGAGCTAACCACACTGAGATTCATCAATCATGAGGATCGTTACATTTCTGGTGATTCACGATGATTTGAATGTTTTCTAACCTGGATATAGCAGATAAAAAGTTTTCTCCCAGAAACCATTCATTGGAAGGTCAAGCAAATATTTGAAATTCATTTTTGTTTATTAATTAAATTCTCACCTTAAAGTTCTGATTTTTTTTTGATAAAATTTAAATAAATGTTAGTTGTTGTGTGGTTATGTATTTGACTACAAGAATCGAACAATGTTGGAATGTAGACTACTTGATTTTTTGCATGTAGTGGACTAGAAGTATTGAGGGGTTTCAAACGTAGTTGATGAATAATTGCGCAAAAGAGACAATTTTCATCCTCCAGCTTAGACATTTAAGCTTCCCTTTTGATTTATATAATAAAATATATAAAATGGCATACATTTTAATGACGTATTGTTCTTTTAACGATAAATATTTTAATGTATCATAGTGTTGCCCTCTATCGTCAATTTATGGAAATTATTGTGGTGTAGGAGACATCTGTTAGAAGTTTGGCAAGTAAGGATTCTTGTGGTAATTTTTCCACCATCTATGCGAGCGACCGGGGGAATTGTGTTTTCTTTACGTATTATTGGTACGACAGATAATTTAAATTTAAATCTTAGTTATGACTAGATCCAACTTGATTTAATATTCAATATAACGTATTATGATAATGTGAATAATTTGTTACTTGACAAATTAGCCGTTTCTTGTTCCTTTCTCTGCCTCGTTATATTCCAGCACACCTCCTTTGCAACTCTAAGGCGTGCCACCATTGCACGGCTCTCCGTCGCGGAATTCTGGATTGCTCTCTCTTTAGCAATCAACTCCACTGCCAGATTCACCCTCAATAATCGCACTGGAATCTTCAGCTGGGCTTCTCCGAAGGGTTTTGTTCCGTTTGATAATTCAATTCTCCCCTTCTTTCCTCTAGCCGCGGAAACTCTGTTTAAGCACACTTACGCTATCCGAGCTAAAACCAAGCATTTGCGTCTGGTCTTGGCTGTTTCTTGAAACCTCTGTGGTCCTATTTACTCCCGGTGTCGCTTCCTCTCGTCAGTTTTCATATTACTAATCTCGGGAATCAGGCTGCCTCGGGAAAAGATCATTCAGAAGTACCCTTTCTCGGTCTTGCAGGCTTGGCCGTATGCCCGTATCATAGTTCCAACTCAATCACGCCCCAATCATAACTCTTTTCCGTTGCGAGTACCTTTATTTACTTAGGTTTACAAAAATTTTAGGAACTGACGGAATCGTTTTTTGGAAAGAGTTAAGATTAAATTACTTTCTTAAAAGTAAATAAAAATAATTTTTTGTAGTTAAATATGAAAAAATACAATATCTTGTTGACATGAAAAATCAAAGGCAACTCATTTACAATTTACAAGACATTTTCAGTTTTCTCACGAAGAGCCAAAGTACGTTGAGTTGCTCTTCTGCGCCCTAACCATTGTGCTTTACAACCACTTGAAACTGGACTGGAGTTTGTTTGAAAACGTTTTATTTAGCTGGGCGGCTTTCACCTCTAGAGACTTTATTTTTCCTCTTAGCTCTTTAATTTGAGGATCTTGAGTGTGCTGAATTTGGATTAGTTTCGGGGTTTGATTCAGTTTGGGAAAATCCATGCATTCATCAGGAGTAGTGTAAGTGAAACTTATAACTAAAAATTAAACTTCAGTTGCACTATTCTGGGAATTCCCCGGGAATAGGGAATTGGGGAAAGATTTTATATGTACTTTCTATTTAAAATGTTTTTTTCTGGCATACTGAGGTAAAAAGGTAGTGTTAATTTTTTTGAAAACAAAGTTAAATTGGGAATAACTTTCCCTACCAATTTAGATATGGAAAAATTATTCAAAATTTACAAATATTTACATCAAACTTTTCTCCTCAGTAGGCCGGAAAAAAAATACTTGAACTCTTTTTACATATAAATTCTTTCCCCAATTCCCTATTCGCGGGAAATTGCCAGAATAGGGCCACAGGAAATTCAAATCAAGCCTTACATAAAACTAATATAAAATTTAATCATACATTTTATTACCAAAGGTAGGGTGACATTCATGAGAGTGTTGTCATTGTGTTAGAGACATATATTAATATCTAGGAGTCTGTAACGGAGCCATTCAGTCCCATCAAATTACCTATCCAATCCGTGGATTTTATTATGTGTGGCGCCTTACACCCGGCGATCCTGGGTAAAGACTTGGTCTTATATTCAGAACCAATCAGTCAAATCGAAAACGATGGTTGGTTTAGCATTAAAAACTGTCATGGGATGACATTTTGTTCATCTCGGTTATAATGTTCAATCGATTGTTTACGTAACAATACCAATATAATGTCATTCACATTAAACAAGCCGAACAGTGATTTTTGGAAAAATCTAATTATAGATGATAAAAATCCGCCAAAGTCATGTTACTGTACGTAACCAAACCAACAACCGGCTGTCTACAATTATTATTACTTTTACACCAACAAAACACTCAATTTACGATTAATCATAAATTTATTACAAAATTAACTTGACTGCGGCAGACTAATACATGTACGTTTAGAATACAGTTCTGCACAGTGGTATATTCCAACCTCAACTTAACGCTAAGTTGAATTTTACAAAACAATATTAAATTTTATTATAAAAACAATTAAAAACTTATTAATTTTTACCGTTTGTTATTTTTATGCACTGTTCATAAGACTTTCATGTATACACGTAGGTAAATAAAATCTCGTCAGTATATAAAACTTCAAGGTAATAATCCTTGACAAATATTGGTGTGGTTTACTTATAAAAATCTACTTAGCTCAGCTCATTGTGCGGTGAAAGGGACTGCGATCGCAAAAACCGCGTAACGCAAACGTAACATGTTACCGAAGAGAAAGTGTAATAGCATTAAGAGCGAGAATGTGTATAACCAAAAATTTTACAACTCTAATCCATTCGATTCGAATACGAGCACATAATAATAACAAACCAAACATTAAAGTTGAACTTGAAATGAATAAAATAATTTTTTTTCGATGTATGTACTTACGTCTTCTTCCATCTTGTGTATTCTTATTATTTTCTTTGCCGTCTGTAGGTCAAAACTATTTCAATTGCAATTGTGCAGTGAATACAGTCGCACCTAAAGTGTATAAATATATAATGGGCATTGACGATACGGGGGGAGGGTATTACGCTATCGGAAATGAAATCAATTACACAAACTTATATAAAATGTAGGAATTGAGTGCAAAGTAATTAGATTTTTGTCGTGAAGTTTTTTGGAAATGTTTTAACAATTCCTCTTCAAGCGTCTTACTGATATTATACTCGAATATATGTATAACATTGATCTTTAAATGTTAAATATTGGTATTTTGTTACATTTTGCTTAAAATCTATTTGTAACATTTTTTTTTGTTGTATTTGAGTTGAGTAATCTAAAGATTTATTGAACTGTGTGATTCATATTCAGGTTTGTCGTATATTAAAACTATTTTTGAATCCGGTTCTTACTGAAATTTCTGTTTAAAATTGATTTCAATTCAAAATTTAAATATAATGGTTTATATGCAAATTGCAAATCATCTAGTTAAGAAGACATTAAAATAAAGACGATTTTGTAAGATAAAGCTGTTATATTTGAAAACCGGTAATCGTACTTGTAAATCTTTTTTGCTTGCTTGTTTGTTGTATTCTGCAAGTAAAATGGAAAACTGTCATTAATTCAATCAATCAAATTGCGATTGTTCATGTTGAATTTCATTCCCTCCAAACTGATTTTCTTACATTTAAATCTCTATTTAATACTAACGATCTATGTATATGTTTCGTTTCACAAATGAAAAACGAAAACGACTCAAGAAGCTGAAAACCTCTTTAATAGTATATAATGAGGTTTTCAGCTTCTTGAGTCGTTTTCGTTTTTCATTTGTGCATCCAAACCTACACAGACCGTTAGTTTTAAACAGAGATATAAATGTAGGAAAAATTAGTTTTCCTTGATAAGGACAAGTTTCAGTTAAGCCGGCTTTCGAGTATGTAACAGTTCGGGTTCATTTGACAAATATGACATTTTCATTCCCAATTTTTTCGGCTCCTAGACTAGAATCATTAATTAGAACAAATTGAATTTTTTCGAAAATTCGAAAGTTTTTCTGGCGTACCTAAACTTCGATAGGATTTGACTGCTGATTGTAAAGGGTTATCCAATAAGAGTGTCCTAACTTTAAAAGGAAATAAAACAAAAAGTAAATATTGTATTAATCATTTTTTCTCATTTGGAAGTATTTTTCATTTGAATTCATGACATTTAATGATGGAATATAATCTCTTTTAAATGAGCACGGATCTCACCAATAACACGAATAATGTTTATTTGTAATTGACCAATTGATGTCGGTTTATTATCATAAACCAGTGAAATTTGCTCACAAGAAATAACTCTTTGGAGTGAAGTCGCAAGATCTAGGAGGCCGGTCTATTTCTTCAGATAATTTTTTCATCAAATTTTGTTTTAAAAAAATCGACGGAAGCGTTTGCAGAATGGCTCGTAGCACAATCTTACTGAAATCAAATTTCATTGATTTTGCTGTTTTCTATGTTTTCGAAGAAATAATCACTAATAATCGATCTGTAACGTGCTCTAACATGACATGCTGTCCTTGCTCATTTCGGAAAATAATAAGAACCGATGATACCACCAGCATGAAAAGTACACCATACAGTTAATTTTTCTGAATGCAATGGACTTTGATAAATGACTTCTGGATTGTTGTCATTCCAAATTCTGCAATTTTGTTTGTTGACATAGCCGTCTAACCAGAAATGAGCGACATCACTGAACAAAATTTTCCGGTAAAAAAGTTCATCATGGAAAATGAATTTGATCGTGGAATTAATAAATTTCGAGCCTCTCGCACACTCTCTTCTACGGCAGAAATGTTTTCTTCACTTGCTTGTGCATTTCTTTGTCTGATTCGTTTGGTACTCTTACGTCATGCAAATAATAATTACTTTCGAAACTATCAACAATTCGACGAATAGTACGTTCAGGAGGACGATTATTTAGACCATAAGTAACACAAAGTGCGCGATAAGTTTGGAGAACAGAACACTAATTTTGATAATACGTTTTAATAATTTCAAAACGTTGTTGCAAGGTGTATCGATTATCCATTTACAAAATGTATTATCCATTTTACAAAATGTTTAATCTTACCAAACAGGAATAACAATGACAGCTGTCAAAAATAATATACAGTATGGCCGAAATCCCTATCGAAAATTAGGACACTCTTATTGGATAACCATATTTATATATGTATGGAAACGATACTTGTAAGAAAGGCAAAAATGCTATTTAATTGATATTGTCTGAATCAATTTTATGCTCTTCATTGTTTGCTTAAATGTGTAGTGACGTATTTAGGTAAATCCTTGCCCTTTTGTTAGTGAGGAATAATCAGGCGATTGAGTGGCGGCCTATTGTGAAGAGTTCGTTCCTTGCAGCACTTACTTATTTTCTTCAACTACTTTTTCTGCTCCATTTTATCTACAATTGTTAAATAATATGTTAAAAGGCAAAAATTTCTCTTTGTCATATGGTTAAAAAATATTTTGTAATTAATGGTTTGCTCATTAATGTTATAATGCTTTCGTCCGGTTTTTAGTTCACAGCTGGAAATGACGAGGTTCATTTTGAACTTGAAAATTTCGAGAGTGTAAAAATAGGTACTATTAATCACTATTATTCTGGAAAGGATTAATTATAAAGGATTAATTATTATCTTTATCAATTATTAATCGCCACGAAAATTAAAATTATAAACATTATAAACAATTATAAACAAAAAATCCTGAAAACATTTTGGGTTTTGTAAGCTTTTTGCTATTAGGGCTCTAGAAAAGCTTCGCACATTACGCTTAGGAGTAATATCACCAGAAAATTATATCGATAGTGCTCTTCATATGTGATTTCTGTATTCTATACTCTTTTTCAGATAACAATTCTTCGTCTCTATTTCGACACATTTTTCGGCCAATTTCTTTCGACTCTAACCATAGTCAAACTTTTCCTTTTGTGCTTTGTCATATTACATTTATTGACACGTTTATTTAAGGACATTAGTTTTCTTTCATTTGTAAAAGTGAATACAACACTCTTCTACTTACAATTGAAATCTAAAATAAATTATATATCAATATTGCATACACACACTACGCCAAATTAAAAAAATTAGGGGTGAATATGTTGTGGCCAGCATCCGACTTTATTCTACCGATCTCGTGTGCTTGCCTGCAGCAGGGAAACTTTCGAACTTCAAAATGAAACTTTGCATACCCATTAAGCTGAATTTGTACTAATTAGAGCTCACGGGAAAAAATTAATGCTAGTCAAGGAGCCGAAAAAACGAAAAATAAAATTTCAAATTTCGCCTGAAAGACGATAAAAAACTGGTTTCTAGAAAAAACCAGAAAGAATTTAAGCCTAATTTTAAAACTATCCAAAAGACGCTAAACTGACAAAATGTGTGCTTATCATAGTAGTATAATTTTCATAAATTTTCATTTATAAATTTAGAAAAAACAAACAAGCCCCTAAAAGATATTATATTAAACATACCTAATACAGAGTTATATCGTTCAATAATATTTTTGTTGAACAACAAATTAAAAAATAGAAATAAAATATTATAAAATCCAGGAATAAGCAATTCAGATAGCATATTCCTGTCAGGCATGTTCATTGCTATCCTAAAAATATAGTGGCTGAATTTGTGATAACCCAGAATTGGTCCAACTCCATTGAACAACAACGACCGTTGTATATTATGAACAATTTTCTGACAAAAAATGTTCTAGAAATCAAAAAAGTTGGCACTTCTGATTGCATATTCCTCTCAGGTATGTTCATTGCCATCCCAAAAATATAGTGGCTGTGAATTAAAATATGAATCACTGAGATCTGCCGATTTATAGAAAAACTTAATTATTAACTTTCGTTTCGACTAGTGAGCTGTAACAAGATACAGACATTTACTATAAAACTATAAAAACAGAGTATTTATATGTCAAAAAACGACTTTTCCGCTTAGATGAAACTTCAGATCAATGTTCCAAATTCTGAATCGGTATTGTTGCAAATTTCATTTAGAAGGTATGACTGATTTTCTCATAATTTATATACTTTTCAAAATATTTGGTAAAAACGAAAAATCTGTAATTTAAGGTGTCACTTCCGGTGTACTGATTTTCGTTAAAATTCACTGGGAATTATGAAGTTTCATTTTGATCATTCAATCCGTGTGTGCTGTATAAGATCGAAATTTTAAAAGTAGTCAAA
This sequence comes from Nephrotoma flavescens, assembly GCA_932526605.1. Taxonomy (NCBI): domain Eukaryota; kingdom Metazoa; phylum Arthropoda; class Insecta; order Diptera; family Tipulidae; genus Nephrotoma; species Nephrotoma flavescens. Next base: position 70,034,756 of record OW052222.1, on the reverse strand, counting down.
TATTTAAAAACCTCCTATGGTAGCTGCCAGATTATGATCCATAATTTGTTTAGAAAAAGCTTAAATATGAGGTTTCATTCCGAAGTCAGGCTAGGCTGTACAAACAGTTTTTTTGTTTTTTCCTAAATGAATTTAAAATCAAAAGTGACTTTACAAAAACGACTCGTAACTACATACTTACAATCAAAAATTGTAATAATTTGAGAGATTTCGTTTAAAAGAAAATACTTCACATAAAACAAAAGTAGTTGTTACTAGTAACGCATAAATAGCGTTATTCATAGATATTTATCAATCCACTTTAATGTCTAATTTTTCTACCGAAATGTACCGAAGGACAGAGTGAAAGTGATTCGTAGCTCCACCACCATATTCATACGATTTATTCACTCAAAATCACTCATTCACCTACTCAGAGAAATGTGGAATACCGCATGCACGTTGCTCTATATCAGCCTGTTAACTTATATTGAAGTTGGATGAGTGTGTAGATCTGAACACCACCAGAGTTGCATGTGCTCCGGTGCAGGTGTCATTGCTTTAACAACTACATATATTTTCGATCGTTTTAAATAATTGCGAATAAGCCTATTATGATTATGCGCGGTTAGAGTTGGTATGTAGGTACCGGTTCTGGCTTTTTTAAATTCGACCAAGTTCGGAATATATTACTCTTCTGGGATTAAGGAGTTAGATACAAGCCATGTGGGTAAACTACTATGATGTTCTGTGTATGCCCCAACTGCTTATGTCTCCCCGATCGTAATTAATCAATAAAATTTAGTTTAGTAGCCCTCTGGCGCAATTCGCTTGACTTATTGCGATTAAAAATATGTTTTAAAATATTATTAAAATTCACCCAGGCCAACCATAATTTTAATAAAGATGACGGTACATTTCAAAATTTTTGATATGTTGATTGTACTCGTAGTTGTCACTGGCATTTTTCTTGTAGACGTATTCATTCTTGTAGAATGGCACCAAGCCGAGCTTACATCCGATTCCCATTGCGTCTTTCGTGTTCTGTATTTCTGATCCGAGTTCGGTTCCGTTGGCCAGGCTAAACCCTGTTTCAATCCCTGCCGCTTAGAAGAACATACTCGTAGACTATCTTGTTTATCGTTCAATGTTAAAACATTTAAAATGAAATAACATTTCTTTTGGTCCTGGCGTTAAAAAATAAAAACTTTTAAAATTTCCGAGATTGTTCGAGATTAGAGCCCGAGTTAAATTTAAAATGAGTAATATATCCATCTGAATTGCACTTAAAATGCTGTCAGATAACTCTTTGAAAGCACTGACGTAAAATGGAAAATATTAGTATCAGTGGGCTAGATAGGCAGCATTGACGGCGAGATCACAACTTATTATTGCATTCGCAACTACTCGTATCCGATATAAAAAATGATAATGTAGACTGCGAAGTTTACGTGACCTGATGACATTTGCGTAAACGGGACACTTAAGGAAACTTTGTTCGCCGGAATTTTTTGTCACTCGATTGGTTCAGTCTATGAACGCTTTTCGAATATCACTTTTGAGCTTACCCACTGTATTAGGCCTTATTTGATGGCCGAGAATTTGAACGTTTAGGTAACTAACATCTTGCCATTTCCTTATTTTGTAACTAACCAATCGTACATTCAACATTGTATCTATTGGGGTTACTCCAGCTAAGACAGCATCGGTTGAGACTGTTCTATACGCTTTAGTTATACCGAGGAGAATTGCCCTTTGTGTGTTCATTTGTGTTTTTCGATGGTGAAAGGTTATTGTAACCGCCCACCCATAGCTAAGCCCTAAACAATGGATGCACTAACTAAGCCTTCGTGTATCATAGCTTAGTATTTTGTTGCAGCCCTACTTTTCATTAGCTAACCTTTTCAACACAAAGAAAACTTTTTTATTACTTTCTGACGTGCAAGTTTACACCGACCCTTTCATAAAAACTTTACAGATGTCACCAGCTGAATTCTGCTTTCACTTACAACCACCAAAAACCGTCTGTTAGTCAAGTGAACCATTCAGTTGGATCTTACTGTTTTCAAGGAGGAAAGCTCCGTTTTATTTCTATTACACCAAATTACCATAATGCCTATGGCGTTCTGCGCTTTCACCTGAAGTCTCGGTTTCGAAGTGCCACGTCGTCGATGATGATGCGAGGCAACTTCTTTGCTGCTACCGTTGCTAACAAACCAACTTCCGATAAGTTCTTGTTATTCAGAAAAAAAAACACCGTCTTCCGATTTCGCAGTTTCGCTCAGCACTCCTTTTTCACGGATGTCGCTGCCTTTTTTTACTGCAATATTGCTATCTTCTAGGTTTATTATTCCCCGTAGTTTACTCCTTGCTTCGCTACTGCTACCAGAGGTAAACTCCTTGCTAGCTTGTGGTAGCATTGCCATTGTGCCTTTGAGACAGTTTTGACTCCAGTTTTGATTGCAGATGGCTGTGGTTTTCTTGCGACTGTAGTGTCTGCGCGTATCTACCTCTTTTTGCGTGCATTAAGTGTTTACACTTAATTGTCTCCGTTCGAAAGGCTATATGACCTTTAAGATCAACCAACCTTTAGTTGCACAACATTAAATGGCACCCCCAGCACAGGCACAATTAAAATACAGAAGTAAAGCTGAATACAAAAATGTTTATGCATATTTTCATAGTAAAATATGGGGTTACGTTTCGGATTTCAGTTGAAAATGTAAATAATGCAAATAACATCATAGTTTTAATTCAAACATTAAAAATTGAAACAAAAAACAAAATGTCAAATCCGAGAAACACTAAATTTAAAATATTTTTTTCTACAGTTTTTAAACAAAAATATGTATTGATTATCCAATAGATTTAATACCCTCCTGATTGATCTTAATCAATACTCCCTTTTACGTTCACCCATATGCGCGACCTATTTAGCTGCTCACACAACTACAGTATACCATCTGTACGGGCTCCATGTCAATCTGTAAATTGAACTTGAGTTCCGCACACATACAGCCATAGTAATGTTAATTGGCCTCACTGATCGTGTTCATGCGATAATAATTCCTGCCTTGGTTGAAGTCCACTCCCAGTACCTCCTGATCCAAGTAACGCTGTGATTGTCCGAAATAAATTTATGGGATTACCAAAATTAGGTAGAGAGCTTAAGTAAAAAATGTCTCGTTAAACTTATATTAAAATAGAAATGTAAAAAGAGCTTAGCTCTTAAATAGAAATGTAATAAAGCAGACACATACTCCTGACATTCAAATCGCTATGCTATGTTTACTCCCTGCCTATTAAGGTTTGTATAGGATAAAACATGTTTAGTTTCATATCAAGCAACAATGGAATACATAATTTTTTGAATGAGACAATAATGGCAAATTGCTGTCGGTTAACGATAATATTCTGCGAGGTTAAGTGCGCCCGTAACGATCGAACACCATAAAAATTGTATACTAAATGTATAGTTGTAATTGTATACTGCATTATTAATTTGTAATTAAAACGGGTTAGTTAAATTAATTAATTAATTAAAACAAGCATTTAAAAAAAATATATTACAGGTCTTTAAGTATGTGGATGGAGACGTAAAACTTGTGTAATATAATTTCCGAGCAACGCGCGACACGATAGTGAAAGTACAGCATAATCTTAGTTTACTGCCTATCTAATTTTTTTATTAATATTAAAAATAATAATACATAATAAATTTAATTAATTAAAATAACAAACGTCATAATTTTTGGATAACCACATACTCGTGAATGAAAGTTATCAAATTTTCAGTGCGCATGTTCTACAATTTATAATTTCCAATTTTACTTGATGTACCCGACACAAAATTTAAAATTTTCTTGGTTTTTGGAGTAAAGCATTTTAATTTGTTAAATCAAAATAAATATTATAAGGAATTAAATCTAATTAGATTTATTTCACTTTTCATATCACATACATCCAGATGTTAGGTGATATAATTAGGTAAATCGTTTCTAGGTTAAAATAAACAATCAAATTTAGCTAGCGGAACAGCCGCACCGGTACATCATTATTTTAACTTAATAACGACATTTTACCTACAAAAAAATAAATACACAGCAAGAAATAATTAGATATTTTACTCGAAAAATTGCATTTTTAAGATTCATCTCATTTGCAGCGAAAGTGTAATTTAAAATAAAAGAAAATTTTTATATCGTATATCACTTCTTAAAGAAAATCACAATCGGCACGAAATTACGCGTGATTCTGATAGATAATATAAACACAAAGTTTCACTCCTCAAAAGTTTTTTATTTTATTTAACGAAACAAAAGATTTTATTTTTTTTTTAATTTAATTTACTAACCGGTTAATTAATTAAATTTATTTGTGAATATTGTGTGTATATGGAAGAGAGTGCGTTGTATAAATTTAGTTTTAATTAAAATGGTATTTCTTATACCGATGTGAAGATGATGTAGAGATGATAGACGATATAGGAATTGAAATTTTTTTTTACGTTATAAGTAATTTGGAAAATTTATGAAACTTGTTATCGTTTATTGAAAGTATTTATTGTACATGAAAAGTCATTTTCCAAATATGTCGATATTATTATACATTGTATGTACGAAACAGCAATTTACAAATAGTTGTGTGGCAGTTTGATTTGTTACCATTAAGAAGGTTAAGCTATAAAAATTAATAAACATACAAGTTTTAGAATTGCCGTAATAGTCAAGGTGTTTTAATGACTACCAAGAACTGAAATTTCACAATGTACAAATTGTTAGTAATGTTCTTCTTACACAACGTCAAAATGACAATTTTACATGGCTGCCATAACATCAAAATGACAATTGTAAAATTCAAATCACTTTTCGACATAGATCGGGTGCTTTCTGGTCCTCTATCATGATTTGTGAAATCATAGCCAATTTGATTTGAAACACACTTTTAAAACAAAACGCAGAATGAACGCAAAACCAATAAATGTCAAAAACACAACAAAAACCACCTATCTGATTTAACTACACGAGCAAAATATATCTTCAGTTAATTCAGTAGCCCAATTTTTTAACTGAAGTGAAGAGGTGCTAATCGAACGCCCAATTTACTTCAGTTGATTCAGTTAATTCAGATAATTTTGTTAATTCAGGTCAATCGAAAGTCCCTAACGTAGCTTCGATTTTACACAACTTGTTCGCGCCAACTGTTGGGTGCCCTGAAAGCGCCCATTAATAACAAAGTAATTTTTATATAAATTCAGAGACATCTAGTTGTCAGCACTGTTATTAGAATTTTTAGAACGTTATATTTAAATCCTAGTTTTCCTATCTAAACTCAGTGTATAAATTCCAAAACCAAGATATTTCGAAAGAATACAACAAACCTTTATTATATTCATACAATAGTTCCACACATAATTATATAAATAATTTTTATTCAAAATATTCTCAAATAAATAATTTAAAATAGAAAGCAATATATTTGGATTTTAAAAATTATTTAAAAAAATCCCAAGTTTGAGCCTAATACTGTGTCTTCAGATTGATATGTAGATGAGAAATAGGTGCATAGAGAGAGAGAGAGAGAGCACAAAACCAAATTGGCGCACTAGCGTGTTTTGGTTCCCTCGCATTTACTTTATTTTTTTAACATCGAAGATGTTTTTGAGGTCGCATTATATAGAAAAATGCAACGAAATTTTGTCCCAAGAATATGCAATCAGGGACAACCTAAAAGAGATATTTCATCCTATGTAAACGTAAAAATTTAAACTGCGTGTTCAGTTTCTGTAAATAGCCGCATACAATCAAAAAAAATTGTTTTTTTGCGTATACATATACACAGTTTAACGAAAAATCACAGATACAACGATGACATTGGAATTATCAGAAATACATTTTGTTTTAATTATTTAGTTCAAATGAAAAATCTCTTTTGATTGTCTGTGATGCAACGAAATAAAAAAAACAAACAAATAAAGTAAATACGAGAGAATAAAAACACGCTGGTGCGCCAATTTTGTTTTGTGCACTATGCACCTATTTCTCACCTACGATATCAATTAGTGAGTGTAATATTTTAAATTTTTTATTTAAGCATTAACAAAATTTCGAAAATAAATAAATAAATTTTTGATCTCAAACTTTTTATTTTTAGGTCTATATGAATTACAAATACTGAAACAAATCAGTAGGCTTAAGCTATTTTATTTATTTTTAAGCATTTTTGTTAAAAAAATGCTATATATTTTCGGTTTGCCGTCTGTCCGTCTGTCCGTCTGTGTGCACGATAACTTGAGAACGAATGAAGATATCATCTTAATTTCTTCACTAAAAGTTCAAGCAATTCTTGGGAATGATCCCTATTGATTTGTACATTTCTGTGTTTAAGGTGTTCGGAGGTAAGTAGGGGTTTGTTAACCCCCCTCCTTAAAATTGTTAGATTTTTTTTTCATTTTCTATTCTATTTTGGTTTCATAGACCATGTGAGTGTGGAATCAAAATATATCTCGTTTGGATGTGGTTTTGTGTGGGTGGTGTAGTTTTGGGGGTGGTAGGAGTGGTGGTATGGGAGGTGGAGGGGGTGGGATGAGGCGTTTTGGGTTTGGTGTGAGAATTTGGGATTTGGTGGATGAGAGTTTGTTTGGGTTGTGTGTGTGTGCGTGGAAATGGGTATGGAGGTGATAAAGGGTGATAATATGGGTGGTACGGTATAGGGTGGTGCGGGTGAGATGGGTTTTGGGGTTTTAATTGGATAGTGGGTGGGGGATGGTAATAATGTTTAGATGTGGTGGTATGTGGTGGATTGGAGTCAGTTGAGATATGGTGGATTGGGATCGGTTGGACTGGGTGTAGATGGGGTTAGGTGGGTATGGGAGTAGGTGGTCGTAATATTTAAAATACGCCAATCACACGGTATAGAAGTTCTTTATAGGCTACAAAAATGCTTAAAGAGTTCGGCTCCGAACCTTTCCCGTCTTTTTTTTTATTTTTTTGATGTTTAAATTTTTAGCGTTAGGCTCAAACTTAGGTTTTTTTTTATTTCATTGCATATTCTTGGGACAAAATTTTATTGCATTTTTCTATATAATGCGACCCCAAAAACATCTTTGATGTTAAAATGGAGTCAGACAAAAAGCATTGTTGCATGACCACCACTGCAGTTTGTCGGAAGAACGTTTTTTCACTGAACGCCAGTTACAAATGAAAACCAACGGCAGCTTTAATTAAAATTTCAAAATTCTTGAACAGTGATAAATCTAAATATGAAATTAAGATGACGAATTCCTTGTAGCATTTAGCAACTTCAATTTCTTTATTCAGATGACTTCCAACCACGATTGTTGTTCAAGATTTAGATATTTGTTTTTGTATATTATAAGGAGTTCTTAAAGCAGTTACCGCGTAGGAATGATTAAAATTCATACTTTCTGACATACTTTCTGATGATTTGTTTTAGAACTCTAAAAATAATTGGAATCAATTTGCAGTTGTTGGTTAATTTTACAAAAGAAAATTAAATGATTTCGCATAATTTATTGTAATGCACGAGTCCGTTTGACCGAAATTTTTACATTCCACCTGACAATAAATTTTTGAAAGCAACATGATTCTTTTATTCTGTAAATGGTCGGTTAACAGTTTAATCGAAAGAGAGAGATATCTGCACGATCTATTTGTTTCTGAAAAGACGGGTGGAAAAAATAAATAAGCGAGGAATAGGACAGTTACTAAACGAATAGCTAAGCTAAAAAAGTATACAGCCCCAACTGTTAAGTGTTAATCGTAAGTCCAATTAATCATAAGACTAGTCAATTGAAAGGCTACTTAATCGTAAAACGAGAGAGAGAGAGAGAGCGATAATTTATTATCGGTACGCATGCTAAACGAATTTAGTCAGTTTATAGTGCTATAAGGATTAGAAATGAGGATTAGAATTAGACGCCATTTGTAGTGTAGCTTAAATAAATTTTAAGTTGTCAAGCACGAGAACAATCACTTTGTTTTATTTCGATATTGTCATCGTTATAAAATTATAAGATAAAACATAAAGATGTCAGTAATGGAGAACCAAAACGTTTTCTGAAACAAAGTGGCAGTCCCTTACGAGCTTTTTCATTTTAACTTATAACATTTTCGAGAAAAATGAATATGACCTAAAGATTCTAAATTTAATGTGCAATAATATCGGTCCAGATTAGTTTTCTAAAATTGAAGAGGAAGTGACGAATTTTATCTAAAAAAATTTTCAAGAAAAATTCGGCGTCTCTTCGGCTCAGACGGATTGATCAATGGGAATGAAACTTCATATCATTTTTTTTTCATAAATGATTGACCTTGTTGATTTTCTAAAATTTAAAGAGAAATGATGATTTTCTTGATTATATAGGACAGTTTTTATCAAAAATCTGGTTGGTTAATTTTTTCGGCTTAGAAATTAAGTGTATTCGAGATGTATGCACACTTTTTGTAACAGAAAGTCGGGTGCTACCCACAACAATTACACCCCTCCAATTTTACTTTCTATAACATAGAAAAAAAGAATTAAGAATGTATTTCATAAAAAATGGTAATCACTTAAATTTTTGACTTCAACATGTTTGCAAATTTACAATTCGCTATTTCGCCGATGTGAAAAAAAAATACATTTTAAAAAAATTTGTGTGTCTTTTTGGGCGTGCAGACCAAATGTCTGTGTCCGCTTTAGAGCCCACATGGTTTGATTGATTGGGTTGAAACTTAACATAATTTTTTTGATAAATTATGTATAGATCCCATGGCGAAAATCGGCTCCCCAAAAGTGGCACCTTCTATAGAAGGATTTTTGATTTTTCAAAATATAAGTAATCATTTACAAGAAAATTGATTAAGTACCAAAAGATTCTTAACAACAGTATCCCAAAATTTAAGCGAAAAATACGATTTTTCACAAAAAGTAATTTGCAACAAAAATTCGGTTCTGTACAGCTCAGATGGATTGATCTGCAAACAGCACAGTAAAGGGGTGATGGTTTCGTGTAGAATAACAGAAAATTCTTATAACATCATTCTCGCTCGAGCTTTTCCGCAATTTTCAGAACTTTTAATGGGCATCGATGAGCTTTCCTTTCTTTCTCCCAGAATAATCAAAGTGCGGATTCAAGAACAAAATGTAGAAATGTTGCCTTGACCACCCTTATTCATTCGATTTAAATATAATGGAAAACAATACGACAACATTTTACCCAACTGCAGATTCAAAATTATTATTGTTAACTAACATGCTCTAGTTCTATTAACTCTCTCTCATCTGAAGTATTTCCTACCCGCAACTCAGTTCAAATAACCAATATAATGACACAAAAGTAATTAACGATGTTAATTTACTTCGCCCAAGAAACCATCAAACTGAATAAAGTAAACCAAACGCATAACCGCTATTTGTCATATAATAGTTACGAATTAATTTATTATACTCGTATTGACAACAACAACAGTAAACAATACGATTAATTCAAATTTAAATAAAATTTAAAATTTATTTTGACTTAACGATCAGTTTCATTGTAATGTAATGTACTGAAAGTTAACAAAAAGAGTTTCTTTCATTGGAATCTGAACACACAAACGAACAAAAAATTATAATAATGATAGTAGTAGTGATAGTAGTAAGTATATAGAAGCAACAAAACAATAATAATCATAAAGAATAGAAAACTAATTTTAATTTATAATTTTGCTTCATTGAACAGAGAAATTGATTTAATTGAACAAAACAAAAATTAAAACAAAACAACAAATCGAATACCTAAATGTTGAAATTTTAAGACTAAAAATTATATTTTAAATTCACCTAGCTAATTGTAATAATCATAAAAGCAAGCAACATAATATTTGTTGTTGAATGATATGGTTTTTGGCTAGAATCAACAATTTATTTTTTAATTTTTTATAAATTGTGAAATTTATGTAAGTAAGTAGGTAAAATGTGGCGGTAAGCGCATATGTTGTGAAACAAACATAAACACTGTAATCAAATATTTTAACTGTTTATTTTAGTTTTGAAAGTCCCTTTGAATTTGAAAACCCTGTTGTTACATTTTTTGAATCGAAATTCACTTTCTTTATTGAAACGGTATGCGTTACCATATGTGTTATGCATATAATTTTCAGATTAATTGGAAAATGCTCGGCAGCCTTTTGATATTGATTGGATCATGTACGGTTAATAGTTTATTAAAACCATGCTACTTTAATTTATTGGTTGGTTGTTTGTTTGTTTTTTTTGTTATATCTTACAATATTATATGCATGATTTGCACTTTTCCTGTAACAATAATAGTTATATAAATGTTGCACTACTGTGCGTTAAATAAAAAATGAAGATACAGGTGAGCGATTCAAATATCTGAAACTAGTGAAATTATAACTGCACTCAAAACATGCGTACAACGAACACGTGTTCGGTAGTTCTTTGATAAATGCCAGTATTTCAGGCAAAATAATCGGTTTAGCGATGCTAAGACTGACTTCAGTCACAGGTCGGCGTGATGTAATTGTTCATGTGTTCAAAATCAATATTGGTTTGTGATTGAAACTCTATATTGGAATTCTTACAAATTCTTTGTCTACCTGTTACAGGTAACATTATCAAGCTGATGACAGACCGATATACTCAACAATTTTAGTGAGGTTTTGAAAATTTTATGTTAAATTGGAAATGGTTTTTATTGGTATAATTTTTAAAAAGTTGGAGGTGTGGTATGTGGTTTCACTACTTTAATATTATGATTGAACCATACGGTGGAAGCCTTTCACATCACACGGTTATTCTATTATTCTATTTGGCACAATATTCAACGACAAACTTTAATCAAATGTGAAATATATCCCGCTTCATTTGAAAGATTGTGCCAATTTATCTAACATTCTTGAAGCGACGTTTGTTGGACATAACAACGGTCCCAGTATATGGATTTTGTCTCGAAATGTGTGAAACGAAATGAGTGTAACCGGAAAGATATAGTAGTAGCATTTGTGTTTGTGTTAGTTTCATGCGTATGATTGTTTTACTGCATATGTAAGCCACGTGTCATTCTGTTTTGTTTATTCCTTTGAGTGCGAACATGATTTCGGTTAGTGAATTGAGGAGCACGATCACGCTTTTTGGCACTCAAAGAGTTAACACTGTAAACGCCATATTTTTGTGTGTTGTTTATGTATTTTGAATTCTTTTTAAAGTTAACATTTTATTTTTAAAATTTATGAAATTTAAAATAATTTTATTAAAGCATATAAAATTAATTTATGCTAAAAAAAAATTAAATATAAAATATATTAGCATGTTAAATAATGACACTCCACAGCTCGAGTGCAGACGTAATGTGCTGAGAAAAGGAAATAAGCACCATAACAATTAAATCGATTCGCCCGGATCGCGTTATTTTGATACTGCTCATCATACAAATGACACAAATCCGAACAAAAGAAAAATACAAATACAAAGACATAATTGTGTAATATACCAATGCCTCCTAAACTACAGGCCTCTTACTACTCTCATTTTTCGCACATGACGTCAAATTATGTCTAAACCGAGACTGCGCAGTAATAATGTTAAGATATTTACACTAACAAAACAACTAGAGAAAACCACAAAAACGTCGACATAGCGTGTCGTCATCATTTGGTGTAAGCGGCCTGTAGTTTAGGAGGCATTGAATATAAACAGTGTACGTATTCGATTTTTTTTTTGCTTCACTCATTTTAAATGAGTAACTTACGAGACAAAATCGATATTCAGATTTGAACAACATATGAAGTAATTTACTGATTTCTGCGAATAATTTAAATTGTTGCAACAATATCTTCTGAAACACGTACATTATAAATTTGATACTTAAGCTCTCAACATTTCCGAGAGTGATAATATTGAGCAGATTTGTGTGAATATCAATAATAATAATAATAGATCAAAAATTTGTTATGTTGGTCCATTGGCTCCTTCAGTTAAATCGAGACTTATAAGCTTCGGACAGTTGCTGTTGACTTTGTACTTTATATGATGGATCCTAAAGACGATGTGAACAAGTTTAATGTTCCCGGTCTGCAATGGGATGATTTAGAGGATAACACTTACTATGGTCCTTCAAACAAATTGAATTCTGGACTAATTCAGAGCTATAGCCTCTAAAATAATTTAAAAAGGAACCCGACCGGTGTTCTAATTGTTAAAGATGAGTTTTATTGGGCCTCGATATGGTTTACTACTTCTCGACTTAAAACAACACAGCCACAGGCTGGGCCAAAAACTGACAACATTTTTCCGAAAGTTATTTTGTTTGGTATTTCTCTATTTATTTTCAAGATTTCTTTAAAGCCTTGATTCTCCAGGAAAACTGGTAAACGGATATTCTGTTCAGTTAATAGACATTAGGTCCTTCCACAACATCAACATTTTGTAGCCCATTTTTCGGTAATAATTTTATTCCGATAATTTTCCGAGAAATATTTAGTAAAAAAATTTGAATACATAGTATAATCGATCCGTAAGCTAAATTTAACTTGCAATTTACTTACTCCAGTAATTAAATAAAAGGTAAATATCAGAATCTTTGAAGTTTTATTGTGCCAGTCTGTCCTGTGCTGTCCTGTGCACATATTTGGAGAAACATTGACTTATAACTACAAACATTTTGTCCAACTTGCACTCCTTTATTATTATTAAAGAAAATATATTAGAAAATATTCAAATCCCACAAACTGGTATTGAATAAAAATACTATTAGTTTAGGTAATTCGAGAGAAAAATTAACTGGGTGCTGCAGAAAAGTAAAATTTACAGCTACATATCTGCTGACGGATAAACTGAAACCTAATTCAATTTAAAGAAATATTTATAAAATAATTAGTGCTTAACTAAAGCAATTTGATTACAAGCAATCTGCAGTTATTATTTTGTGTGTGTGTGTGTGTCTATCTGAAAATTAATATAACAGTGTCTCAAATCTCCTACATACATTAAATAAATAATCAATTATAAAATGTTAATTAGATTTAAACAGTTGAATTTAGAAAAATGATAATCTTTGAAATAATTAAATTTAATCAATATTAATGAAACAAATAGTTTCGGTACACCTATTGACATTTTTTTTTGAAATGTAATTTAATTTCTCGAATAATTCTTACAACTTGTGTAATAATTATTTTAAATTTCTTCAAAGTACAGAACCACTTTTTACCGAACTATTTTACCACATTCCAATTGTAATCAACTTCACATTGATTGGTAAATAGATTTTTGCGTATTTTATAAAATGTTCCTCGGTAAAATTAAATCGTAACAAAAATATTTACCGATTATTTGGTAGAACGACGTATCTGATTTTATTTTGCTGGCCAAATTGTTTTTGTGTCGCTAAATTTCGTAAAAAAATATCGAGTTTATTATTTGTTATGGCACCCAAAGGAAGAAACCGTCCCCGCTAGGCTTGCCACCTTTTACAAATGCCAATGGAGGACAAGTACAATTTTTTGTTTGTTATTTTATAATAAGTTTATTTTTAATATAATAATGTCCTATCAAATGACATTATCATTATTTCATCCCAAACCACCTGCAAGTGCATGTCACAAAAAATAAAAAAATTAAAATAAAAATCAAATTTTCAATTAATTTCAAGCATTATCCTAAGTATAAACAGTAAGATAAACTAGTAAGACTATAAAAATAAACAAACTAATTTTTTTCAGTATAAAATAAAAATTATAAATAGAAAATTTAATTCTTAAAAGTATATTTCTCATTTCCTTTTGCTAATTTAATTCCACATTCCAGAATTTCTTCCAAAAACCATTTAAGAATCTTATTTCTACACACAGAAAAATAAAAGGTTGTCACAGCACCGATTCGGTGTTACATAGCATCCAACCGATCGGATATTCGAAAATCAACTCCGTTTGAACTTCTTACAAATAGTCGTCATAAAATACTTTTGGATACAATTATTTTCATCGGATCACGTACATTTTTATCCGTCATCCGTTTAATTAAATAGCACCGTTCGGAGTTTTAAAAGCCTCACCGTGGATAAAAATATTTACACGACAAATATACTTTCGGTGTAATCTCATAGCACCGATTATATTTTTTGAAAGATTTTTTTTGGAAATTAAATAAAAACCAGAAAGGACATTGATTAAATTATTAAAATTATTTATTTTCTTTATTAATCATATCCGGAAAATAATTTTGGTTCGTCGTGACTGCAACATGGCGTTTCGGCAAGGTAGATCATTCCAGCTCGGTTCGATCATTTGATTGATTTTTTGTCCATTGACTTCTGTAAATATTTAAGAGGATGTAAGGATTTAAGTGTTTTATAAATTTTACCTTTTGACCTAACTGGGAATCGTTTAATTACTCGTTTCGATCTCGATAAATCTGGAATAAAATTAAAAAATAATAATATTACATTATTAACATTAATAATATTACGATATTAATCTCCAAAACACTCATCACACTACCAATTTACCTTCTTCCATAATATTTTAGTTTTATTCATTCTAACCCCGTTGTTGATATCTATATTGGTAAAAAAAATAATAATTAATTTATATAATTAAAAAGTTACATAGTGTCAAAAATAACCAAAAATCTACATCACTTACCTATAAATAATTCCAAATTAATTTGCACATGCTGGTTAGTTTGATGCTTCTTGTACAAAATCATGCGAAAAAGTAAAAACCAACACCAAAAATCGAATGTTTCTCCATAAAAAATCGAACAGGGATTTTCATGATCAGAAAACAACACCGAGAAGAGTATTTTCTTAATTCCAAACGAATTTTACTGGTCTTTACCCCAAAAACACAATTTTTTAGGCACAGGTATCCTTTCGGATGTCTTAAAATATTTATCCGTTGATGCGGAGTGAATATTTTTTAAAATTACTCGATTGAATAAAAAGAAAATACGTTTACTGATAAAAATCTGATTGACACCGCATATTTTTCTGTGTGTAGCCAACATACCCAATTCCATCAAAAACGTATAAGAATTGGTCGACTTCCGCACCAGGTGGTCTAATTCCAGAACTTATTCCAAAGATCATTTATGAATGCCATTTCCATCCAACATACCCCATCCGACCATAAACGGTTAAAATTTGAGAGCACTGGAGCAATTGGTTTTGCTAAAAGTAGCAAAAAATTTACGAACTTGAACTATTAAAACTTGAACAATATTTGAATTTATTCTGCATTTAATTGAATTTCTTATGAAAAAACACGAATTTGCTTTGCAAAAAATTGAGGTTGATTTAGAAAAAATTGACAATGAAGCATAAAAAATTATGGTTGACTTGTAAAAAGTTGCGAATGAATTAAAAAAATTGAATATCATTTGCAAAATCGTGAATTTGAAGTACAAAATCTATATTTCTGTAAAATCTATAATCTGTATTTCTGTGTTCTGGACGATTTCTGTTAGACAAACGTCGTTTTCCTCAGAAGAATTATTTTTGTTAAAATACCTGTCTAAATCTTGACTAGAACTAGCAGCTGATACAGATGCCTGATGAGCTATACCATTTTAATGAATTCGAAGCGCTGAGTATCCTTTATATTCTATAGATCCCTTTCCGGCCGTATTTGAAATTTGTTATTTAGGATTTGAAAATGTTATATCCCTTTTGTGTTTTACTAACACAATTGTGTGGATATGGCAAAAGTACCATGCCAAAAATTTATTTTTGTATGTGTTTTGACCCAACTTGTGTATTCCTTTTAAACTTATTTTCGTCCGAAAAAAACACTATAACTATACACTCAATTGTGTTGGTTGTACTTCAAATCAAGCGAAATTTTTTTTATCAAAAACGCCATTATACATATAGTACTATGATTTTATACTCACTCATTTGTGTGGTTTAGACTTAAATAGAGCCAATTTTTTTTTTTTATGGTTAAAAAAGGGATTTAATATTATAAATATGTATTAAAATACATGTGGAGGACATTTATGCCATCGTGGGGGATGGAGGAAATTTCTTACGAAAGGAGGACTGTCCTCCACAAAGGAGGACGGGTGGAAAGCCTAGTCCCCGCCGCTTCTTTTTAATTTTATTTCAAAAATCATTTTATATCGTAAACGCCGCTCACGTATTTTATCGTTTTGTATATACGTGCAAAAATTACATATTTTATACCAAGAGCACTTATTAAGTATTTTTCTCCAAACACAAAAAAAGGTGTTCCATCTGCTTGTTTTTTTAAAGCTGAAAAATATTTATTGTTAGGTGGCAACCCGAAAATTTTTTGTGGTCAAAACTAGCAACCAAGTTCGATGATTACAAAATTTCAAAATTTTTTGATGTCAATTTTCCACCAATGCGATTTGGCACCGTTAGATTATTTTTATTTTCAATGATCAACAAACAATTCAAGATCTTAAGAACAACATTGCTTTTATTGGAAAAATCATCAAAAGTTTTAATGTTCGGATGCTGGTCTGTAATAGGAGCCGTCGTGGTCACATGAATGATGCTGTATTCCATACATAAATGGCATTGAACCAATTTTCATTTATAATAAACAATTTTGAATTTCCAACATGCATTATGCATCTTTTTAATATAACTAAAAATTAACAGATGGAGCATCCTTTACGATATCAGCCGCAATTCGCATCTTTCCATTTAAACTTTTGGCTTTATTTCGAATTTGTGGTTTTCAGTCATTGCTAGTTTCTTCTCCTTATCTAGCAGTTTAATTAATGTAGAAGTTCGTTTCTCCAGTGTACTAAGTGTGATTGTTGATGTAGTTCCTCCTCGTAGAGCGTAAAAGGATAGAGTAAGCTCCTATGATATAACTACAATTTATAAAAAGTTATCCACGGCCTAAATTTCGGGGAAAAATAAACCAAAATCTTAGAATCTAGCCTTCTTAGCATTGCTATCATTTCTCACTGAAAGTTAAATCAGGAAAATTTCACAATCTCGGGAGTTTCAGGAATGAAATAAAAGCCGAACCCTCTGATAAATTAATCTAAGATTCTTAAGATACAAGCTTCAGAGCTGTTAACTCCACTCCTGAATGAGTTCCGTTTGAAATTAAATAGGAATAATCCCATATCTACAGGGTGTCCCAGAATGAATGGATAAGCCTGAAACACCGTATAGTACAGCTATTGGGCGCTCAAAATAAAATACAAAAAAAAATATATCCCGTAACTCTTCTAAACTCCAAACTCCTGATAAGTTTAGAGTATACCTCTTCTTTTAGGCAGCCCCAGTGAAAGAAATCCAGCGGATTTAGGTCCGGGGAACGTGGAGGCCACAAAATGGACCCCAGTCGGCCAATCCATCTATCTGGACATGTGAAATTCAAATACTCCCGATCGTTTACCTCATAGTACGCAGGACACCTATCATTCTGGAGCCAATGGGATTCTCTCACCTCCTCGGACACCTCTTTCAATAAATTTTGCAGATTTTTTTTGAAGAAAGTCCAAATAGCTTTGGCCAGATAAGTTTCCGGGCAGTTCAAATGGGCCAATTGTCTTTCCGTTCAATATACCGGTCCAATAATTTATTTCAAATTTGTACTAGTTTTCTCGCATTAGATGAGGATTGAAAAGTTGCCAGATGTAAAGATTGTGCATGTTAAAGCATCCATCTATATTCAGTGTTGGTTCATCGTTCCGTAGAATATTATTAAACAATTGTGGATCTTGTTCTATTTTGTCAAGCATTTGTCAGCAAAAACACAATCTTGCGTAGTAGTTTCTTGGTTCCAGAGTTTGCACGAGCCTAATATGGTAGGGGTGGAACTTATTTTTTTTCAATACTCGGTGCACGTTCGATTTTGCGATTCCAGAGCGTCGTGCTATTAGCTTGTAGAGGTAGACGGATCTCGCTCAATTTTCTCAAGCACCGTTTCTTCAGTGTCAATATTAGATACTCTTCCAGTGCTAGTACCACCAACACCACTGCCATGTAATCTTCCTTCCGAGTAACAACAGAGTCCACTGATGAATACGCGATAATTCGGGTGACGCGCGTTTGGGTATCTTTCCCTATAAAGGGCTAAAGCTGCATTTGCGTTGCTTCTGTATTCATCATAAATATAATGCATGTTTGCGTATTCTTGTGACGTATACTGATTAAGTGGCATTTTGATGGGTGGGGCCCAGATACAAGCCAGAGAAACGGAATAAACACATGCGATGTCGAACAAGTCGAGTGACGCATTAAATTAATGTTTATTAATGCTAATGTTTAATTATTTAACGCTTAATACATTTCATGAACAAAGGATGGGTAGTGCAGAGCACGCTTAGTTAGCAAATATCAAGTTTTAAATCCCTTATCATCAGGTACAGTTTAAGACAAGAAATATTCCAATTTTTAAAATTTTGTTATTTAATCGAATTTACTCCTTCTGCATATTAATAGCAATAACATCGTATTTACATTAGATAAAAGGATGTGTTATACCATTTTAGAATTTGTATTAAACACGTATATTTTTGAAATAGTTGGCCACTTATGTTCTCATATATTTTTTTTCACCAAAGACACTCAAACATCTATAAAAAAAAATATTTACCACATTTCATGCTGAAAATTGAAGTTTAGATTTTTTTTTTCAAAAAAAGTGCAACAGCTACTCATCCTATTTACTGCATATCTATTAGTATAGTCCATTAAGAATATTATAACATCAAAAAACCGATGACTTTAGTTTATTTGTAGCCGTGGTGATAGGAAACGTAAAGTAATGTGAAAAAATGAACTTTAAAAAAAAATGATATATCTTAGGTACTACTATAGATATATTTCTTTTTGCATTTTATTTTGAGCGCCCAATAGCTGTACTATACGGGGTTTCAGGCTTATCCATTCATTCTGGGAGACCCTGTATACTATACTTATACCGTATTAGAATATGAAAAATTGAAACTGGCTTTTAGTTTTAAAGATGCATCAAGTTCCATGATAATTTTGTCCACTCTGGTGCGACCGCAAATATACTTTAATTCATACTGTTTTAAATTTTTATTATTGAAACAAAAAATAAATTAATTGTGTTTTTTATGGTTGTGAATTTAAAAAGAAATATTTTGTTTTTTTCGGTAAAATGTGTTTTAATTGTTTACGGTAGTCATTGAAACTCGTAACATCCAAAATTAATAAATCCACTGGCCAACCCAACAATGTTTATCTAGTTTTGCAATCAGAAAATATTTAACTTGTTTATATTAATTTGTTTTAGCTAGTTATTAGTATTATTTTTCGTACATACGTTTTTCTCATAACAAACTGTCCAATATCAATTATTTATTTATTAAGACAGTCAATTTTAAAAAATCAAATCAACTACTCTTTTGTTATACGAGGTGGTAGAACATGCCAGCTTTTGGCTGTTACGAAAAACTTTATTGTTTAAACCAAATAAGTTACAAATTTTATACTCGAAGTTTACTGCTAATTTAGGTTGCTAATTCATGCTTTCGCTTAAGTCGCGTACATGACATCGGAAATAAATACATAGTTCTATACTCGCTAGACTCGCTATACTCGTTCTGAACTCAAAACCAATCAAATTACGTGAAATGCTTTATACCACGCCTACTAGTTTGGAGTTGAAATTGTTTTAATTTTGTTGTTGTTTTAATATATTATTTTGTATGGTACCATGGTACTTTTTCCGAACTAACTCGCGATGTCATGAACGCACTATCATTAATTGGAGTCTTTTTTTGCTAAAATTACAAAACTTTTGAAAGCAATTGGCTTCTTGTTTCATTTTAAATACGTGTATGACGTAATTTTTTGAAAAAAGAAATTTACCCCTAATTTAGGGGCACACCCCCGGAAAATGCCAAAATATTCAAAATACGAGTATGTACGTTGATTGGAGTTAAAGTAATGGAATAAATTAATTAAACACCTATTTTTTATTTTTTTTTTGCTTTTTATTGATTTATAGAAGTTCTATCTTTAATATTAATACTTTGTTGGACCGCCTTTTGTTGTTATTACACCGGTACAACCCCGCAACTGATGTATTATGTAAAATTTGTCAAGCAAATATTTTATTACGCCTACCGTTCTTGGCCGTCATTATAGTGCAGATGTTTTATTGCCTGTAATTTTTTTTTTGAGTATAAATAGGGCATATTTTGTAAGATTAAGTTACTCTGTAAGTTATCCTAGTCAAACAAAGAATAAAGTGCAATTTTAGTTACAAAAATGGGAAAAGTTAGTGAGCAGTGTAAAAGCAATATGTTGATTTTGGCGCGAGAAAATTTAACCGTGCGTGAAATAGCAGAAAGATTAAACATTCCTAAAAGTCCTGTCGCGTGAAATATTAAAAAATGCGAGAGATGGGCAGTACACAAAGAAAGAAAGGCTCTACAAGGCCCAGAAAGACAACGCCAGTGGAAGATAGTTTCATAATATTACAATGTCGTCGGAACCGTTTTAAAACTTCATCGGGCCTAAGACTTGATGTTGAGTGCAACGGGAAAACAAATTTCAGCCAGCTTAGTGAGAAAAAAACTTGTTAAAGCTGGTTTGATAGCACTTAAACCAGTCCAGAAGCCTGAGCTCACATTACTAGTGTAAAAAAACATTTGCTATGGGCCGAAGAGCATGTTTCTTGGGCTCCAGATATGTGGAATGATGTGATTTTTTCCGATGAATCAAAATCCAAGCTGCATGTCCAAGCTGCGAATGTCTTTTAAGAATTTGGCCGAAATATGAAGGTGTTATGGTATGGGGATGCTTTTCTGGAAATGAAACCGGTCGATTGTGCTTTCTTAGTTCCAGCATTACAGCAGCTGTTTATCTGCAGGTCCTACACAATGAATTTGAGTCTTCCGTGTTAAAGCTTTTTGGTGAAACTTGTAAATTTATTTTTCAACAGGACAACGCTCCGTGCCATACCGCCAAAGTTGTGAGTTAATAATTTTGAATTGTAGATAGAAAAGTTGACTTTTAGATAAACATACATAATTTGTTAAAAACTTGTTTTTTAATATTTTTATTTAAAGGTAAAAAAGTAAATAAACAAGGAAACAAGTATCGATGTGTTGAGCTGGCTGGAAAATATTTGGTCTATAATAAATCTAGAAGTAGCAAGAAAGCGCCCAGACTCGATTCAAGCTTCAAAAAGCTTGTTGATGACGATTTGGGGATCCATACCTCCTACGACTTTGAAAAATTTATCAAATTCAATGAATCGGAGGTGTATCGCTGTAATAGAAGCAAAAAGCGGTCCAACAACATATTAATATTAAAGATAGAACTTCTATAAATCAATAAAAAACAAAAAAAATAAAATAAAAAAAATTAAGTGTGCTTTAGACCACACTACTGAAGTAAAACTTCTAATATATGTTTAATATTTATAATATAATATAGAAAAATTATAATATTGAAAAAAAAAGTTGACTTGGGGACTAAGCTGGCAAATACGTTACGAAAAGTGTAATCGAACGATGCGAACGAAACAATAAACACAGAACGAAATCATTTTCCTTTAGTATCAGGATCCATGACAATTCATAAATCCCTAGGTGGAACATTAGTTGATACCATTTTATTTTAATAATTGGTTAAAAAAATTGGAAAATAAGAAAATAGGGAAATTGGATAATTGGTAAATGGAAAATTGGAAATTTCGAAATTTGCAAAATTGGAAAATTGGAAGATTTGAAAATTTGTAAATTGGGAAATTGAAAAATTATAAAATTGGAAAATTGGAAAACAGATAAATGGAAAACTGGAAAATTGGAAAGTTGGAAAATTGGAAAATTGGAAAATATGAAAATTGGAAATATGGAAAATTGGTAAATTGGAAAACTGGTAAATTGGAAAATTGGAAAATAGGAAAATAAAAAAATATGAAAATAGGAAATTTGAAAAGTTGGTAAATTGGAAAATTGGAAAATTTAAAAACTGGAAAATTGGAAAGTTTTAATATAGACTTCTGTGTCACTGACTGACTCATTCGAGAACGCACAGTGTGACCAATTTTTTTTTTTATATTATAACATCTATGTCACTCATCACTAACTCACTCCCATTTCGTTACACATACATAAACATTAGCTATTACGACTAGTTGGCCTTGAAAAGTTACCAAGTTACAAGGTTACCTCTCGTCGCATCAGACATAAACGGCTAGGTGACACTCGAGAACGCACAGGGTGACCAATTGTTTTTTCAATATTATAATTTTTCTATATTATATTATAAATATTAAATATACAGGGTGGGTGAGACCAAGTGTTACCAAATGAAAACGCAGTAATTTTTTTAATTTTGATTATTTTTTATTGAGATTTCGTGGAATAGCTATGTTGAAAACATATTACATTTTATGAAAAACATGTTACTGTTCGATATGACCTCCTTTGGCTCTGATTATTTGATTCAGTCTTTCATAGAAAGCATTGCATGCTGACCGAACGTGATGAGATTCCAAAAATTGTCTTTTCTGATGAGAAAATTTTGACCATTCAACAGTATGTGAATAAACAAAATGATCGTGTTTGGTTAGAGCACAAGTCCAACGATAATTTGGACACAAGAGTTGCCATGCGCAAGCAATCACCAGCTTATGTTATGGTTTGGGCTGCAGTGACTACATATGTACACACTCCTCTGGTTTTCATCGAACATGGAGTCAAGGTAAACCAAGAGGTGTACCGCCAAAAGATCCTAAACGATGCTACCTTGGGCACGTAAACACTTTGGTACGAACTGTTGGACATTCCAACAGGACTCGGCACCGTCACACAAAGCTCGAGCGACACAGCAATTTTTACAAAATTGCGTTCCGCGGCTGATTTTGTCGAAAGAATGGCCACCATATTCACCAGACTTGAATCCCGTGGATTTCTCCATATGGTCCATTTTGGAGAGTAAGGTGTCCACTAAAAAATACGAAAGTGTTGATGCATTGAAGTCAGCTCTTGTTCGAGAATGGAATAAAATTCCACAAGCCCACGTTCGGTCAGCATGGAATGCTTTCTATGGAAGACTGAATCAAATATTCAAATACAAAGGAGGTCGTATCGAGCAGTAACATGTTTTTCATAAAATGTAATATGTTTTCAACATATTCCATGAAATTTCAATAAAAAATAATCAAAATTAAAAAAATTACAGCGTTTCATTTGGTCTCAGCCACTCTATATTAGAAGTTTTACTTCAGTAGTGTGGTCTAAAGCACACTTAATTTTTTTTGGCAATGTTTCATTTACTAGGCTTATTTTAAAAAAGGAGAACAGAAAATAATCAACTGTTTGCTTGTCCAAGTTATTTAGAAATAAATGATTGGAACATTTTGCACACTCGATTTTCCAGAAAAAAGGGTGAGACTTATCGAATTTTAAATTTCAGAAATATTGAATCATAAAGTACACTTGAACAAAGGTATTACTCTCTCAGGATACTTCCAGGAGTATCTAAAATTACTTTTATAGTTTTTTGATAAAGTTTCGTTTTCCTAAATAATAAATAGGACAAAAGTGAAAATATAACTAGAAGGCGAAATTTTTTTTGTGTCTTGCGTCTATCTAATTGATTCTGCCTCTGTTGCTGAACGTTATCTCCATATGTGAAATATCGTTTACTGTTACCACTATTTGTTGTTTCGATTATCGTGAATTTGTTTCGATTATCGTGCCTAAGTTGAAAGAGTTCCATATATTTTAACTAGATTGTTAATTATTTATAATATTGGCAGTGAAATTTTAAAACGCCATAGCACCTAATATACAATTGATAGCAAAAAATAATTAGAACACCATTAACCTATAAACACCATAATAGCGTGAACGTATCAATAATTACACTGTAAAAACATATACCTACATTGTATAACGTATAATTAAAGTGTTATAATTTCAATCAATAATCGAAAATCGTTGTATAAAACACGTAATCCGATATTTGATCTCTAAAAAAGTTTAGTGATATAAACCATACGATGTGTGGAATATAACCGTTCGCCCCTGTTAATCTGATGTAAAATGCACAATTATTAATAATCCGGTTGTTAATTCTTGTGACCAAGTGATTATAACGCGCCGAATCAAGAGATCTATAAAAAGTTGATTTCGTACTACTTGTGTTTTATATTGTTAATTGCAATTTTCTAATCACATCGACAAAATCTAGAACAAAAATCTTTTTATCCAGTTTATTATACTATAAGTGGCATATCAAGCCAATGACTTATAACAACCTGACGATAATTGGTTATGTATCGTAATCCAATTACTTACGATTAAATAATTATAATCGAGTTGAATGACTTCCATACCTGACTTTTCTGTAATTTTCTTGTATACGGACTAATTTACGGAAATAATCAACTCGTGTGTTTTGAGTAAATTCATCGATACTTTGTCTATAGAAATGCTTTACACAAGAAGGAGGTGAAAGTTGATACACTCGTATCAATTATGTAAAGCAATGGCTTTTGTATTTTGTGCGGATTTCAAGATTTATTACAATTCCAGCAAGTTTAGCAAAACTATTTATTAGGTTTGAATGCAAAGTTTTTTTGCAAATTTGTAGACGACTTTCTGCAATATTTAAAACTTTGATGAGATTATGATAAAGGTAAACCAAAATCGACTTTCATTGAATTTAAATTAATTTTTCTATTTTTATTTTTTCAAAGAAAGTCTTTAGTTGTGTCTCTAGTAGAATTTTACTTTCAAAAAATTATATATCTAATCGGAGTCTAAACTTACTTCACGGCATTGATTTTTGAATGATATTGGTTTACAATACAAGTGTATTGGGAAAATAAGTGTGGTAAAAAGACAGCAAACAGAGATCAACAAACACCCGAATATACTGAACTGTAATAGATCAAAAGAGAACACGTTATGTGATTATATAATTAGTAGATAATTGTAATATTTAATATTCTTAAGTTTAATTATTATTCAATTTTAAATCAACCTGATGATGAGCAGACAGGTCCAAACTAGTTGTTCTTTTATATAAAATAAAAATATATCACAAAATTAAGAAATTGTTTAATAATATTTAAAATATCTATAACTAAATAGAAGCTTGTTTAGCCTCTATGACAATAAGACAACTACCTAATAGCTAAACAGCAATTTTGGCTATCGTAAAATAATGAGATAATTGAGTTTCTATACGGTAATTTCTTTGGTTTTCGACGTTATCTACATTGTTAACGCCAGTAATGAAAAAATCGCTTTGTAATCTACGTAAAAAATTACGTGGTTGTTGTAACCACGTACTGCGTAATCCAAATGGCCAAACCCTGAACATAACCCTATAAAATCTTCGTATAGAACTCAGGATTTTTAGAGGAAATTTTAGAATAAACAAAATGGCAGGTATTTGCGATGTAATCTGGCGGTAATAAAATATTTATTTTTGATAGGTTTAGGTTTTCTGTCACATCAAAAATCAATATTTCTCGTAAAAAATGGTTTATCGTTTTTTGACAGACTGAGTTTCCATGCCAGTGACGTCTAGTCTAACCCTTATATGCGTTTATCAGTTAACCGAAATTTGTATAGGAGCCGAAGGTTTATTGAAAAACGGGCTTTCATCAAAAATCGTCATTTCCGGTTAAATTTTGGAAAACTGGTCTAGTAATGGT
Source organism: Nephrotoma flavescens (assembly GCA_932526605.1). Taxonomy (NCBI): domain Eukaryota; kingdom Metazoa; phylum Arthropoda; class Insecta; order Diptera; family Tipulidae; genus Nephrotoma; species Nephrotoma flavescens. The sequence goes on along the minus strand of OW052222.1, from coordinate 70,009,125 downwards.
AAAATTAATTTAGAATTTTTACTTCTGAATTAATTTTCTTGTAAATGATATAGTTTTCAAAATATTTGCAACAAACGAAACATCTCGAACATGAATGGTGCTACTTCCTGCGAACCGATTTCGAACAAAATTCACTGGGATCTCACAGTTTATGGAAAAATCTTATTTATGAAGATTTACCCCGATCAGTCAGACCTTCTGGGCAGTAGAGATGACACAGATGATGATTCTGACAGAAACTGTGTGCTTATTGTCTCCAATTCATAATTTTGAGACATATCTTCAGGATAGCGCCACCGGTAGTAATTGCTATTCCAGTACATTCAAACCTTTAGTGGATTGATTTCAACGAATTTATGGGCTCGACCGCCTTTAGGAAATGATCGGCAGAACCTCACACTACAAAATAAAAAACTCTGTACAATGATACAAATTGTTCAATTAGGTTCAATTAAATAATTAATGTTCACAAATTTATAAATCCGCAGTTATACAATCACATTTGACTAATAAATATAAATTAAAAGTGAAATTATAATTTTTTATCCAGATGACAATTTTGTTGTTGTTCAGGTTTAAACGTATAATGAACTTAAATTATAAATCATGAATCTGTATCATCTGCGCGATAAATTACAGCTCAAATTTCATATTTTGACAGACTAATTGTATACCAGTCTACTGTGCAAAAAATAGCATCGTTAATTGTATATTGACACGCTATATTAGATCAAAATTTGCGATACACAAACAATCGTAAATTAATACGAAAATTAAATAAGAAAGTCTATATATTGTACGTAATGATATGCATAAAAAATTGATTAGAATGAAATCGCGAGCTTACAAAATTAACATTTAATCAAAAATTAATTTTCATCACATTGCGCGAGCATCGTTTAATTCTAAATTTAATTTTCGTATAATTTGTAACCAACAACTTTCGAACAAAAATTTTTTATTCATCGCAGGTAGATCTCACTAAGCACATAAGTTGCGTATATATGGAAAATTAATGAAGTCGGGGAGATTCGAAGATAGTTTTGAAAATGGAAATTAATTTTAAATTGAATATTACTTATAGAATTAATTTACACTATTTGCTTTATCGCCACAAGTACATTAAATGAATTTTTAATTTCTGGGATTTCAATATTTATTTACTTACAGTGCGGTTTGATGTGTTATACTTTCTATGTGCCTTTCCACACGTGTATTGAGCACAACACAGTACAACAGTAAAAACGATGAATTAACCTAAATGTAAAATAATTCGTTTAATACACTTGAGGAAAGACTCTATATACGTATCACTAATTCAACCCTAATTTATTTCAACCCTAATACTTACATTATTATGCGGTTGGCTCATAATATTTTTGGTTGTCCTGCTTTACAAAACATGCTGAAAATGTTGCATCAAAGCTCAAAAACGCGCTGGGGATGTTCAATGGTACTAGGGACGTTCAATTAAATATTCGATACGTTTGTGGATTTCATCAGTTAATGAAGGTCTCATTAATTTCTGCCATATTCATTGGCAATTTGTGATTCTCAAGTTTCTCATTGGACTACTGCAACGTTTTTAGGTTTTCATTAGAGAAATTTAATTGTGTAAACTTAAGTAAAAGTAAATTGTTTCAGTTGAAGTAACTTATATTCTGGTTTCTTTAAATTACGTTTGGGAGTTTGAGAATTTTACTTTTTCTTTCCAAGAATCAAATCTTACTTAACTACTTCTTGAAAGATTACAAGAAGACTCAATGGAGCTTAATTTGAATCCAAATTATTTCTTGAACTTTCGAAACTTTGCGGTTTTCAGAGTAGCGGATAGTATATTATCAACCATCTTATAAGGTTTAAGATCTGCTTTTAGTGAAGAGTTACACTAATTCATCTGACCTTGTCTATGGAAGTACGAAGTACTGACATTGCCGACAAGCTGCACGATCTAGTTGGCAGTCGAACTCAGACTTTGAGTTCGATCCAACGCAACAAACTTAAGCCTAATTCTGAGCTACAGATAGCAACCTCAGCAATTACACAGCTTGAGCCTTACAATCAGGGTATTCGGCCAGTTTCTCACGAATTTATGAAGCAAATTGGTGATCATTTTAATAAACTCGAACCTTCCTTTCTCAGCTTCAACACGATTGAATGTTGAGCCTTCCGTTAGTAAAAAGTTCCAAATTTATATACATGCTTTTGAAAGCTTTACAACTTCGATATTCAGGTCCTTATCATGTAATTAGGCGTACATGAAAATATGTTACGACGGTTGTTAACGATAGGAATGTAAATATGTCATTTGAGTACTAAGCCTAGCTTTTCTGTTAGTAATTCGCTTGATTTAATTTTATCTGTAATCATTATTCCAAGTTCAGAGCCTAGTAAAGTTATTATGGAAACAAGTTTCTTTTGATCTTTTACCTACCACCAATAAAATCACAGCAAATTCAAGGCCCGGTAATGGAAGATTAATTAAAACACCTTTTCGGGTAATTAAATTTGACGACTATGGCTCAATTGAAATTGATCAGTTCAACGAAAAACAAATAAGAAAACTACAATTTTACCAAACGTATGTGAAAATAATTTTGAAAATAATTCATCTAAAACACATTTCATCGAAACAAAATTTTTCATCTAAAAGTTTCTGTTGAAGATTTTCTCTGGAGATTTTACAATTCATCGAAATTGTGATGAGATGCATAATCTATTTGAATCAAACTGAATTGCTATAATATTCGAACGTTTCAGGAACGTAGGGTACAAGTGATTGGCCTTAAGTATAAAATATATGAAAACACGAATATTATGGGGAAAAAATTAAATGATTTAGTATATCATTCCTTCGGGAAAAATTAAACCTAGAATCATGGAAAAAATCGAAAAAATGAAAACACAACAATTTTTAAAACATTTTTCTTAGAGCTGTTTATCTTACAAACCAAGACAAGAATTAGTCGCTCTCAAAAAAGTTACGACTGGGTGTTTTTAATGTGCTACATTGTGCAGTGTCTACATGTATATCTGAAGTCGGCTTAAACAAAAATAAAAAAAACATCGTATCTCAAAGAAGATCTGCATTTCTCTAAAAGGTCGGGGCGATATTTGCCAAAATAGCGTGTGTCTAATTCACAAAGAATGTAATGTTTAACTGTGGAAATACTGCACCACATACAGAGTCAATACAATATGTTGAAGATCCCCAATATTGACCGTCCGTTTTAAAGAGATATTTACATTAAAATTTTATTCCATCGAATTGGACACGAAAGCTGGTAATTTGGTCTAAACGATCACAAACTAAATTTACAAGCAATTGTTATTATCCTAATCCATTCTAAAAGATATATAAATCATACAATTACGATTAAAACTAACCGTGTTTTTTTATTAGCGCCCGATAGATGTATCCGGAGCACCCAATGTTCTCTTGCATATATGTACATAATTAATTTATTTAACTCCAAACTAATATTTTTCATTGAAATTTTAGTTAAAAATCGACATAAAAATATTTTGCTCTACTTATTTATCTGGAGCGCTATCCATTTCAATGGGAAGTTTGAAAAGGCCTTATTTTGCAAACCCCTGAAACCATTAGAAACTTAGTACGAATTCTTGTATATAACCTCATGTCAAAATAAACGTCAATTAGTATATTTCAGGTGATATAAATGTTTGTTTTATGGATGCATTTATTTTTCATTTTTATGATATAGTGACACCAGTGAATAATAGCTGCAGTTTGGTTAGTGATGGGTGGTTCGTACCAGTTATTGATAGATCTGTAATGTTCATAAACCAAAGTTTTCCTGATATTTAATTGATAAGATTTAATTTATTTAACAAATTTTAATTAAACATCAAACGTAGTGTGTTTTGTGCCATCTATGAACAACTGGTATGAACTAACTATAGATCAATTTAGTTGCCGGAAATTTAGATAAAACAATTAACATCGGGCACACACGGTATAAAAACTCTAGTACTATGCACTTGATAACTATTTTTTCGATTAAATTACATGCTTAACTAATTTAAAGTTAGTTTTAATCTAATCCGCAAATTTAATTTAAGGTTTTTGAAATTGCCGAAATGTTTGTTTGTCCACTGTATACTGTAGTAGTGCACTAGTACACTGTATTTTATCCAAAGTATTGTAAATAGTTAGTTACGACTTTTTACCATTATTCAGGGAGCATACGGATTCCGCGTCGAAAAAAATCCTCGAGTTTTGAGGCGATCCAAGAATCGACCCAATTTATGGCTCCTTCGTAGGCCGATTTAGGCCGATTTTGTCTTTGGACCAGTCGTTCGTACGTGAAAAACGGGTTTCAACGTCTCTTGGCTAGAGTTCACTCAGAGTTTGGCATGGGTTTTGATCTAATAATGAAAGGATTATTCTCACCGTCTTCAAACTTTACTAGTCTCCCGTCGCATTCTTTGTCACTGGTGTCAAAACCGCCTCTTTTAAAATGGCAGAACTCACATGTTTTTCTTGATGGCACACATTCCCCATATGTGTCAAACAGCAATCGATGTTCATCAGCTACAATTTTCTTCAAATTAAATAAAAAAGCAGCGCTTTATTAGATGTAAATCATGACGCTTTAACATGAATATACATAGTTACAAGATAGCCCGATGCTGTTTAATACTACATAGTTACGCCATCTTTTGTAAATCCTTAAAAAATTATTTATACCCGGATTATTGCGTCTATATTTGAAATCTTGAAAATAAGTTGATTTGCTTAATAGTTTATTGGCCTATTAGAGAAATGAATGGAATAATTTGCTGACGTGTTTGCCGAGTGAATTGTCTCTATTTCATCCGAAGAATGTGGAATGTTTGTTGGAGGTTCATCTAGATTTACGCGAAGTGTTATTATCTCTTGACTCGATTGTATTTATCTTGTATGTAACGAGCGTTGTTGGCACATACTTCTCCAGTTTGAGTCTCCATCGTATGGAATTTTGGAGTTTTTCTCCGAAGATTTGATGAAGGTTAGATACTGGTATTTTTTTACAGTTCAAATTATAGTTAATGCCTCCTTCTTTTACGTAGCGTATTTTGTTTCTGTTTAATTTAATGTTCTCGATTGCCTTGTTCTGGATTTGAGATGAAACTGCGCCCAGAGGTTAGTTCGTGGCTATGGTTCTTTTTAATGTTTCGAATGCTGTGATAGATTTAGGATCTTTCAGATCCAATGGGTTATCTTTTTTCAGGTATTCAGGTCATGCTTTTAGTGATTTTTGGGGAATCTTTAATAAACCTTCTCCAATAACCAGCCTTAGAAACTATTTGATTTCTCTCTAATTCTTGGGTAACGGCTAATCTAATATTTTTTGTTTTTTTTTGTACCCAATAAAGGTCTCCTTCCGTCTTGTGTAATTATGTGTCCCAAAAATTCGGTCTCCCTCTTCAGAAATTCTCACTTTTATTTTAAGACTGGATTTTGAGGGTCGTTTAAAAACAGTGTACAAATTATCTAGGTGTTTTTTAGGGTTTACCCTACTATGGCGATGCCGTCTAAATAAAAATGACAAATTTTCCCGAGTAGCCCGTGTAACAAGTGGTTCATTGTTTTTCAGGCCAAATATTATTCTACAGAACTCGAAATGTATTTTATCTGTTGAAAAGGCTGTTTTCGCTGGTGTTTTCTCATCCATCGGTTTACCCGATGGAAACCAGATTTTAGGTTCTATATATTGTAAAATACGTTGATTTCCCCAAATTATCTAAAATTTGTACTTTATCTAGCATGGGTAATTTGTCATAAATAATGCCGCTGTTTAGCATGTCCGTACTTGTTCTTCCATGGGATCTTTAAAATTAAAATGGTGTGGGTAGTGATAAGTGTTTGTATATTTATACGAACATTTAATCTCATGTATTGATTTTGTGTCTGATCACTGTTGTTTCTGATAACTAACTAATAAAAGTTTAAATTGTAGGATAAATGAAACGAGTGAGCGTTTCATTTATCCTACAATTTAAACTTTGGTGATTTCTTTGGTGCTTCTGGTTCGTTTGTGAGGAAATTCACGATTGTTTTACCTTTATTAGCTTTATATACAAACATCTGAGTGTCGATTTTGTACGAAAAGCAACAAGCGCGAGGTGAGCAAACCAGAAAAATAGAGTATTGAGCATCTTGATTGTATTAGTAGGCGAGAAGCATGCACATGATCATGTTTTGATTTTTTTGGATTGACATTTCTATGCGTAAACATTTCACAATTTTCATATTTTTGAATTAATTTGAAAATAATTCACAAATTTAAATATTTAATCATAAACATAAAATCCTAAAAACATAAAATATTAGTTCATTCCACCGCTCAAAAGCAAGCAAATAGAAGAGGTGAGCAGACGTCAGTATATCAAAAAAATTAAACCGATTCAACCGGATCCATTTATTTTTGTACCTACCATCGCTAAACTGACAAATAGAATGCACATATGCAAGAGGGGAAAATACACAATAAGCATATAAAATTGTGTATTATACACCGTATATGTACACGAAATTCTTGCTCACCTCGCCAACTCGCGCCATCATTTTGCGTACAAAATTTATACTCTGGGTATACTAATATGTCTTCATTAAATTTTTCGTTAATATTATTATTTTCATAGACAATTTAGGCATTTATACTTGTCATGGATTGCGCCCTAGGATTCCGTCAAAGAATTTGTGGATTTCTAGTTCGAAATAAGTTTGTTATGGAATATCTTGGCCTAGAATATTAATTTTATACTTTTTAGTTACTACGTGATCGTCTAGTAATGTTTTTAGTGAAAGTTTTGTGTTTTTAATTTGGTTTTGGAAATGGTACCGGATTTTATTATATTTTTATTAGCTCCGGTATCTGTTAATGACTAAATTTCTGTATTGTATTGTCGCCATTTCACACTAAATACGGAAGAAAATTTAATCTTCTGTACCTTTTTCTTGGTCCTCCGGAAAATTTGTTTTATTATCATTGAGTTCCGTTCAGGGATCGTCCAAATTTGTTTTCGATTTCATCTTCATCATTGTTTGGATGAGGTTCATCCGATTACGGACCAGTTTTTTGGTTAAACATTCTAATAGGTACAGCTGTATCTATGGGGATCGGTTTTTAATTTTAACTAAATTTGGTTTTTTGAAATTTTTGTTGGTCCATTCCTTCTGTTTTTGAAATGTATGATGACGTGTGAACGCCCATTACTGAATAAAATTCGTGTACGCTACATCAATTTGAAGAAATTTTCTATCACGTCGATTATTTTACTGGGGAATTCACAAGATTAGTTGATGTGGATCGGGCAGGCATAAATCCATGCTATTTATTGATATATGACGTACAATTGTGGATTTAAAGTTGTTGCATATAACTAATTCAAATAAGTAAGGAATTTGTAGCATATGTCGTGTCATCTCGCTTACCCGATTTAAAAATTGGAGAAAATTTGGAAATTTTCCATTTTTCGTGAAACACGCCGGTGCTTTTCAAACTTGGTAGGTATAACATGATGTAAACGCTAGTTTAAATTAGGTTGAACAAGTTTTTGTATGGACTGACCCAACGTAGTTCGATCGAAAATGTGACGTAAACTGAAATTTATTTTCAGTATATGGTGTACATAAGCCATAATGGGGTAAATACTCGATTAGATAGCAAGCAAGCATTTTGCTAGGCAAAATTCTGACTACTCAATCAATAATACCAAGGAAATTTAAATTTCAAAATACAATTTTCATACATTTTTTGTTTATTTTTGCGATTGCACAGTAAAATTCGCGGCTTTTAAAATTGTACAGCAGTTTATGTGTAGTTTTACTGGTGCAATCGCAAAAATAAACAAAAATTTGATTGAAAATATAATTTACAATTTAAATTTCCTTGATTGAATTTGGTTGAGTAGACAGAATTTTGACTAGCAAATTGCTTGCTTGTTATCTAATCGCAAGCCGTTTGAGTATCTACCCCAATATCTGATCCAAATGTGACCTAAATTTTTGGCGGACTAAAATCGGTTGCAACTAAGATAGTTCCTCTGCGTTGTTTCATCATGTAACTACCGCATTGCGAAAAACGATTTAGATGAAACAACTCCAACGGCATCTGAATTGAAGTATACGTCGATTGCAAAAACTGCCGAACTACAAAATTACTGAACGAAACAATGTTCCTCTTATTCCTTAAAGGGCTTCAATTTTATTGTGTTTTTATATTTGAACATTCTTTAGTTTTAACCTTGATACCTAAAGGCTGGATGAAGCATATAGAGGATTTACTTGAATTTTTGTTATAAAATGTGCCAATCACAATTCATCAATCATTTGGATAAACGCAGACTCTGATTACATGATTTAGTTTGAATTTTGTGATAAACGAATTAAACAATCTCATCTCAAGCATATCTCAAACCCCATATTATATGGTTTGCAAAAAACATCTTAAATAGTTTGCTGTCTAAACGAAAAGTCATGTTAAATAACCTTCCATTGACTTATCATTATTAGATAGAGCCATGAGTATATTTGTAAACGCCAACGAAATTTAAATAATTTGTGAATTAGGAATTATTAAAAGAATAGCATTTTGTGTACAACTTGATATATCTTAAGAAGACATTTAAAGTGAATGAAACTATTTAACACATTTTTAAACAATTTTCTTTTTCTTTTCGTTCCAGGTGAGCATTATAATCGAAAAAATCATCGTAACTCAATGCTATGCAATCATTTGCAACGTTGCGCAATGAATGTTGATTTTATTGAGGTAACGCAGGTAACAACAGTTTTTGGTAAATTAAAACTATTTTACATAATTTGACAAGTTGATTATTTAACATTATGCCACTTAAAATAACCAAAAACTGTGTCTAACTTCTTTAAATTTCGATTTCATTTTCATTATACGCGTTTTTAGAGTTTTTATTAAAATTTTTGTTATGTTATGTATAGCGGAGTTAATTATCCCACGTGGTCTTCATTTAATGAAAATTGGTTTTCACACTTTCTGAAAGAAAGTCAAGCCAAATTCATTTCCAATCAAATAGCGATCTAAAACCAAAGTTCTGCTTTTACTTGTGCCAGAATTATATTTTCCTGTAGATTTTAAGTCTACTTACCACTTTCCTGTGTAGAGTTAATTATTGTTAGATTTGTTGACCTGCAACAGCAAAATTAGTGCCAGTTCTACTGGCATAGCTGTTTTTGATTTACTGTTTCAAGAAAGTTACCACAATGTATCGAAAGTTATTTTTGTGCAAATACTTAGGCTGGTATTATCTTATTTCATGTACCAAGTCGACATTAATTAACGAATGAGTTAGATTCTTCTAATACGATTAATCTTCCATTTCATTTAAATTTTTTTTTTTGATTTTATTTGAGTTAAGAGTCGACTCTATACACGATTAGACTGTACAGCAGCCACTATACGAGACTATATATACATGAGAAAAGAGAAAGCAGGTCAGTTAGAACCAAAACCATAATAATGCATCCAACTATTAGATGATGAAAAGAAATGTTTGTAAGTATAACTTAGTATCAATACTATGAGCTAAACGTTATTCGATCTAATTAAATCAGTAAAGATTGTCAAATGGCGATTACGACGTTTATAGTTTATGAATAATATGACGAATAATGACTTACTTTCTTTTGCATACGACTTACAAGAATATGTATGTGTGACAAGGTCGTGTGCGAATATTTATCTTTTGTGTTGACTTTTAAAGATCCGATCGCATCACTGACTGATAAATTTTTATTTATTGACTTTCGTAATTTTGATTGCAGCAAACACTTGATGCGCGCGTCTTTTAAAAAGTTGTAAAATTTTAAATTATGTCTCATAAATCGCTTATCTTAACGAGTTGCTAATCTGTGTAAAACACACACACAATAAAAAATAAAATTATTTATTTTGGGAAATTCGTTTCGTGTCGTTCGTTAGTGCAATAATCTACAAGAGATAAGTGAAACTTGTACATATTTAATTAGTGGGTTGATTGCTTGATTAAATGAGTAAATAAATAACTTAACATTTTCATTATGAAATGGTTAATTTGATGGTGACTTTAGAATGCATACTATCAGTATCTCTGATCATTGAAACGATAATAAAAATATTTTTTTGCAATTCGCTTTAATTATTCAGCTGCATTTTGTGAGCTAAAACACGAATGTGATATGAATTGAATATGAATTGAATATGAATTGAATATAAATTGAATATGAATTGAATATGAATTGAATATGAATTGAATATGAATTGAATATGAATTGAATATGAATTGAATATGAATTGAATATGAATTGAATATGAATTGAATATGAATTGAATATGAATTGAATATGAATTGAATATGAATTGAATATGAATTGAATATGAATTGAATATGAATTGAATATGAATTGAATATGAATTGAATATGAATTGAATATGAATTGAATATGAATTGAATATGAATTGAATATGAATTGAATATGAATTGAATATGAATTGAATATGAATTGAATATGAATTGAATATGAATTGAATATGAATTGAATATGAATTGAATATGAATTGAATATGAATTGAATATGAATTGAATATGAATTGAATATGAATTGAATATGAATTGAATATGAATTGAATATGAATTGAATATGAATTGAATATGAATTGAATAAGAATTGAATATGAATTGAATATGAATTGAATATGATTTGAATATGAATTGAATATGAATTGAATATGAATTGAATATGAATTGAATATGAATTGAATATGAATTGAATATGAATTGAATATGAATTGAATATGAATTGATTATGAATTGAATGTGAATTGAATATGAATTGAATATGAATTGAATATGAATTGAATATGAATTGAATATGAATTGAACATGAATTGAATATGAATTGAATATGAATTGAATATGAATTGAATATGAATTGAATATGAATATGAATAGAATGTGAATTGAATATGAGTTGAATATGAATTGAATATGAATTGAATATGAATTGAATATGAATTGAATATGAATTGAATATGAATTGAATATGAATTGAATATTAATTGAATATGAATCGAACATGAATTGAATATGAATTGAATATGAATTGAATATGAATAGAATATGAATTGAATAAGAATTGAATATGAATTGAATATGAATTGAGCATGAATTGAATATGAATTGAATATGAATTGAATATGAATTGATTATGAATTGAATATGAAATGAATATGAATTGATTATGAATTGAGCATGAATTGAATATGAATTGAATATGAATTGAATATGAATTGAATATGAATTGAATGTGAATTGAATATGAGTTGAATATGAATTGAATATGAATTGAATATGAATTGAATATGAATTGAATATGAATTGAATATGAATTGAATATGAATTGAATATTAATTGAATATGAATCGAACATGAATTGAATATGAATTGAATATGAATTGAATATGAATTGAATATGAATTGAATAAGAATTGAATATGAATTGAATATGAATTGAATGTGAATTGATTATGAATTGAATATGAATTGAATATGAATTGAATGTGAATTGAATATGAATTGAATATGAATAGAATATGAATTGAATATGAATAGAATATGAATTAAATATGAATTGAATATGAGTTGAATATGAATTGAATATGAATATGAATTGAATACGAATTAAATTTGAATTGAATATGAATAGAATGTGAATTGAATTAGAATTGAATATGAATTGAATATTAATAGAATATGAATTGAATATGAATTAAATATGAATTGAATATGAATTGAATATGAATTAAACATGGATTGAATATGAATTGAATATGAAAAAAATATGAATTAAACATGATTTGAATACGAATATAATATGAATTGAATATGAATGAATATGAATTGGATATGAATTGAATATGAATTGAATATGAATTGAATATGAATTGAGTATGAATTGAATATGAATTGAATATGAATTGAATATGAATTGAATATGAATTGAATATGAATTGAATATGAATTGAATATGAATTGAATATGAATTGAATATGAATTGAATATGAATTGAATATGAATTGAATATGAATTGAATGTGAATATGAATTGAATATGAATATGAATTGAATATGAATTGAATATGAATTGAATTTGAATTGAATATGAATTGAGTATGAATTGAATATGAATTAAATAGAATTGAATATGAATTGAATATGAATTGAATATGAATTGAATATGAATTGAATATGAATTGAATATGAATTGAATATGAATTGAATATGAATTGAATATGAATTGAATATGAATTGAATATGAATTGAATATGAATTGAATATGAATTGAATATGAATTGAATATGAATTGAATATCAATTGAATATCGATTGAATATGAATTGAATATGAATTGAATATGAATGGAATATGAATTGAATATGAATTGAATATGAATTGAATATGAATTGAATATGAATTGAATATGAATTGAATATGAATTGAATATGAATTGAATATGAATTGAATATGAATTGAATATGAATTGAATATGAATTGAATATGAATTGAATATGAATTGAATATGAATTGAATATGAATATGAATTGAATATGAATTGAACATGAATTGAATATGAATTAAATAGAATTGAATATGAATTGAATATGAATTGAATATGAATTGAATATGAATTGAATATGAATTGAATATCAATTGAATATGAATTGAATATGAATTGAATATGAATTGAATATGAATTGAATATGAATTGAATATGAATTGAATATGAATTGAATATGAATTGAATGTGAATATGAATTGAATATGAATATGAATTGAATATGAATTGAATATGAATTGAATTTGAATTGAATATGAATTGAGTATGAATTGAATATGAATTAAATAGAATTGAATATGAATTGAATATGAATTGAATATGAATTGAATATGAATTGAATATGAATTGAATATGAATTGAATATGAATTGAATATGAATTGAATATGAATTGAATATGAATTGAATATGAATTGAATATGAATTGAATATGAATTGAATATGAATTGAATATGAATTGAATATCAATTGAATATGAATTGAATATGAATTGAATATGAATTGAATGTGAATTGAATATGAATTGAATATGAATTGAATATGAATTGAATATGAATTGAATATGAATTGAATATGAATTGAATATGAATTGAATATGAATTGAATATGAATTGAATATGAATTGAATATTAATTGAATATGAATCGAACATGAATTGAATATGAATTGAATATGAATTGAATATGAATTGAATATGAATTGAGTATGAATTGAATATGAATTAAATAGAATTGAATATGAATTGAATATGAATTGAATATGAATTGAATATGAATTGAATATGAATTGAATATGAATTGATTATGAATTGAATATGAAATGAATATGAATTGATTATGAATTGAATATGAATTGAATATGAATTGAATATGAATTGAATATGAATTGAATATGAATTGAATTTGAATTGAATATGAGTTGAATATGAATTGAATATGAATTGAATATGAATTGAATATGAATTGAATATGAATTGAATATGAATTGAATATGAATTGAATATGAATCGAACATGAATTGAATATGAATTGAATATGAATTGAATATGAATTGAATATGAATTGAATAAGAATTGAATATGAATTTAATGTGAATATGAATTGAATACGAATTAAATTTGAATTGAATATGAATAGAATGTGAATTGAATTAGAATTGAATGTGAATTGAATATTAATAGAATATGAATTAAATATGAATTGAATATGAGTTGAATATGAATTAAACATGGATTGAATATGAATTGAATATGAAAAAAATATGAATTAAACATGATTTGAATACGAATATAATATGAATTGAATATGAATGAAAATGAATTGGATATGAATTGAATATGAATTGAATATGAATTGAATATGAATTGAGTATGAATTGAATATGAATTGAATATGAATTGAATATGAATTGAATATGAATTGAATATGAATTGAATATGAATTGAATATGAATTGAATATGAATTGAATATGAATTGAATTTGAATTGAATATGAATTGAGTATGAATTGAATTTGAATTAAATAGAATTGAATATGAATTGAATATGAATTGAATATGAATTGAATATGAATTGAATATGAATTGAATATGAATTGAATATGAATTGAATATGAATTGAATATGAATTGAATATGAATTGAATATGAATTGAATATGAATTGAATATGAATTGAATATGAATTGAATATGAATTGAATATGAATTGAATATGAATTGAATATGAATTGAATATCAATTGAATATGAATTGAATATGAATTGAATATGAATTGAATATGAATTGAATATGAATTGAATATGAATTGAATATGAATTGAATATGAATTGAATATGAATTGAATATGAATTGAATATGAATTGAATATGAATTGAATATGAATTGAATATGAATTGATTATGAATTGAATATGAATTGAATATGAATTGAATATGAATTGAATATGAATATATGAATTGAATATGAATATGAATTGAATATGAATTGAACATGAATTGAATATGAATTAAATAGAATTGAATAGGAATTGAATATGAATTGAATATGAATTGAATATGAATTGAATATGAATTGAATATGAATTGAATATCAATTGAATATGAATTGAATATGAATTGAATATGAATTCAATATGAATTGAATATCAATTGAATATGAATTGAATATGAATTGAATATGAATTGAATATGAATTGAATATGAAATGAATATGAATTGATTCATGAATTGAATATGAATTGAATATGAATTGAATATGAATATGAATTGAATATGAATTGAACATGAATTGAATATGAATTAAATAGAATTGAATATGAATTGAATATGAATATGAATTGAATATGAATTGAACATGAATTGAATATGAATTAAATAGAATTGAATATGAATAGAATATGAATTGAATATGAATAGAATATGAATTGAATATGAATTGAATATGAGTTGAATATGAATTGAATATGAATATGAATTGAATACGAATTAAATTTGAATTGAATATGAATAGAATGTGAATTGAATTAGAATTGAATATGAATTGAATATTAATAGAATATGAATTAAATATGAATTGAATATGAATTGAATATGAATTAAACATGGATTGAATATGAATTGAATATGAAAAAAATATGAATTAAACATGATTTGAATACGAATATAATATGAATTGAATATGAATGAATATGAATTGGATATGAATTGAATATGAATTGAATATGAATTGAATATGAATTGAGTATGAATTGAATATGAATTGAATATGAATTGAATATGAATTGAATATGAATTGAATATGAATTGAATATGAATTGAATATGAATTGAATATGAATTGAATATGAATTGAATATGAATTGAATATGAATTGAATTTGAATTGAATATGAATTGAGTATGAATTGAATTTGAATTAAATAGAATTGAATATGAATTGAATATGAATTGAATATGAATTGAATATGAATTGAATATGAATTGAATATGAATTGAATATGAATTGAATATGAATTGAATATGAATTGAATATGAATTGAATATGAATTGAATATGAATTGAATATGAATTGAATATGAATTGAATATGAATTGAATATGAATTGAATATGAATTGAATATGAATTGAATATCAATTGAATATCAATTGAATATGAATTGAATATGAATTGAATATGAATTGAATATGAATTGAATATGAATTGAATATGAATTGAATATGAATTGAATATGAATTGAATATGAATTGAATATGAATTGAATATGAATTGAATATGAATTGAATATGAATTGAATATGAATTGAATATGAATTGAATATGAATTGATTATGAATTGAATATGAATTGAATATGAATTGTATATGAATTGAATATGAATTGAATATGAATTGAATATGAATTGAATATGAATTGAATATGAATTGAATATGAATTGAATATGAATTGAATATGAATATGAATTGAATATGAATTGAACATGAATTGAATATGAATTAAATAGAATTGAATATGAATTGAATATGAATTGAATATGAATTGAATATGAATTGAATATGAATTGAATATGAATTGAATATCAATTGAATATGAATTGAATATGAATTGAATATGAATTGAATATGAATTGAATATCAATTGAATATGAATTGAATATGAATTGAATATGAATTGAATATGAATTGAATATGAATTGAATATGAAATGAATATGAATTGAATATGAATCGAATATGAATCGAATATGAATTGAATATGAATTGAATATGAATTGAATATGAATTGAATATGAATTGAATATGAATTGAATATGAATTGAATATGAATATGAATTGAATATGAATTGAACATGAATTGAATATGAATTAAATAGAATTGAATATGAATTGAATATGAATTGAATATGAATTGAATATGAATTGAATATGAATTGAATATCAATTGAATATGAATTGAATATGAATTGAATATGAATTGAATATGAATTGAATATCAATTGAATATGAATTGAATATGAATTGAATATGAATTGAATATGAATTGAATATGAAATGAATATGAATTGAATATGAATCGAATATGAATCGAATATGAATTGAATATGAATTGAATATGAATTGAATATGAATTGAATATGAATCGAATATGAATTGTGAATATGAATTGTTCAATTCATATTCAACATAATGAATATAAATTGTTGTGACATGTTGTATATAATTTCCATTGAAAACAAAAAGGTTAGTTACAATGGAGCGGAGAAGACGGACCGTTTTCTTAAAAAAAAAAATTAAGGGTGCTTTAGACCACACTACTGAAGTAAAATTTCTAATATATATTTAATATTTATAATATAATATAGAAAAATTATAATATTAAAAAAAAAAAAATTGGTCACCCTCTGCGTTCTCGAAAATTTGGTTCCATCGAAAATTTGTTTAAGTCGCATTAAAACCTGTATCATACGCAAACGGCGAAAGAAACGAAGAAAGAATCGGTTTCTGTGATACCTCTTGTGGAATGGAGCTATAATATAGAAAAAAATACATATATAAAATATATCACACGGACGAATTTTTTTTTGTCACCCTGTGCATTCTGGAGTGAGTAAGTGAGTGAGTGACATAGATGTTATAATATAGAAAAAAATGGGTCACCCTGTGCGTTCTCGAGTGAGACAGTCAGTGACATAGAACTCTATATTATGACTTTCCAATTTTCCAGTTTTTCAATTTTCAAATTTTCCAATTTACCAACTTTCCAAATTTGCTATTTTCATATTTTTTTATTTTCCTATTTTATAATTTTTCAATTTTCCAATTTTTCAATTTTCCAATTTACCAGTTTTCCAATTTTCCAATTTACCAATTTTCCAAATTTCCAATTTTCACATTTTCCTATTTTCCATTTACCTATTTTCCAATTTTCTTATTTTCCAATTTTATTATTTTCTAATTTTCCAATTTACAAATTTTAGAATTTTGCAAATTTCGAAATTTCCCATTTTTCCAATTTTCCTATTTTCTTATTTTCCAATTTTTTTAACCAATTATTAAAATAAAATGGTATCAACTAATGTTCCACCTAGGGATTTATGAATTGTCATGGCACATCCTGATACTAAAGGAAAATGATTTCGTTTTGCGTTTGTTTCGTTCGCCTCGTTCGATTACACTTTTCGTAACGCATTTGCCAGCTTAGTCCCCAAGTCAAGCGTGCCTAAAGAAGTTTTACTTCAAAAATTAAAATCTTATGGAAGAGCGGAAAGCGTAACCTCAACAACTTGACATAATAGATTGACAGACTTAAATCGTGTGGAAATGGATTTTGACGTAGAAACGTTTGTTGAAGAAATTAAACAAATTCCCCGAGATATATGAAAAAAGCAATAAATACTATATGGACAACAAAAGAAAATCATAAATTTGATATAATTTAAATTATTTTCCATTGGTGGTGTGTATATGTCCATATGGGTCCCATTTGTAACGAGATGTTTTAAAACGCGAATTATCAAAACGCGATATTTCAAAACACGATACGGTACAAAACGCGATATGGTAGAAAACGCGATATTTCAAAATGCGATATTTCAAAACGCGATATGGTACAAAACGTGATATGGTACAAAACGCGATATTTCAAAGCGCGATATTTCAAAACGCGATATGGTACAAAACGGGATATGGTACAAAACGGGAGTTAAGGATCGGGTTATATCATGCGGGTGAAGGGGAAATTTAATTTCAGTTTATAGGAATTTAAAAATCGATTATAGGAACGATAGTATATAGGATCGGTATCAGGTGGGTCGTTGCGCTCCCGCCGCTTTGCAACGCATATTCTGTACTATATCTCGTTTTGAAATATCGCGTTTTGAAACATCGCGTTTTGTACCGTATCGCGTTTTGTACCATATCGTGTTTTGAAATATCGCGTTTCGAAATATCGGGTTTTGTACCATATCGCGTTTTGTACCATATCGCGTTTTGAAATATCACGTTTTGAAATATCGCGTTTTGAAATATCGCGTTTTGTACCGTATCGCGTTTTGTACCATATCGCGTTTTGAAATATCGCGTTTCGAAATATCGGGTTTTGTACCATATCACGTTTTGTACCATATCGCGTTTTGAAATATCGCATTTTGAAATATTGCATTTTGTACCATATCTTGTTTTGTCACATCTTGTTTTGAAATATCGCATTTTGAAATATCGCGTTTCGAGCGGATACGGTCCATATACACATCCATATGCACACGATATGTTAATATGGTGTGTATATGGATGGTGTGCGTATAATTTAGTGAACTGGGATTCACAAAATACTACTAATATGTTTTTGTTTATATCACAACAAAAAAAGTGGAATTATATAAAGAGATAGGTTTATGCGCGAAAAAAACTAAACCATCGTGATCGAGCGCGGTAATCTCGCCTCAATGGGAGTTTTATCCTATCTTGGAATTTTTATCTGATAGTTTAAAACCCAGACGGTATGATTCTGCATTATAGTAAGAGATTTAAAATTCCTAAATTAAATATTTATGTTTTTGTAGGATGGTGGAAAATATTAGTTTGTTGATGGAAAAATCCGCAGTGACGAAGATGCAATTAATGTTACTCTTACAGAAGATGATTCTTGTTTAACATAAGATTCGACATCTTCATTAAATACAAAAACAACACGAAAATCAAGAGAAGATGTGTTGCAAGACGAATTTAGATCGACGTTGACAGAATTTCAAAATAAAATAAAGAGTAAAGGTGGATTTACATATCCAACGATTTTTCTGCCCCGAACATCACGTGACACATTCAACCAATCAGAAAGAACTTTTTCGCCGATTTTTGGGCACGGCGAAGACATGAACAAAATTTATCTTTTCGGCGCGACGTCACAGCACACATAGATAAAAAAAATTCTTCTGTTTTCTTATTTTTTCTACGATTTGACATTGTGTGCAAAATATTGTTTATGTGTGTATGTGTGAAAAAAATTTGTCGAATATGTAAATCATTGATAATATAGCGTTCGCCGAATTTTCTGTGGCAAGCAGCTTCGCCGAAAAATCGTCGGATATGTAAATCCACCTTAAAACCATTGATGATGATGAAGATGGACATTTTTAAGATGAGAAGCACCATGCTAATACAAGCCCAGGAGGCTGTAAGAAATTGCAATTAAATTTTTAAACATCTTTTTTTAATTTTTTTTATTATTTATTTTAACAATGAAATTGAAATTGTGATATGTATAGTTAGTTAAATGAAATATATTTTGGTAACAAAAAATTAATTTATAAATTTATTCGGGATTACTGATATGATACAGCTCCCTCGTTGCATAAATTATTTTTCATCTCGTTTCTTAAACTCATTCCAACTGATGTGTGTTTTGTCTCCATTTACCGTCGTGTAAAATACAAAATTCATCCTCCCAATCCAAGAAGTTGTTAGGACAATCTTTTCTCGCAGATTCATTCAACTTCACAAAGTTATGGAGCGCAACTGTTGCTAAAACTACCTCTGTGGCATTTTCTGTGTTCATTATAAGAATGGTGGTTAGCAAAATTCTTGAACGGGCTGCGAGTATACCAAAAGTGTTTTCAATAGTTCGTCGTGCTCTCTATAGCCTATAATTGAAAATTTCTTGTTTGGCATCAAAATTTGGCCCACCAGGCTAGGGTCTCATAATATTTTTAGTGAGTGGGAAAGATGCATCCGCCACGAAATAATGAGGAAACAGCTTTGTACTGTTTGGTAGGTAACAATCATCGGGTAGTGGTAATTTGTTGTTTAGTAAATTAATACCAAATTTGGATAGTTTAAGCACTCCTATAAACACACGATAATTAAAGATATTTCATCAACATAGTTAATATCAAACCTACCTTCACCACTTTGGCTACCATGTGCACCGACACATGCGTGCGTAAAGATACAGTTGGTATCACAAGCAGAAAGCAAAACTATACTAAATGTTTTTTTTTGTAAATGAAGTAAGAAGAATTCTGTTAAAGTTATCCGAAAGTTTCCAGTCGAAAGATAATGCAGATAGTGTCTTGAATTCAGCAAAAATCAGTCATGAAATCGAATTTAGGAGAATTTATGGTCGGGTTACATCATTCCGGTGAAGGAGAAATTATTTCAGTTTATAGAAATTTAAAAACCGATAGGAGCGAGAGTATAAAGAGAGTTTAAAAATAGTCAAGACACTATCTGCATTATCTTTCGGCTGGAAACTGTCGGCTAACTTTAATAGGTTGTAAGAAGAACCGCTCCTGGTGGACATCTAATATTAATATATTTGCCATCAATCGAGCCAACACAATTTGGCATGTTCCATTTTGCACCGAAATCAATCGCAGTGATTTTGTTCTGTTCGTTGGGTTGGGAAACACAAAAAGGCGATATAACCTCACACGTTTCCAAAATAATTTTTAGAGCTGTCGTTCTATCCATTTTGAATGCCCACGAGAGACATTTTGGGCTCAGTCCTTGAGATAAATAACTATAATAAAATAAGCCTTATTTAATAATGATTTATATATTTGCAATCCATTTTTATATTTTTGAATATACTTACGACAACGTGAATCCCAATCTTGCTTCAAAATGAATTGGCTCGCGAATCAATTTGTTAAATGTTCTTGAATTAGTCCAAGTAACATTTCATACATTTCCCGTTGCATTCATGTTTGGGAGAAAAACTCCTCGGAGTCTAATTCCTTTATTCGTAAAAATGTTGTATTATAATATCCAGCGCTCTTTCTATTTAAATTTAAAGGGCATACCCACCATCGCCTCGGTTTAAATGTTTTTCGATACTTTATGCATAAAATATTCAAATCGCACAGCAACTCTAAAATTTATACCAATACTTTTTAGATACATACAACACTTTAATAGAAAAAAAGTATGTGATAAAGTAATAAAGTATTTTACTTTGAGTTTACATCGTCATACTTTTTGATACATACTTTTAAATTACTGGTGTAAACGTGGTATTAAATGATTTTTGGAAGAAATTCTGAAATATAGCCACTTGGGATGGAACTTGGTAACTTCTTAACCGATTATGATGAAATTGGATATGGTGGATGAAAATGGTATTCCGAAATAATTTTTGAAAGAAACTTTTGAATATGACCACCTGGGACGGAACTCGGTAATTTATAGTGACCGATAATGATGGGATTGAGTATGTTGATGGATATGAGATTCTTCAATCATTTTTGGAAGAACTTTTAGAATATAGCCGGCCACCTGTGGCCACGAAACTTGATGATAAATTGCCGTATTCGCCGTTGGATGAAAAGATCAATTTCAAATTTTTAGCTTTCCTAATGTCCGTGCTGTATTAAAAAGGGTAACCATTGGTGGAAATATATCCAACTCCCAGATCATCTAAGCTCTTGTAGTGTAACTACGTCAAGAGTGCAAATTTCCGCTTGGTTTGAAAGGTTCTTCTGGTCTCAGGACTTAAAAGGCTTAGCCTTAAAGGCTTTCTATATTCCCGTGTACATTTTCCGAGTTCGTTGTTATTATGAAAACAATCAATTTATCTGAGGCCTTTATGTGGATTTTATAACCGAATTTTTGCGAGAACAAAAATTTGGCGTGCCGCTTTACCCACTTATTAGGTTGAAATGTGTGTGAATTACGATCTGGTGATATACATGTGCATGACAAGCAGCTTCTTATAAGACAAACACCAACTTCCGCCGCCGCTAGCCGTGATGTCATACGCTATTGTGGTATTGGTTTTGTGGCGCCCAAAACTCGCCTTGACATGTAGTGTCAATGCTATAAACAAAACTTCTCCTGCATCACAATCTCAACACCGCCTTATTCACTTAGAGTTACCTAGCGTATACCGCGAGGAGGTATAAATCTAGAACTTTGCCCCCAAATGTTATCGTCATATACAATATAAAATGATTGACAATATAGAATCGAAAACTTCCAATTTTACAAAAATAAATTGCTTAATGCAATGCGATTGATGTCCAAAACTGCTTCTCTTAATAAAGTACGAAAATTTATTGACGAATTAAAAGTTTAGTAGTTTATTGAATAGAATACTACCTATATACTGAAAAATAAGTAAAAAAAGAATTTAAGATGAATATTTTAAAATGAAACAATCGAAACGGAAACCTACTACTATACTCTCTCTACTCAACTTAAATCGCACGGAGAGCATCCACCAACTCTTGAACAAGCATTTTAATACAAACTTGATTTAAGGCCGCTACAGAAAACAATGTTAATTGAAAATAGTTAATTCGTCATTATCTTCACACCTATCACACCTATTAACCACCGTATTTGCATACGCAGGTTCCATGAACGTAACTTTGACGTTTCGTTGTCAATATCCAAGCCCCAAGTTTAGGTAAACTTGATCAAACTGAGTATGCTTTCTACAAAATAACATCATGATATCATCTGGAGCAAAATAATTTAAGATCACATCCAAATAATTTTGCTTTTTTTAACTACTTTAACTGAATCACTTCGATAATACTAATACACCTAGTTCTTGAGCACGATCAATGAACAATTTTTACAACATTTTAAACCACAAACGAAAAACGACTGAATTTATGAAGAATCTACGGAAGCGTTTCGGCGTGAAAACTATACGCACGTGAGCGAAATCTATCTCGAAATACAAGGTTATTTCAAGACTGGATAACCGATAAATGTTCCAACTGATTGTGCAGACTGAAAAAGAGAAAATGGCACAAGCAACAAGTGCTTGCAATGCCTGAGTTCCGTCTCAAATGTCCATGTTTCATAACTTCATCCAAAAACTGTTTTAGAATCCTCGTTCGATCAAGCATACAAAATCCAATCATAATCGGTTAATAAATGACGGAGTTTCGTCCTTGGTGGCCATTTCCCAGAACTTCATTTCAAAAACTATTTTAGGATCCCATTTCCATCCAATATACTCTATCCAATAATAATCGGTTACGGAATGGCCAATTTCATTCCCAGGGGGCCATAATCAAGAACTTCTTCCGCAAATCTTTTAGCAGCTCTATTTTCATACTCAATCCTATAATAATCGATTATTATGTAACCTGCCCAAGTGGCCATATTTCAGAACTAGTGCCACTACTCATTAAAGAGTAATTTTAATCCAACGTGGAAATGATTTAGTTCCGTCTCAGTGACACTGGTTTTGCTTTCTCTGGGAATAGGGAATTGCAAAATATAGTTTCATAGCATTTTTGTCTCAATTGTATTTTTTTGGCCTACTGAGGGAACAAGTTTGGTGTAAATATTTTCGAAACAAAGTTACATGGAGACCCTATACAAATTTTGTGGAACAAAAGTTTCCCGATTAACTTTGTTTTGAAAATATGTACACTTAACTTATTCCTTCAGTAGGCCAAAAAAATACAATTTTGGCAAAAATGCTTTGTAAATATTTTCCCTAATTCCCTATTCCCAGGGCAAGCCAGAATTGGGCCACAGGTGGGCATATTTCAGAACTTCGTTCAAAAATAATTTAAGATCCCATTTCCATCTAACATACTCAATAGCATCACGATGGTTAAGAAACGTCCGAATTCCTACGCGACATAAATATTAGAAAATGTTTAATGTTTTAAGGTGTTTCAAATTCAAAACATTAATTGTGATAAACGATAAACTGTCCACACGATAAATTGTTCCACAATAAATTGTCCCACGATAATCTATTTTATGATAAATTGTTCTACGGTAAATTGATCCCACGATAAATTGCTACCATCATAAACTGACAGTAAATCTATTTTAAGACCAATTTTCTTACTGGAAATTTGAGAAGTTTCTCAATTTCAATTATATTTTTCCGATTTGTCAATTTCCACACGAAATGTTTGATTACCTCGTCAAGTTTGAGCCACTAGCACTTTAAAATAACGAGTACTTTCTGTAGAATAGATTTGATACAGCAGAATTTCAAGAATGTCTAGAAACCAAAAGTCAAGGTTCTCACAGTAAAAGCGCAGTTAACCGAAATAAATTTGCCAAACGAAATAAATTCGTAGCATTTCTAAATAAGCGTTTCAATACAAAAAGCATTACAAAAATCTAAAAATAATTCTTAACTTGCGTTCCAAATAATTCGTATATTAACAATAGTAATGAATCACCACCTTTGGGTTTTCTTATACATAAATAAACAAGGCAGACAAGTTCTAGATAAATTCTATATGTCATGTTCGTCAATAGACAATAAAGCAATAAAATGAAAGTTTTGATATGCGAGCGAATACATTAGAATTTAATTATATGTAGTAAGATCCCATACTTCATTACAAGTAGAATAAATTTAACCTCAATACGTTTTGACTTAAGCCGAACACATACACTACTAAACATTTTAAATTAAATTTATTTTAGTTTTATTTACCATATAAAGAAATGTAACCGTCTTATGTTAAATAACGAATGTTATAAAATTTGATATGATAGCAGCACAGGTTACGGTTATATGCTGCACGGTCGGCAGAACATCGCTCTTACATTCGATTTCATCAATGGCTGGTTTTGAAAACATATGTTTTGAGAGTGGAGAAAAAAACAAAAAATCTTACCAAAATATATAAGTCAGTATGTCGAATCAGTAATAATTATGTTAGAAATTTTTATTTTTTGATTGAGATTTTGATTAAATTTGAAATCGCGGCGGAAATTTTAAAATTTATAGATTTAAGTACGGTCAAAATAAATTACAGTAATTTATTATACAAGAATTTTTATAAGATTTAATTAAACCAAGTAATTACAGATTCAAGTTTAATTGTGTTAACCTTTTAATTGTCGATGCCGCACTTTTTTATTGTAACTTGGATGAAGGACGCAATTAATTACGATTAATTGAATCATAGCACTAAAGTTCCACCGGACGGTATTTTATATCCCAATTGTGCCAACCAATTTATAAAATTCACAACGGAAAATGCAAATACATACAATTAACAATAAAATTTATTTTAATTTGATTTTCTTGCTGTAATTTATAATCTAATTACAAATCAATGAGGTGCTGCAACATTAGACCATAAAATAAACAAACAACAGGACAAAACGTTAAATAATAAGATCAGTCGTGGACAAAATATTCGGAGAGTCACAGTATGATGTAAAATAGTGATGCTCGCGGAATAATTTTAAACAGCACTGTCGTCATAATTTATGCATAATTATGAACGATCGCCTCATTATTTTTTCCTCTTAGTTTCTTATTTGATTGATCGCTTCTAAGTTTTTTGACGGATTACGATTTCGATATAATAATAAACTGCTATTTCCTATTTAGAAATTTTATATTGTTTGTTGTGCAAATAAAATGAAAATGAAAACGGCGATAAGGTTAATCTGTGTGGAAATGAAATGATAAGCGGATTTTGGTGAAGCATAAAATAAAAATAAATTGAATGCATATACTATAAATAACGATACAAGTTTATTGTCGGAAAAGGCAAATTGTGAACTGTTATTTTGGTAATAAAATTTGAAAACACATGGTTGTGAAGGTTTTTATTTTATACATAGCAATATAAAAGTGTACATTTAGATATACATAGGATTACATTGGGAATTGATTGTTTACAAAGAAAAAATACAACCAAAGAATTTCTAATAATTTAGATATAGAAATTCTTTAAAGCTTTAAGATAAAGCGTTAAGACCGTATTTAGATGATGTAGAATTTAATTTGTCTTGATCTACCATCTTTGTTTCAGAATCAACCCAAAGGTTCCTCAAAGCGTTAAACACCGTCTCACAGTCAATGCATAAGACGATCTTGAGTTTTCTAATATCACTGAAAAGCTAAACAATGAGGACTCAGACTTCCTGTCGGCGGAAAAGCAATCTTTGGACAGTAGGCACCAAAGCTATGAATTGGAGAAATTGGACTCAGGAAATATTCTGTCATTAACCATATTTAATTCTGGAATTAACGAGCTGTACTTGTCGAGAATTTGCCGGTGCCCTGTGAGTGTCCCTAATACATTCCAAGCCCTGTGGCATTTCAAGCGATAAGCAGAGCCAGTTGTGTCTAAAATAAATGTTGGCAGCTGAATGGAATGGTTTTTTTGATAATGAGTGGAGTAGGTGACAAAGCACCAATAATAGTCCTGCAAGTAATATTAAGTAAGCTATTAAGTTTCACAATCGAATTCATTTAAGTTGACTACCGGCCACCACACAATAAATGCGAAAGATAGCATGGGTAGAACTAGTGACTTGTAAATGAAACACAACATTTATGGAGACAATCCCATGAATTTCCAAAACCACAGCTACATTGCCAATATATAGCAGTCGCTTTTTGTAGTTTATGTTCAAGATTGAAATTCCAAGATAAGTTAAGAATAAGAATTTAAAATGACAGTCAGATGCTCAACTTGACCTGAATTAGTAATCGTGCTCCGAAAAAAAGAGTGGAGAAATGTAACGCCATTCTGATTTCTGCGTTTGGTGCTGTGGTTACTGAGGGGAGAAATAGACAAGAAGTGAATGATGATTTGGGAATCATATGGTATATACATATACATAAGTAAAATTCACCTCTTTGTAACCATACGGGGAGTCAAAAGAAACGAATACAACCGGAAGATCTGTATTGCTGCACTCATAAATAGGAGATTATCTGAGCTAATAATTGATCTGTTTTTTTATTGTATCTGAGATATCAGATAAACAAGAAAGATAATTTATCTGACAAATCGGATAATATTTTAACTGAAAAGGCTTTTTACAGAGTTTTATACTGAAAATATGTAATCTGGGTATCTACCACGAAAAAAATATTGAATTAGTGTGTTATTAATTTTACAATTAATTTAATAAAAATATGATAAAAATAATTACAAATTAATTTACCAATTTCCATTTTCCATAGAGTCCGCTATATTTTCTGTCAAAATATTTCAAATATGTTTTTTATCTGAACTATTTGAAAAAAATCAGAAGAAAAAAATGATGATCTGAGAATGGTCAGAGAAGATGAAAAAGTGAAAAAAATGTTTCGGATCGATCCGATAAAATAAAAAACGGAAAGGGTTTTCTTTTTATTTCTCTAATCTCTCCCATATAATAAAAACAGGCCAAGTGTACCCAAATGGCTTATTCAATTTAATATCATAACTATTAGGTACGAGTATATACCTTTTACTAGCGCTGAACTAGGGAATCCAAGTCGGTTCTAACGGAATTCGTGTAGTTGGGCAATTACTTACCCCCCAGAGACACCCGAAACGTAATGGTAAAAAAACGGAACCGAAAGCGGGTAATTGGACTCCCTAGTCGGGTAATTGGATTCCGTAGTACATACGTTTATGTTTTTTCCATTTTCGTACAGATGCATAGGAGGGTTGTCGGTTTCGGTTGTTTGCGGCGATGCCTGATGTTTTCGGGTGTCTCTGGGAGTGAGTAATTGCCCAACTACACGAAGTCGGGTAGAACCGACTTGGATTCCTTACGCTGAACCAAGTGTTGGTGTCAACTGTGATAATGGGATCCTTGCGCTCAAACTTAAGCCATCAGCTAGCAGGCGTCGCGGAATTCACAATATTTGGCTGATTGCGAAATGTATAGCTTTTGCAACCGGCCAAATATTGTGAATTCCGCACAATCTAACAAGCTTTTTGCAATTCGACTTTGTAACATCTCCTATCCTGCCCTATCTATTTTACTTGAGGGACACGCTAAACTTTCCAATAAAAGTTGCGTTGACAAAATTTTATAAACTCAGCTGAGTTCAATCGCTGGTTTAATCTGTTTAATTAATTGACCACCAATCTGTGACCACCTCACGAGGAAAATACTGCGAATAGTTTTCCGAATTTTCCTATGCTGTTTTCCGTCCATAATTTTCAAATTAACCTATTTAGGTGTTAGTTCAATTATCTTAATAAGATTTTGCCACCAAAATAAAAAAAGACGGGAAAGGATCGGAGCCGAACTCTATAAGCATTTTTGTTGCCTATAAAGAACTTCTATGCCGTGTGATTTGCGTATTTCAAATATTACGACCACCCACTCCCACACTCGCATAACCTCACCTACACCCAGCCCAACCGGTCTCAATCCACCATATCTCAACTGACCCCAATCAACCACAAACCACCACATCTAAATATTATTACCATCCCCCACCCACTATCCAATTAAAACCCCCAAAAACCATCTCACCCGCACCACCCTATACCGCACCACCCATGTTATCATCCTTTAACACCTTCATATCCACTTCCACGCACACACACACACCACCCACACAAACCCTCATCCACCAAATCCCAAATTCTCACACCAAACCCAAAACGCCTCATCCCACCCCCTACACCTCCCATACCACCACTCCAACCACCCCATAACTACACCACCCACAAAAACTCACTTCCAGACGAGATATATTTTTATTCCACATTCACATGCTCGATGAAGCCAAAATAGAATAGAAAATAAAAAAAAATCTATCAATTTTAAGGAGGGGGGTTAATAAAACCCTACATATCTCCGAACACCCTAAACACAAAAATGGCCAAATCAATAGGGATCATTCCCATGAACTGCTTGAAGTTTTAGTGAAGAAATTAAGTTAATATCTTCATCCGTTCTCAAGTTATCGTGCACACAGACGGATAGACAGCAAACCGATACCATATAGCATTTTTTTTTTACAAAAATGGTTAAAAGTCGGCTTGGATTTTGTACCATACCTGGCAACCACACAAATTACCATAACAATCACAACAATGGAATGATGGAATTACTCAAGGGGTGTAATTGTTGTAGGCAACATCCAACGTTATTTTACGACAAATGTACATACTACACGATACACAACACTTAATTTCCAACCCGCAAAATTGATCCTACCGCATTTGTGATCAAAACATTGTGTTGTATAATCCAGAATGATTAATGATTAAAATTTAAGCTTCATTGCAAACATTGGTAGGCTTTTACGGAATCTGCCACTTTTGGTAGGCAGATGTTCATAACATTTAACATATGTAGCTCTTCCAATTTTTCAAAAACCTTTAGTATGAAGTTTTATTCCGCAAGTTCAATCCGCCTGGTCTGTGGAAATGTCGAATTATGGTGAAATAAAGTTTTTATGTTTGGTAAAACATTTAGTGGACTAGTTTTGGGTTCATGTTACACGCTGCGATAAATACTGCTATGTTAAATGTAGCGTTAAATTGTTGGACATTTTAACGTAAAATGTCATACAGAAAAACCTCGATTTAACGGACTAATTGAGGAGTCCATTAAATCCGATTGTCCGTTAAATCTGAATGTTTTTAAATTTAATCTATTCGATCGAATTTAGTCTGGGGCGGAACTCAATCACTTCTTAGCCGATTATGCTGGGATTGGGTATGTTGTATGGAAATGGGACTCTTAAATTATTATTGAAAGAATTTCTAAAATATGGCCACCTGAGACGGAACTCGATCAATTCTGAACCGATTATGATGGGTTTGGGTTATGTTGGATAGAAAAGGGGTTTTGCAACAGTTTCTGGCATATGGCCACCTGGGATCGAACTTATTCAATTCTATACCGATTATGATGGGATTGGGTATGTTGGATGGAAATGGGATTCTTAAATGAATTTATGAAAGAATTCTGGAATATGACCACCTGAGACAGAACTCGAAAAATTCTTAACCGATTATGATGGGGTTGAGTATATTGGATGTAAATGGGTTTCTTAATGATTTTGGGAAGAAATTCTGGAATATGGCCACCTCGGACGGAACTCAATCAATTCTTAACCGATTATGATGGGGCTATGGTATGTCGGACGTAAAAGGGATTCTTAAATGATTTTTGGAATAAAATTCTGGAATGGCCACCTAGGACGGAACTCGACCAATTCTTAACCAATCACACTCTCAAAATACACGAACTCCGCAAGGAACTGCAGTGTTTGGATAACCATCAACTTCTTGCAATTAGCGGTGACATACGTGATTTTTAATTTACCAAACATTTGCCGTTCAGGTGGAGCTTGACCCCTGTTCGTTTTTTTATCAAAACTCGTTATTTCTGATTAAACCTTTGGAATTTACATTGATGAACCCGTTTTCTCACATAGACAACTATATGTTGCTTTATGAAGGTGTAGAGCTTCCGATAAGTTGATGAAACTCAAGTTACTCAAAATATTGTTTATCAAAGTGAAATAATCTTTATTTATAATATTATGCTCGAAATTTCAGTCCGTCATTTTTGATGCGTAAACTTCTAGTTTTTTATTTCAGTTTCTTTTGTCTCAAATTTGGTATAATAAACTAAAAAAAATAAATTACGTTCTTCCTTGGATGTTATTGAAGAAAGGGCTTTGTCTTAGTGATTGTTTTCCACGTCAAAAAATTACGATTTCGTTCTATTCTTTCTACTACCACTTGTTGCAACAATTTCACAAAAATTGACTTTGCCGGGTTTGTGATAAAACTCGTCTTGTGTAATCAAAAATTATTATTTTTCCTTAAATTTCAGAAAACCAAGAATGTCAACCCTTGTTGAAAATTTAATCCTTAATGCATTGATAAACCTCCTATGGAAGCTACCACTTCTCACACAGATATCCACCAAGTTTCGCATAGCTCTTCAAATTTATAAAAAAAAAAAGAGTGAGTCCATTAGTACTCTCAAGGAGATGTGAAAACATGGCGTGTGTATAGTGCGTGTGTACAGTTTACTTTGACGGAAGATGGAATGGAATTTTACTAACTAGAGTTTTTCATTTGTTTATTATCGTTAAATTGGTCTATTACTCTTTCGGTATAATCGACGCAATTGGATTTTGGTAGCTAAAATGAGATACATGTACTGTCGACTCTATCTTTTATAATTTTCATTGAAAAACTGCACAATGGTCGTTTCATATGTCGTAGTAGATATATTTCGATCTGAGTTCACGTGCAAATCGAATTCGTCTCGCAGGAAGTTTATAAGTGGTTCAGCTCGAGGAAAAGCAAAATTAATAATGAAATCCCCGGCCCCGCTCATAATCATCGGCAAAAGATAATAGTCTCCTTGGAGAATTTTTTCTTTTAGAATATGATGCAAGGACGAAATGTATGAACTTCATTATGTCTTCGACGGATTTATTCGGCGAGGTGAATGCAACTACAGAAAGCATCTTATTCCCATTGAGAAGCTGAAGTTCAGCCGTGTATATATCATCAATGGGTTGTGTTGTTTGTCCAACGATGATTGTGCGTTTTCTGCGCCCATCAAGATTAAAGCTGTCTGACCTTCTTGCCAACTTGTGAATTTGTATTGACCCATCCAGAGTCGTTTGACGTTTTTTACTGTTGACATTTTCATCGTTCTCGTTGTCCCGGTCAGGATGGCTGCATTCGATATACCTCAGACAGCCCATAGTTCCATTCGCCAGTCCATCTGTTACATCATTATTGGTTTTGAGAAAGTACGGCCGACCTATGACAAGTGGAAGTTCGTACGGCAAATTATTTGTATCCACTATGCTCATTTTATGAACTTTTTGACAGAATTCATGCTCCGGCAGCCCACTGACCATCTCTCTTGAACTGTACTTAAAATTCAAACGTAGGAAAATTAACATGCTCGTCATTGCGCAGCCAGATCTCGGAAAGCAAATGAATTGAGCATTGAGTGACCTGAGACTCTGCACAGTTCAATGTTAAAAACGGGACGTCATTATAACCCCATTTAGTAGAAGACATGATCATTGATAGTCGACGTGATGAACAGCTCCTAGAGACTTGTAACTCGTGATAAAGCACGCAGCATATACAAGTTGTTGACTGTGTTTTTAATCGTAAGAGTATGTAATTTCGTAATCATAATTCGTATTTCGTATCGTAATTTTTTTTTAATTTTTGGATGGAAATGAAGGTTTTTTTTCATTAGTTTTTTTTTCTTTACTATTATACATACATTACATACAAGCATGCCATGTATAGTTCAAAATTGTTTTTATTGGGTTTGTTGTTTTTTTTTCAAACGAAGTAGGTACGTCATTTCCGTTCGTTTCATTTACAAGTTTACTCTAATACAAAAAAAATTGGTAGGCGCGAGTAAAGATGTTTACACATCAAAAACTTTAGTAGGACTGCTTGGTCTGTAGAGATGTCGAATTTCGGTAAAATAATTTTTGATGTGTAAACATCTTTACGCGCGCCTACCAAATTTTTTTGTATTAGAGTAAACTTGTAAATGAAACGAACGGAAATGACGTATACCTACTTCGTTTGAAAAAAAAAATCAAGAAACTCAACAAAAACAATTTTTACTATACATGGCATGCTTTTATGTATATGTATAATAGTAGGGAAAATGAAAAAATTAATTTAATGAATGAAATAGAAACCATCGACATTTCCATCGATCAGAAAAATCAAAAAAAATTACGATACGAAATACGAATTACGATTACGAAATTGCATACTCATACGATTAAAAATACAGTCAACAACTGCTGTATATTGCTTTATCACGAGTGACGAGTCTCTAGGCGCTGATCATCACGTCGGCTATCAATGATCATGTCTTCTACTGAATTGGGTTATAATGACATCTCGTTTTTAACATTGAACTGCCAGAGTCTCAGGTCACAGTCACGGAGGTATGCTCAATTCATTTGGTTTTCGAGACCTGGCTGCGCAATGACGAACTTGTTAATATTCCTACGTTTGAATGCTGTTTTCTGGCTGCCGGAGTAGCAATTCCGTCAAAAAATCCATAATATGAGCATAATGGACACAAATAATTAGCCGTACTTTTTCAAAACCAATATTGACGTAACAAATGGACTGGCGAATGGAACTATAGGCTGTCTAAAGTATATATCGAATGCATAGGCATCCTAACCAGGACAACGAGAACAATGAAAACATCGACAGTAAAAAATGTCAAACCACTCTGGATGGATTTCGGTTTAAATTCACAAGTTGGCAAGAAGGTCAGGTGGCTTGAAGCTGGATGGGCGCAGAAAACGAATATCGACCGATGTTTGGTGCCCATTTCTAGAAAAAGCTCAACTATTAATCGAAACAACAATTAATGTTAAGCATAAACAACAATTAATGTAAAGCATGGAACTATGGGTTGTCTGAGGTATATAGAGCGCAGCCATTCTGACTGGGACAACGAGAACAATGAAAACGTCAACAGTAAAAAATGTCAAACGATTCTGGATAGATTTTGGGACAAATTCACAAGTTGGCAAGAAGGTCAGGCGGCTGGGCGCGGAAAATGAATATCGACCGATGTTTGGTGCTCATTTCTAGAAAAAGCTCAACTGTTAATCGGAATAACAATCGGACAATTAATGTTAAGCGTAATCATTTTCCAGTCGTACCTGCATGTGTCACCACAATTCATGCATCACAGGGTGGTACCTATAATGGGATAGTCAGTATATTCTCTTGCGATAAAAGACACAATCAACGAAGTTTAGCACGAATAACGGTACTTGAAGGTCAGATCATCACGTCGGCTGTCGATGATCATGTCTTCTACCATGGACGTAAAAATGGGACTTCAACGGGTCTTATTCAAAATGAGCTATCGCGCCTCACTACAAATCCGCTAAGTATAGCTCAGGTTGTAATGGCGAATTTTGTACGAGATAATAATGACGTCTGGTTTTGAACATTAAACTACCAGAGTCTCAGGTCACATAACCTCGACCTAACTGATCCAGTCACGCCGGGATGCTTAATCTTCTTGCTTTCCTAGATCTGGATACGCAATGACGAGCATGTTAATATTACTAATTTTGAATGATGCGTTCAGTTCAAGAGAGATGGTCAGTGTGCTGCCGGAGTAGCAATATATAAAAATACAAGTAGCACTTATACAGTCACCTCGCATAAGGAAATCATCGTTGGACAAACAACTGGTATGAGCGTAACAATACAACCCATTGATGATATATACACGGCTGAACTTCAGCTGCTCAATGGGAATAAGATGCTTTCTGTAGTTGTATTCACCTCGCCGAATAAATCTGTCGAAGACATAATGAAGTTCATACATTTCGACCTTGCTCCTCTAAAAGAATTTCAAAAATTCAACAAGGAGACTATCATCTTTTGCCGATGATTATGAGCGGGGATTTCAATATTAAGGTTGCTGTTCCTCAAGTTGAACCACTTATAAACTTCCTGCGAGACGAATTCGATTTGCACATGAACTCAGATCGAAATATATCCACTACGAGATATGGGACGACCATTGTGAAGTTTTTCAATGAAAATTAGAAAAGTTAGAGTCGACAGTACATGTATATTATTCTAGCTACCATAATCCAATTGCGTCAATTATACCGAAAGAGTAATAGGCCAATTTAAGGATAATAAACAAACGAAAAACTCTGGTTAGTAAAATTGCATTCCTTCTTTCTTCAAAGTAAACTGTACACACGCAATATACAAACGCCATATTTACACATCTCTTTGAGAGTACTTGCCTCTTTTTTTTTTATCAAAATCCGTCAATTTCGATAAAATTTCAAATATAATCTGAACTGATTTTGCTTGAAATTTAATTTACAATCTTTTTATTTTAATCGGTTTTTCGTAAGTGCTTTATACTTTAAAAATTTGCAAAAAACAAAAACGAAAAAGGTTCCGGTGGACCGATCTCGACCAAAACTCACTAGGATGCCCCAAGTTATGGAAAAAAAATTATTTAAAAGGTGTTACATATGTAATTTTTTTATATTAAAAAAAAATGTATGTTGGAAAGTCAAGATTTTTATTGAAAATGAAAGTGGCTTCCTGGCTATTTACATACTTATGGTTTGATAGCCGTTCATGTGACCTCTATGGTTTGGTCAGTTTTTCCAATAAGAGCAGTTCATTGGCCTCAATTTGAGAAGGTTATTCTGAAGATCTTGAATTGTTTGTGGATCATTGTTGTACACTTTACTTTTCAAAAAACCCAAAAGAAAATAATCTAACGTCGTCAAAACGCATGATCTTGGCGGCAAATTGACATCTTAAAATTATGCGATCGTCGTACTTGGTTTCCAATAAGTCGAGTGATTCATGATTTGTGTAACATTTGACACTATTTTGGCCACAAAAATAACACGTCACATTTAATTATTGTAAACGATGACTGAAAGAGGTGGTTGGCTCTTCACGAACATTTTCACTTACAGCTGTTACTGTTCCAAAAAAAAAAAGTTAAAAATTTCCAAATCCCTTCAGAATTATAAAACAGGATAGTATGATATCCTTTTTATAGTTCTAAAGGAATTTGGAAATTTTTATTTGGAAACTAAATTAAAATTAAAAAAAATAATTTGTAAAAATAATTTAATATTAACCGAAATGAAAAATTGGTTTAAAGAACTATATAATTGAAAAAATGATGTAGCTGATTCGAAAAACGATACACCGTCATCAAAAATAAAAAAAAAACCGACCGTTGATCTGTTAACACAAGCAGATTTGAAACAAAGAATGGAAAATAAAATAATAATTTCAAAAAAGTAAAAAATTGAGAAAATAAAACAAACAAAAATTAAATGAAACCAAAATGCGAAAAGAGAAAATGTTAAATAATAGAGTATTTAGGTCTATTAGATAAAAAAATTAATGAATAAATATAAAAATGAAGAAATGACTAAACAATTTAAGTTTATTGATCTATCGGTTGCTAGCAAATAATATTTCCTTAGCAACAGTTTTGCTAATGTGGTAGTTAAAACCTTCAGGTTCGTTCTAACCGAAGGCCAGCCTATGAGGAGCAACTCTATAAGCAGAAGACAAACCATCGGGACCAGCGGCAAAATCATATTTCAGCTTGATAATCGTCCTAACCACACGTTGCTGGAGTTGGCCGTATTAAAAAAATTTGCTAACAAATCAGCAATGGTTTTGGAATCACCACAATAATTCCAACATGAAAACTCTAAGCTAAACTGCATTTTTGATTTCTGACTTTGCTTTAAAAACAAAAAAAGCATTGTGTTGCAAATTGTAAATAACTTGTTGCTTAATTTGTTATCTCTGATATCTAATTAGCTATAATTGCATTATATTTGCCAAAGTAAAACTTCATTAAGAAAATTTCGAAATACGACAAATAAACAAAACTAATTGTACAACAGATTAATAATTTTTGTGTGTGTGTGTGTGTCAAAAATAAAAGAAAAGTGTTGCGCGGTTGAAAAGTTTATTATTACGTGATTTAAGACTTACTTTATGTACAAAATTTCTATGTTTGATATGATAAAAAACAGCTCTCAATCTCTTAATATACAGAATTGAAAATTATACTTTTTTTACAGCCAAACATTTTTTTACAAAATGTAACGTTTTATTTCTGCAATAACCACTTTAAATAAATCTCATTTTTAAACAAAATTAATTAACATTAATTACATTATTTATTTTTGATGTGAATTTGCCCAACACTGGTCACATGCCTATAAGAGAAGCGAGCTCTACACTATTAAATCATACATTGTGCAAAAACACAAGACGTTTAAAAAAATTACAGTTCATTGCACATAAACAACAAATTAGATACAAGTTTAGATGCGAAAACATGATTTAGATTGCATGCTACCAACAAATTAACATAAACAATTAGTAACTGTCGGTTGTTGTCGCGATATGCTGGATGTTAATATTTCCCATAGTCACTAGAAAATTATCTTTCCGCGGAAATCTCAATTGTAGCGTGCGATCTCACGCAGCGACAATGCCACAAAATTTCATTTTTATAGCTCACAACGTAAAGATCGAAATATTTTCACTTTGCGTCTTGAACTTAATAATAAACTTCCTGAAAAAAAATAATAATTACGTTTTTAATTGCAATTCAACAAATTATGCAAAACTCAATACTTTTTTTTTGTTTAATTATGTCACATTTCTTTATAATTACAATTATTAATTAATTGTACATGTTATTTTTCTGGTTTATCTGCATACAATTTAGCTGAAACTAGGAAAATTTACAGTTAAAATAATTTTACTAGTTGTATACGCTATTTAAATATCTTATTATTACAATCTTTTAATTTTGTTTTTTATTATTTTTTTTATTTTAAGAATTACAAAGAGAAAGATGCTGGCAAAGTAGTGCTGTATACAACTAGTATGGGAATATTACGGGATACGTATGCACGATGTGTTAATATGAAACAAATTTTACGGACGCTGCTCATAAAATTCGAGGAACGGGATGTGTTTATGAGTTGCGAATATCAATTGGAAATTAAGGATCGTATGCAAAGTGATAAAATTATTATTCCACAGTTATTTGTCGATGGACAACATATAGGGGTAAGTGTAGTTGAACTTTCTTAATGTACGATTATTTACATACAAATGAGTTTGATGTTTTAGTTTAACCTAATAATTTATTATTTTTATACTGAAATAGCTGTACATTTTAAATTGAAATAAAATTAGTCCAATAAAAAAATACAAAAGTAGAACATTTTGGATCAAATTCTATGAACAGAAGTATCAATTCTTTTTATTATTTAGTTTTATGGATCGATAATTAATGTAGATCAGTATATAATGTTAGATTGTTTGTTTCAAGATCGTGACGAGAAAAAAACTAAGGTGATTAAATTTAAATGAGCAGCAGCAATAAATAAAAGTTTGTCTTAATATTTCGTTTGGGTTAGCAAACTCAAACGTAAATCGCTATATTTTTTGTACTTATTGTGAAGAAAAATTTAGTTGTTTAATTTTTAAGTTGAAAGATATCAGTATTTGGCATTCCGTAAGAAAGCATAAAAACTTTAAGAATTCATTATATTCTCTGTTAGGCTACCTAACCTCGTCACTGCATACTTCACACTGAACGAAAAAAGCATTTACCTGCAGTTGATTTGCCAACTGTTTTATATTAAGTTGCAGGTACTAAAATTTTTAACGCTAGATATTATCGTACAAGGTGTTTGTCCTTTGGAAAGATTCTTTATCATTTTAGTATGATGAACAAGGTTGTCGACAAGTAATCTATCATGTGTATTACATAAAGATTTTCTTCGTTCCTAACGTCGACAATGTAGACAACGTCAACTTAGGTTGTTGACGAAATGATATTAAAATCTAAATTATCTCAATATTTTACGTTAATTATGACAAACTTGCTGTCCAGCTAGGGAAAAATCAGGTTATATGTTGATACTAAAACAAGTAAATGTCAATAGAGATCAACAAAAATCTATGGTTCGATTTTTAAACCCCATTAAAAAACCCAGGCTTATTACAAAAAATCGACACCAGGCCCACATAATTAAAACCTCTATAATTTTTTGCCTGATACAAATTTTTTCGATTGAATTACTGACTAAAGCAGTGCGCCTGACGCCGATTTTTTGTTCTAATTTTCCGACTAACTAAGTTGATGGTCAGCTCTTAAAAATTATTGATACGTGTCTCTAAGGTTCAGAAACCA
The DNA here is from genome assembly GCA_932526605.1 of Nephrotoma flavescens. Classification (NCBI taxonomy): domain Eukaryota; kingdom Metazoa; phylum Arthropoda; class Insecta; order Diptera; family Tipulidae; genus Nephrotoma; species Nephrotoma flavescens. The sequence continues at coordinate 69,970,036 of OW052222.1, read as the reverse complement.
AAACATGCCTAATATTTGAACCTTCAAATTTAGTTCCAGGCTTATCAATAGCCGATTCGAAACAATTTGAAAATTAACCTTTATTAACCAAATTTTAATTAAACATCAGCCGTGATTTGCTTATGGTGTGTGTGACTATTGCTTTTGCTTAATACAAAGTAAAAAGTATTTCAACTCAAGTATGAAACTAGTAGGAGCGGCATAAAGCATTTCACGAAATTCGATTGGTTTTGAGTTCGGTAACAAGTATGATGCTTTTTATTTCCAATGTCTTGTGTGCAGCATTAGTGCTATCTCTGAACGACTAGTATAAATTAACCATCAATTAGAGTTAATTGGCAATTTAGACAAAATAAACGGCGTCAGGAGCAAAGTATAAACTAACTTCCTGTTAGTTCATAATACTTATCAATAGATGGCGTAAAACATAATATAGTAAAATTGTATTCTAATTCGCTAATTTAATTTCCGTTTTATCAATTGTCGAAGTACATATTTACTATCGATAGTCGAATTTAGGACTAAATATTAAATCCAGTACGCTTTATACAGCAACGACTAGAAATAATTAATAACTAGTAACGGCTATTTAGTTGTGTAAGTCGGCTGTATATCTCACGCCAATTTTTGTCAAACATTCCGACTAACAAAATTAATGGTAGGTCATACTAGAGACCGTCAAGGATGGCACAAAACAAATCGTGCTTGGGATTAATTAAAATTTGTCAACTTAATTAAAATTGATTAATTTAAAAAATGTTGACAATGTTTCGACTGTTGACAAATCTGAACTAAGTTGGTAGATGTAATGTCATGAACATTTTTGTTTAAACCCATTTATTACCTCTAATTCATATTAGTTAGATGAAAATTTAGACGGAGAACCTGCAGAATCAGAATTTAAGCCCACTGATAACTCACTACAATTCATTCAAGATACTAAAATTTCGAATTGATTAATATTTGTTTTCGTCCTATTAGGAAAATTAAAAAATAAATTTTGAAATTAAAATTTAATTGTAATTTCCTAAACTTATATTTATTTATCCACTTTTTATTTGATCTTATATTATGAAACACGATCTTCGTCACGTCAAATGCAGTCATATACTAACGATAGTATCGAATAGAAACAATATCGAAAAAATATAATAGGCCCCAGGTTTCTTTACTTGACCATATGAGACTGCAGAATATGCTTCAATGATCGCATCACAAAGTCAATCTAAATTCATAGAAAAGCTGCTATCGTGATATTTTTATGTTCTCAGCCTGCATTAAACTAGTTTGGAGTTTCTGCCGTTTTTTGTTGATTTTGTGTGGTAATTGCTCGTTGCAATTTACATTTTTTAATTGGTAGAACAATCTACTGGGGACAATGACCCTATTTTGCTTAAATTGGGTTTTTGCCGTAATTTAACCTGAAGTCATTTGCCCAAATCGAACCTGTATCTTCTATTATTAACCTTCCTTAACTTCCTGGGTGTAGGATATTGATCCTTACGTTGCAACCCAGTTTCGATCACAGCTCTGTATAGGAACCATGTGTAGATTTTAGGGGAAAAAATCGATATAATTTAGAAAACGTACTCTAGAAAGCTAGAAAAACGTACGTTGAACTTTAAATATTTTTTAAATCATAGCAGACGTATGTGCAACTTTGATTCATTTTATTATGTGAAATCTACTTTTCTATTTGTGGTAATTTATCTTTGTTTGTTTTACATTTTAAATAATGAAATAATGTTGAGTTCAATAAACAAATATTTGTATTTTAAAATTGTATTGAAGCCTTTAAATATATCCGTATCCGGTATTGACTAATTTATTAAATAGATTATTTTCTAAATATTAAAATATTCAAATAAATCGATCCTTGCATATTTTAAAAAATTTATAAATAAATTTATAGTAAAACTTCAATAAAAATTATAAATAATTATAAAGAGATTTGTTTGATTCTTGCTAGATAAAAAAAATTGCTTTCAAAATAATGAATATTTTTTATAAGTACCCTCCTATGTATTGAAAATTTTTTGTCTAAATTTAGTTAGTTTTTTGCGGGTTGCATGCACAAAATTTGTATAGCAGTTTGGTTGCATTCGTTATTTTTATTTAATCGAAAAAAAAAATTATACTCGTATCTAGTTCTTTTTTCACTAAAATATGCGCATGGTTCCTATACTGGTTGCTTAATATAAATTATAGAGGTTCAGTAGGTAATGGTCTACAGTTTCTATTGTTGGTAGGGTGAAGCTTGGGTTATTTCTCCAACTGATCTTTTGGTATTTGGTATCTTTCCTTAATATGCGTATTTGCCGAAGCATTTTTTCCACATCGGATGTAATCTATTAACCGATATGAAATGTCATAAGGATAAATTGTAAATTGGGTATAGAGATTTTCCAGTTGAGGTCTTGGACGATCTATGAAATACAACTGATCATGCGTGGAAGCTAGTATAAATTACTGTACTCGTTATTGAACTTCTTGTAAGTACATACTAAGAAATTCATGTTTTTTAGCAAATCTTTTGGCAGTCGTACACATTTAATCGACCGGATTTCGACCTTCGACATTTTCTTGCTTGCTCTTCTCAAAACCAGATTCACTAAATTTCTGTACTTCACTAGACATTGAATTTTTGTTGCTGTTAATATTTTTGACTTCTTAAAATCGTCGCGGCAAATGAAATGAAGGTGGCAAAAGATTGAATTGTTTTAATGAACGAGTTGGTCGTGGTTGGTATCATATTATACGATAATTTTCCAAGAACGAAAGGAATTGGTCTGATGGAACGAAAATGTCGAGATTCAATTGTTTCAGCGTACGTAGAATTAAATTATCAATTTGAAGACGCGGTGTGTCCGAGGTTCTCGAGGTAGCGATAAATGAAATCACCAGCGCCTCCAATTCCCGAAACAAAATATTTTGCATTTTTTCGTTTCTACCGCTGCTTACCACTCTGTGTGATAAACGAACTCTGAGAGCCAGAGTTTAATAATACGCGGCATAAATGTTTATTGTTATGTTGGTTTAATACATTAACCTAGGCAGTGGGTAACAAGACAGTTCCAAATTTTGCTGTCATTTGATTAGTTGAGGTTTTAATTTTGTTGTCGTTTGACCGAGTAGTTTCGCACTAGTATTGACCTTATTCGTGTTATCTAATACTTATTCGTGTGGTCGATTATGATGTTTTCTACGGTACAGTTTGCATCTAAATTTTTACTTGCACTGATATACACTACGATTATCTTTTAGACAATTGAAACTGCATTTTGTTGAATTCATAAATAGGCATGTCTTTTAATTTGGTACAATCAAACAAACGATGAGTGCACAATGTACGAGAAATAGATGTCGAACTTACATGAGTTTTCACTATGTTGAATTTCTGTTGACAAGGTTGGGAGTTTGGTCGCTTACTGGGACACAATTTTGGTCGAAAAACGGGAATGAGTTTATGAGTTTTACCTTTGTTTCACATAGATACTAGATGTAAATATTAAATTTTCCCGCTGTTTTTATCAAACGATTATATGATTTAATATTTTAGGTCTAGTAGGTAACTAAAACAACTGTAATTCTCATAATTTTTATTCCCATTTTTTGACCAAAATTCGTTTCTCATTGACTATAATTAATCAATTCATTTAGTCATCAAAAACTCGAAAAATTGTAGCAGAGTAACATCATAACTGAGATCTAATTTATGCATCCCTAACTAATTAACCAGTGGTCTCTATGGATTCTGCTTTTTCACCGAGTGCCTTCAGACCTGGAACAACCTCGTCTGATGTGTCTAATATTTTTCTGATGTTAGTACTGTTAGCAATAAATATATTCGATCGATTCATGAACAGAGGTACGATCGCAAGCGGCATATTGCGATCGTACCTCTCTTTAAGTATCACTAAGACGTCCATATAGTTCGCATCAGTGATGCTGAAATGTTTAAGTAATCCAGCAACGTCGTCATACAAGTCACATCCATGGCACGCACGATATGTCGTCGCACTGGAAACCAGAAACTTTTCAGAAAAATGACATGACAAATTTAAACTATACTCAGAATTTGATCTAATTAGTCTACTTTCGAAGGTATATCGTTTAGAATTCCTTTGATATCAAAATTTTTGGTCCTATGGTTAGTGGCCTCTAGGTTTAAGTTGGATTATTTAACTGTTAATTTTTAAAGCTTAGAAATCGTCAAACTCTATTTTATAGAATAGCTCGCATTTTCTTAGAAGCATTTTCTATTCACTTAAGTTCTGAATGTTTTGGTATTGTCCAAAGCCATTACTTTATCATATTAAAAATCCGCCCAATTTTTTTTTTGCAGATTGGTGGGGTTATTTCGAAGCTTTCATCCTAATGACTTATGGGTTTGCAAATCCTAAAAAATGTGTAAAAGTATGAAAAATGTCACCATGTAAATTCAGAAAAAAAAACAAAAGGTTATTTTGGAATTAGCTTTGTTTTAAAAAAAATCTAGTTTATGCCTTTCCCAATGGTACACTAATGATATACTGCATTCATAGAAATCATTAATTAATTTGTGGTCAAAATAAGAGATACTATTTTGTCAGGGTTATTTGTGTCAGGGTTAAGAAAATACCTCCTCTTGGAAGCTAATAAGTTATTTTTCTCAATAAAAGTTATTTCGTGCCTCAACGTACAAAGAAAAGTGGTTTGGGTAGTTTAAAAAAAAAACTTAAAAATACCATATCTCAGTTACCGTGACTCTTACAACATCAGTTTTATAGAATGAAAGCTTCCAAATGACCCCCATCCCCTCCCCAATCTACCAAAAAATGTGCCGGTTCACGCGCCAAACACTCGTTCCAAACAGAGTTCCAAAAAAAAAACGATAATTAGTAGGTCAAAATACCATACATAACGAATGATTCGATATCATAATTTATCTATCTATAAACAGTTCACGAATTAGTAATTAACACATTTTGTGCATCGTTATCTACCCATCATGCATCGACGTTATGCTAAAGAAAATTATTGAATTCAAAACCATGATGATAGATATAAAATTCTAACAGCAAAACCTACATTTTATGTACGATACCCAAAACCTGAACCGATTGTCCTCATTTGGATTAATATATCGCTTATATACGAGTACATTGTTGTTGAATGTAAGAAATATTTTAATTGTTTTGCAATTTATATTCGCAATAAATAATAATGTACAGCGAAGTCTCTGTATATATGCATAAGTGGTAATGAAAACAATTCAGACAACTTGCCTACCTCTTGAGATGCGAATATTTTTTTACCTTTATAAGGTTGAGAATAATATAATTTGTTTAGTCACGAACATGTTTTTACATGATGTAGGATGCAATTATATAGCCTTTGCATACTATACTACATATGAGACAGGTCTATAAAATAGAATTGATTTATTAGCTTTGGTTTCAAGTACTCATGTTAGAGATCGTTACAGATCGTATGGAATTTAGTGTTTTCGTAATTAATAAAACACGATGTAATATTAAATTCAAGTTGGCGTTTACAGCGATTCGTGTAATTTACACATAATCAAGTAATACTTAATATTTTATGATACGGAAGTAAACATTCATCTATATATAGATGTGGTACCATATAATATGGTTCATATATGTGGTCGTATTTAATGTAGAATAATAGCAAGTAATTGAATGATCAAATTTAATCAACACTTGTCGAAAAACTAAAGTTTATTAATGAGGTAACATTATAAGCGGTTTACTTACGATTTATGGTCTTAGCATTTCGTTTTAAGTATTTGCTTGCAAATTATTTAAGATGTATGCAAATATAATATATTAAATATTAACATTTGGTATATTAAAATATTTTTAGTGGAAGGTAACCAGCAGTTGCACATAGCATTTAGAAATTGTTAAAATTTATTACAAAAATAATGAATCTATTTGGGCTACGTTTTGCGCATTACGTGAAATTTATGGTTAATATAATCAATCGACAAAGCTTACTATTCGTAATGTAATTAAAAAATTGGAGACAAAATATGGTGATGTTAAGAATCAACCCGTCAAAATGGTGGTGTGAACAAAATCGAGAACTGTTTGTCAGACGTAGTTCTCAAGAAATAAATTTTCTTAGGCAACATGGGATATTTTTCATACAAAATTTGCATTTCAAGGTGTATAAATTTCAGTTGACCCAAGAACTTAAACCAAATGACCATTTAATGCATATAAATTTTACAGTTTTGGCTTTATAGCAACTTGAAACAGATTTATTATTTGCTGGAGAAATCATCTAAAGCGAAGAATCTCATTTCTGGTTAAAGGACATCGTGAATAAGCACAATTGACGCATTTGTAGTGAAAAAGCACACATGCTGTTCATAAAATACGCTTTTACCCACAAAAGTTAACATTTAGTGTGGTTTATGAGTTATCATCATTGGAGAAGGCTAAGTCCTTAAAGGTAGTAAGATAGTACGAATAATAATGTTTTTTTATGGTGCTCGTTCTAGAAAAAGCATTAGAATTTATAACTTCAAAACTAGCAGAACCCAAATCAAAAATCGGACCAAAATCGAAATTACAAACGCAAATTAAGATCCATTAACATACCAACAGATTTCAGCTGGCTTTATGGTTTATTTAAATTCCACGGCAAACAATTTTGCTCTCTTCTCGTTCTTAATTAAGCTTAAGGTCATTTAATTTAAGCCTAGCACAACCCAATTTGAAAATCGGACCAAAACCGAAATTAGCGTGCACGATTGATATACAAAAAATTTTAGGCTCATTATTGCATAATCAAATGAGAGATTAAATAATTTGGGATCCATTCGTTCTCGACAAAATTTCAGTTCATTTAATTTAAAAATAGCAGAACCCACACCGAAAATTGAACCAATACCGAAATTAGAACGCTTATCAAGATCAATTGACAAACAAATAATTTTAGGCTCATTATAGCATAAGTAACTGACAGATTAAAGAATTCTGGGCTGCAGAACGCCGACATTAGAACGCTTTACAAGATCAATTGACAAACAAATAATTTTAGTCTCATTATATCCTTATTAAATGAGACATTGAATTATTTTGGACTCCACTCGTTCTGGACAAAACTTCAGTTCATTTAATTTAAATCTAGCAGAACCTAAATCGAAAATCGAACCAATATCGAAATTAGAATGCATATGAAGATCAATTGGTATGATATCAAAGGGCCGAATGTCGAAGGGCTGAATTTCAAAAGGCCGAATGTGTCGAAGGGCCGAATGTGTCGAAGGGCCGAATGTGTCGAAGGGCCGAATGTCGAAGGGCCGAATTTGTCGAAGGGTCGAATGAAGATAGAAATATATTTTTTTTATCTTTTTATTTAATTTAATTATTTTTTTTTTAATTTTTTTACATATCCCTTTTTCAAACAAAAAAAAAATCGGCACTATTTAAGTCCAAACCACACAAATGTAAAAAATCATAGTATGTAATGGCGTTTTTGATAAAAAATTTGGGTAAGATGAAGTTTTTTTAAAAAATTTTCTTTGTAGGATTGTGCATCTACGTTTTTAAAAAAGAAGAAAATAATCACCTTTTCCGGGAAAATTTTGACCTTTTCTTTATTTTTGGTGACAAATTGTGTATTATTTTATTCAAAATAATACAAATGTGTATTTTTTTTTTAATTTTGATATTAACATTGTATTTTAACAGTTTTTCCACAGTACAAGTAATTTTTCCGGGAAAATTTTGCAAATTTTCTAAGAAAAGTTTATTATTTTTTTTACTTAGTTTAAAATTATAAATAAAATTTACCACTTGAAGAATTGTATAAATTGTGGAAAAGCGGGGGTTTGGGGGCAACCCCATCCTCTAAGGTGTACAACGAATTAAAATTACATTAAAAGAAAGTTTTATATTAACAAAAGTTGATTTTTTTTAACATTTGTGGCACTATCAGAAGAAGCGATAAGAGCGATAAAAACTTTTTGATCTGTGTCTGCAAGGTTGACGAAGCAATTATTATTAATAAAAATAAATCAAACTAAAACAGATATTGAAAAAATAAAAAAACGGAAATATTTTCCGGAAAATCAAAACGTTTTATTAAAATAACGCAAAAATGTAATTTGTTACCCGTTTCATGACAGTGTAGTTCGAATTTTTATCATTAAAATTAAGATTTGATAAATAAAAACTGCAAATTTTAATTTTTGGATGAAAAAAATCAAAAAAATATTTTTGGAAAAACTGAAAATTTTCCAAGAAAATATAGTGATTTTTCCGAAATTTTTGGCTTGCACCTCCTAAAAATGATAGGTATACAATACGATTTCGGCAATGTACACGTCATCTACTCTTACGCCAAAAATTTCGCTTGCGTGGAAGAACAACCAACACAATTGTGTATATAGTTATAGTGTTTTTTTTGGACGCAAATAATTTTAAAAGGAATGCACAAATGCGTAAGTTGGGTCAATACACTTACAACAATAAATTTTTGACATGGTACTTTTACAGTACCCACATAATTGTGTTAACGGGCAGGAAAAGGTATGTACCTATTGGTAGTGCATGACAAAATTTTCCTTCATTAAAATGTACCGCTTACTGGATACGTGATGAAAAATAGTAAAATACATAAATTCATAAAAAATTCATTTATGTTTAATAAAAAAAAATTACAACCCATTCGGCCCTTCGACATTCGGCCCTTCGACACATTCGGCCCTACGACAAATTCGGCCCTTCGACATTCGGCCCTTCGACATTCGGCCCTTCGACGCATTCGGTCCTTCGACATTCGGCCCTTCGACCCATTCGGCCCTTCGACACATTCGGTCCTTTGACATTCGGCCCTCCGACGTTCGGCCCTTCGACATTCGGCTCTTTTTACCCATTCCGATCAATTGAAATACAAAATAATCATGATACATTAAACAATTTTGGGCTGTACTCGTTCTTAACTTCAGGTTATTTAATTTAAAGCTTTGCAGAACCCAAATCGAAAATGGCAGCAAACCGTAAATTAGAACACAAAACAAGATCAATAGAATTACAAATCATTTTAGCCTCATTATGGCCTTATCAAATGGCAGATTAAACAATTTTGGGCTCCACTCGTTCCTGACCAAACTTCAGGTCATTTAATTTAAAGCCAAATCAAAAATCCGTCTGAAACTTTCATTAGAATGATGGTCAAATCAAATGTTCCATTAAAAAATGTTGGGCCGCACTCGTTTTTCATCAAACATCAGGTCATTTAATTTAAAACTAGCACAACCCAAATCGAATATCGGAGCAAAAACTAAATTTTATCGCAAAACTTGGTCTATTGACGTACCAATAATTTTAGACACAATCAAATGGCCCCATTATACACTTTTAGGCGCCACTCCTTCTTGATGTAACTTCAGGTCATTAAATTCAAAGTTAGCAGAAGCCAAATCAAAACATCGGATCAAAACCGAAATTACAACACAAATCTTGATCTATAGACTACAGACACATGATTACGGGATTTTGTGGCATAAATTAAATGAATTCAAATTGAACGATATGTGGTTCCAACACAATGATGCAACGTGCCGTACATCTCATGACACAATCAATTTAGTGAGAGAAAACTTTAAGAATCGTGGAATCTCCACGAAAAAAAAAATTGCGGTGTGAAGTTAGTAAGCGTAGCGCCTTTTCTTTTGATCAGTATTTGAAACAAACATCCTCTTACGGAACGAAGCATACACAACAAAATCGATGTTGATCTCGGAATGGTAGGGAACAAAAATCGTTCGGTAGCATTAGCAAGGATGTCCCGTTAAACTAATGTTGGCTCGTTGATCTTGGAGCATTGTATGCAGTGCCTTGAAAATTTATATTCAGCTATATATTGAGTGTTAATCTATGGCCGGAATGTGCGGTGTCCCTTCGTCATCCTTAAGTATATAGTCGATATTCCGAGTAATGCCAAATGGAGCGCTATCTCGTTTTTTTTGTTTTTTTATGTAATCAGTTACTATGGCTTATGTATATTTTTGGCTTTAAATTAGAAAGTATTGGTTGTGCTATAATGTATAATGGTGAGTTTGATGGATTTTACGGAACTGCAGTAATCTTGCAGTATAAAATCACACAAGAGAAACAGAAGACTTTAAATGACTTAATACATGGATATTTAGCGGTTCACATATAAAAAAACTGAGTTTACGTGTAACTTCTGAGAAGAAAAAAGGCAAAAAATCCATTGGGGTAATATATTTCGGCCCACACTGTATTAGAAAAATGTTTTTTCTATTCAACTTTTGGATATTAGAGACAATGTTTTCTTGTCCAGTGGGGCAGTGTCCCTTTCTTTAATCTGTTTCGGCTCGTATATGAACTTTATAGTAATTGATAGTGGAGCGGTTTTTGAACCGATTGTGGTAGGTCTTGAATTCATTGGTGAATGAGACTTTCAATTACCAGGAGTCGATTGTCGTTGGCCCAGATTTCGGGCAAATTTGTCCAGAGGGTCGAACGGTTGGCCCCGAGTTCCTTTTTTATTTTTTTTGGTTGGTTTTTATTTTTTAAAAATTGGTGATGATAGGTTTGTGAGTGCCACGAGTCGATTGCGATGGCTAATTATTTCAGGAAAATATGTTGTCCGAGGAGTGTTTTCAATTACCAAAAACCGATTTTGTTAATATCTTATTTCGGGAAAGTTCATTTAGGGCGTCATCTGGTGGGGGCCGGCATGCTTGGAGCTTTCTTTTAACATTTTATTTGGCTTGAAAGCTTTTGATTAAATTTAGCGGAACAGGGTTTTCGAATGCAAGGAAACGATTTCAAGAACTTTTGATTTCTAGATAGTACATATAAAATCCTCCGGATATGCCGTATGTTCCACCGCACCATGTTACGTGATGTTGCACCATGTTTCGTCATGGTTTACCTTGTTGCATGATGTTGCATTATACTGTGAGATGTTGTTGTGTTTGATCATATTGCACCGTGTTACGTAATGTTTCCTGATGCTGTATCTTGCTGAGGGATGTTGTGTAACGTTTCACTGTGTTGCGTCATGTTGGCCTAGGCCTTCTTTTAACATTTTATTAGTCTTGAACGATTTTGTCGTGACAAATTTGGCGGGGCATGGTAATCGAATGAAAGGAAATGATTACAAAGAATTCTCATGTTGCATGAGTTTCTCAATGTTGCGTTATGATGGGTTTTGATGTTGCACCATGCTGCGTTATTTTACGCCTTGATGGGTGATGTTGCACCATGTTTTGGGATGTTGCTAGATATTGCATCAAGCTGCGCCGTGTGCCCTATGTGGCGTGATGGTGCATTATGTTGCGCGTGTTGTGTCTTGTGTGTTTTCTTAAATTAGATCAGGGGTGGGATGTTGTAACATCACTTTTTTCGATATTTATCGAATATTATATCTCTTATCTCTTTTTCCTAAAATAAAATTGCTTGCCATTTCGCTTTTCAATTTTGCTTTCAATATTGCGATCGCACGCTACTAGAATAAATTGTTTATTTGTCTCTTTTTTGTTTTTCGATAAAGTATCACTCATAAAATACGTAGGTTATAGAATAAGAGTAGAACGACATAATGTTTTCTTCGATTAGGTAGAGATCGCATTAAAAACAACGTAATTGATAAATGGAAAAACGATAAATTTTATTCGTGATGAAAGAGATATAAATTTCGATAGTATCGAAAAAAGTGATGCTACAACATCCCACCTCAGGTTAAGTTTGTTGAATTACGTTGACATTAGATGGTTGCACTAATCCCGTCCTTTTGAAAATGTTGGTTGTTATGAGTAATAATACTGATTTGTAGTATTCGCATTCTAATTAATGTTTTGACCTTGGTCTGTTTTCCACATTTTGTTTCGACTTAAACAATTTTGTTGACGTTTGGTGTAGCCCGGGCCTCTTCACGAATATTTGTTTATTAAGGCTGGCATGATTTTGATAAAAATTGGCCAATTCCAAGGAAGCAAATGCAAGGAATCGATCTCGATGGGTGCTAATTACGGAAAAATTTGTTTAGGAAGTCTTTCGATGTAGCTAGGTCAAATAATTTAGATTATAATTAGCTGTGAGGAAACAGAGATGTTAGGAATGGGTTACGATGACTCCTAATTTTGGGACAATTCATTTACGGGTTTTCCGGTCGAACGATTTTTAATTAATATGCATGAGATGGGGTTTCAAGGTCTCAAATAGAGATTTTGATAAAAAAATTTATAAAATAAATTTTCGAACATTTGAAAATGATTGCAATGGATTATGATTTTGGAAAATTTATTTGTATAGAAGTGCAAATAAAAATTAGAATCTAATATAAATTTTCGATATGTCTCTGGAAGAATGTCAATTTAAAAGAATCTAAGCAATATCTTAAACGATTGGGATTGAACTCTCTTTGTATGTTAAACTTAGGGTAGGATTCGAAATTGAGAACCGCCGGACATGATTTTTAAAAATGATTAATTTGGATGGAACGAAGACTTTTCTCGAAAGAATAGTATGAAACTCGTACTTAAGCTTTTTTCATAAATTAGGAGTTCTTAATGAAATTTTACAGAAATCAGTCTACTTCATACTAAAGGTTTTTTGATAAATTGGCAGATTTGGAATATGGATTTGAAGTGACAAATTTTGATAAAATCTTTTTTATAAGAACTTATTGTTTTTTGCAAATATTTTACGAAAAAACTATTAAAGACAAAAAGATTTTAAATTAAATTGGAAACAAAATTGGGCCATATCATCTAGGTACAATAAATGACTCGTTGATTTTTGGAACCAACTAACCGGATGATGACGAAGGTGTTTTGTCTCCATAACCAAAGTGAACAAATAAAATGAGGCAATATCAAAAATATATTGCCTTCCATATGTTTAATATCGCGTCTTTGAAGAATGATTTTATCCATTGAAATATGAGCTCACGAGAATCAAAATCCATCAAAAAGTCGGGTGTTGGTCACATTATATACACCCCTCCATTTCTTATTAACTGCGCTGGTAACAAAACGTATTTTATATACACCTACGACTACGAGAAGCTATCGAGATATTTAAGTCCGGCAAACTAGTTGGAAAGGAATAACGACTCCATCCCTAAATAAAGAAAATAAAGAACCAATTTTCAGAACCAACCATCTTTGGCTGAGCAAAGAACGGTGCTCCAGGAACTTTGGCGACGAACAGATCGCAGTACAAAATACAAAATTCGAATAATGGCTTGGGTTGAAACTGTTATACGATAAAATCGTAAGGAAAATGAGTCTTCATTAATGCTCCAATTTTCATGACAATTTTAGTCATACCTCAAATTTCACCACAAAACTACTGTCATATTAACATATTTTGATAATCACAATCTCTCGATTTATTATAGCTGCCGAAATTTATGGCATTTCTATATTAAAACAAGTAATCACTGTCACTTTCGCCTACATCTAATAATAAATTGTGTAAATATATGAATCGTGTATATGATAAGAAATATTATTTTAAATATAAATATTTATTTGAAGTGTGATCTGATAACACACTATACAAATAGTTGATATAAAATCAAAATCAAATATGACACAAGTGCTTTTATATATTAGCTACACAATCACCGGTGCGGTTGCACTATCAAAATTAATAAATATTGTAATATATGTGTATATCCGCATAACTTTCACTTCAACCTTATGATATATGCGTATTTTAAACACTCAAATTTACAATTTGTCATTTAAAATAAATAATCAAGGCTATAAAAGGTACATAAATTACCATTTAGGCTCTGCAAGTAAAAAGTGTAAAAATGTAAACAGTTTATTACTGTACTGCCAGCTAAACATTCAACAAAGTTATAATTGTAATACAAATCTTATTATTTTTCTATTGAAATGTAAATTAACCTAAAAAGCTGTATTCGCGTATCTCTCTCTCTATGTATGTACAAAATAATGATAATATGTAATTATAGCTATACATAATTAATTAATTAAATTCGTGTGAATGCTACAACCGTGTGTATGATCATTCTCGAATTCGAAATAATAGAAATTTGCACACTGTACTCTAACTACAAACAATGCATAAATTGTATCGGCAATTAAAATTAAATTTGGTATTGTTAATTATATGTGCAGAGTTTTACCGGTGATTTTATTGTGGTGGAAGTTATAAATTTTTTTTTCTCTAAACTGTGGCAAAAAATTATTTCCAATGTTGTATTATTGATCTAATTGATAAGATAATTATTTTATTGTGTTTATAAACAGAAGGAGGTATGTAAGTCAATAGGTTTCGGTTGCGAGTAGATCGTAGTTATATTTCAAGGTTGAGATCAATAAAACCGCACGAACAGTGAAAGTCACTGTTGCGTATTATTTCATGATCTTTATTTTTTATATGGATATGATCGTCGATGGTGAAGCATTTTTTACTCCAGTTTGACATAATTATACAGTATATAAGTAATCACGATCGGTCGATCACGATTTATTTATTTTTTGTCAAATAACTCCGTGTATTTGTATATATCTAGGGTTGGAATCTTGATACATAACTATTATGGATTCGATTATTTAGGGTAATATTTGCTCTAGTATGTGCGTTGATCGGTTAGTATAAAATATCTTAATTTTGTAAATAACTGTCATGGAAAGTGTTTCGTAACTGTCACTTTCAATATTGAAAGTGTGATCCATTGAAAACTTTAAACCCGAAATATTTCGAAAACCACTTATCACTTAAAAAAACGTGTTCCGGCTTGGTCTGGAATGATGGAAGAGAATAACACTTACAGTTTTTAATTAATGAATGACTTGCATGAAATTCATATAAACTACTAACTTCTAAACGACCTATCGTTAAACCCAAAAGCCGTATGAAAATAGAAAGAGGTAACTTTTTAGCAAAACCTAACCATATTTCGAGAAACTTGCTAACATGAAAGATTTTAATCATTAACTAAACCGGATACATCTTATTTTACAGGCTTGATGTATATGGTCCGGTACATAGTGCGTTGAGTGAGCATAATTCCGAAACGCGGTTTTTTATGGAGAAAATGGTAACATTTTTGAATTAAAACACTATATTACGAAAATCTCGTCGATTTAACTATACTATACTAAATTTTAAACCATACACAGATGATTTTTAGGAGTTTTTAGAACAGGCTGACGAACACGTCAGAATGACTCCTTCTTTTAAATAATGACCAAACCATCAAAATATCAGCATTTGAACAGAAAATAACTAGTATAGTAATATTCAAATACCATTGATTTCTAATTCGCTAGAAAAATTCATTTTATCAATTACTATGTTGAGGGATTTGTCACAAAGGTAATCACGTAGTTTATCGTTCAACTATTCAAGAAATTATTTATTCGTTCTCGTTTAATGATATAGGATGACCTAATAAAATTGCGTGTTAACCTCTTCAGCAATCTCTCGACAAAAACAGTGTCTAAGCAAGTTGGCCCACTCTGAGCTGAAATTGCCGAATTATAATTCTCAATTTCCATTTTTCATAAACTTTATGTTAGATTTACTCAATTGAAATAATGAATTAAAATTAGTACATTTTTTGTCGATATTGATTATCGCTAACATGAAAGATATCAATCAGTACTGTGTGGTAACAGTGCCTTCTATGCAGTTCTTCTACTGGCCTGTGGTAACATTCAATTTTTCCTGATGACGTCAACGTAAATCGACAACCAGATGCCTCCTTATTACGATGGCAATAAATTTCACAAACTTAACAAAAATCTAAATTATTATAAAATAAATTAATAAATTATAAACAGTTTAAGTCTAATTGATTGTCTTAATACATAAATTCAATTTTCCATATTCAAAAATAATTAGTGTGAATTTAAAGAAATGCGCGTATTTAGAAAACGTAATATGAAGTTTTAGTGTATTCAACTACAAAAAATATAATTACAACCAAGAGAGCGCAGATAATATTTTAGGCCCATTCCACACACGGGTTCAACTTCTGACTTCAAAGTAAGCGTAATAGATAATAGAAAACTCATTTTCGAAATGTCTTCGCATAGTTCGCAATATAATTTGTTGAAAATACTGCTAATATATGATGATTTTTTACACATATTATAAATAAAAAAATATTTAATTATTAATTTATATATTATATGTATATTATTTATAATCTATATATAATGTACACAAGAATTTATCTTCTTTCATTTTGTTTAAACGTTTATTTTATACATATCACACGAAACTTTGTGTCATTTTATACTAAATGTACACTCGAAAATAAATACAAATTAAATGCACATGCGAAAAATTGACGACATTTTTTTTATTACTACTTTGAAACCGATATCACCCCAAATTTATTTTATTGTTTTATGACTAAAAAAATAAAATAAAATTAAAAAACACATTCGAAACACGAATTGGAATTTTTTTATTACACTTTAAAACGTTATTTTATATTTAAACACAATTTTTTATTGCTCTCTCGAAAATAAAATTTAAACTAAAATCTACATGTCAAAAATGGCCTTGAAATATTTTTTTCAAGGTTAAAAGGGGAAAAAAGTAAGGTGAAGCCGGTCTTATGACACCGCGTGTGGAACAGCCATATGATCATTTTGTTTATATTTTGTTGTGTATTATTTTTAGTGCCACGCAATTAATTGAAGACGTACTACTTTTCTGTATTTTACATGATATTCGTACTTTTTTAATTTTTATGGAATCTACGTACCAATTACAACAATTTCGAATTGGATGATATTACAAATCGACTTATGTTGGGTAAAAATGCCAAAAAATGTCAAAATCTAAAATAAAAATGTACATGCATTACTAGAAAAATTAAAAAACGTATATCCTTCCTATGTTTTGTAATTTTATAATGAAGTTTATGCCAAAATAACAATAGTTACACTGTATCCCATAAATTGTTAAATTTTACAAAACGCTCAAAAATTTAACTTTCATATTAATATTTAAAAATTTCTAAAAATCATACATATTTTTTCAAATAAATTAAATCAGAAAACTTTAAGTTTTGTAAGAAGTTTTTAGTGAAACTTATAAAACGAAATTCTTTAAAACAAAACACACTTTAAATTGCACAGAGGTGATCAAAGTAGGTAGTTCTGAATTGCCATTTGATGTAAGCAACCAATATTACAATTCTATGATGTTCTATGTTTGAAATAACAAAAAACTCAGAGATTCCCGAGCATTTAGTAAGGTAAGATTGGTTCCTTATATTAAATAGTAATTTAAAACTAATTCGATCATTTGTAAATATTTTCAATTGTTTAACAATTTTTTTGTTTACACTCAATGATGTTCTTCCTCAAATAACAAAAATTTCAGAGATTTTCGTGGAGCATGTGGTTAGGGAAGATTGGTTTCTTACATACAACACTAGATCAGAACCACTTCGATCATCTCTGTGCCATTCGTAGTGTGTTTTGTTTTAAAAAGTTTAATTTTATAAAATTCACTAAAAACTATTCACAAAAATTAAATGGAGTAAAATTGGAAAGAATCCATATTTTGTTGAAAAATTTGAATTTTTGAATTTAATTTCACAAAATAAATAAAATAAAAAACAATAAACTTTATCGGTTTTTTTAAAATATTTTTTATACAGTAGATAAAAAACTTTCTTTAAGTGATAATTTTATTTTTTGAGACCGGTTTCGGAAATATTTTCCTTCTTCAGTCTATGTTTTACTACTCGAGTAGTCTACTCGAGTAGTCTAGTTCCGAAACCTGTCTCAAAAAACAAAAATATACAAAATTATCACTTAAAGGAAGTTTTTTATCTACTGTATAAAAAATATTTTTAAAAAACCGAAAAAGTCTATTGTTTTTTTTTTAATATATACACAAAATAGTGTTAAAAATTTAATGTTTTATAAAAATGTGACGAAGTGTATATTTTGTTATTTTGGCATAAATTTCATTCCGATTCATATGTTGCAATTATGGTTAACTGCTAATTTATATAGGACCGATGTGAAGTTTCTAACAAAAAATAACAGAAATTCAAAATAATGTATATGTGTTAGTACCACTCAAAACTAAATTCTTATTGTGGCTACAGATTGGCCATATATTCCAGAAACTCCTCCAAAAATCATTTAAGAATCCCATTTTCCTCCAACATATACCCAAATTCATCAAAATCGGTTAAGAATTGATCGAGCCCCGTCCCAGGTGGCCATATTCCAGAACTTCTCAAAAATTCATTTAAAAATCATATTTTCGTCCAACATACCCAATCCCATCACAATCGGTAAAGAATTGATCGAGTTCCGTCCCAGGTGGCCATATTCCAGAATTTCTCAAAAAGTCATTTAAGAATCCCATTTTCATCCAACATAATCAAACCTATCACAATCGGTTAAGAACTGATCGAGTTCCGACATATATGTATAGTGGCATTTTGCCTTAATCTCTAGAAGTGGCTTGTTATTGGCCCATATGATAAAATACTCAAACTTACAGTGGAAAACTGATATTAACAACGTTACACTTTTTCCGCTTGGAAAAACCTTATATCGGAAAATGTTCTCTATAGATAGGCCAATCCGACCTATATAGTGGCTACTTGCCTTATCTCTGGAAATGGCTTGTTATTGGTCCAGATTATAAAATACTTTTTTGTAAACCTTTAATTTTATTTAACTGTTAACTTTTCCTTTAAGTTCTTTACATATTTCTCTAATACCTTTTGTATTTATTATCTTTTATATATTTTATTATGTAAATTATTATTTTATTTAATATAATAATAATTTTTAATAAAATTTTAACTAATTTGCATTTATAAAATATTAACAGTGTAAATCACCAATACTAAAACAGTTCAATATGGCGGCTATTGGAATCTAATCGAATCCAATAAGAATTCTGCTTCCGCCATGTTTTCTTATTGGAACCGTATACGTATACGTGTTATTTTTTGTTAGAAACTTCACGGGCTCTATATAGGTCATACAGAATTATGTGCTGCCCGAAAACGTTTGAAAATTATTATATAAATCACTCACTCGGCTTAGTAAAATTCCATCGCAGCCTTAACAGATTGAAATATTATTTCTTTAACTTGACCCCGATCATATTGTTTTCTTTTTTCACGCTTTAGTGCTATTATTTCGCTTGGTTTGTTAACAGTCAAGGCGAGAAAGGAATCAACACTATGCCGTTAGATTCTAAGCTTTTAAAGTAACAGTTACACACAGCATGTGCACGGGAAAGAAGTGATTAGTACTTTTGTAGCGAAGAGTGCGTAACTGAAAAGTCACTAATTCCAAAGGCAAAGCCACTAATTCGGAGATGAATTCTTTGATCTTAACTTGATATGAGATATTATTCATTCATGATAAACTATCAGGGGGTACGTCCACAAATATTTTAATTTGAAAAGGTGATTTTAAAGGTGATTTTAAAAGGTGGCGCAGTGGTTAAAGCTTTGTCACTTGGACCTGGAGGAACCCAGTATCAAATCCCACCAGAGGCAGGATGTAAAGCGAATTTTCTTATCATCGACTACGATCGGTGATAGTCTTAGACCTTCTGTTGGAGTGCAGAATTCAGCGCCGACCCACCTTCCATGTCAGTGTGCAGGTTGACATGGAGTTTGCAATGTGCGGACACTGTAATTTTATGAGTAGGTGAATGGGTGTGTGTGTGTGTGTGCGTGAATGAAAAGGGGTGTTAATTGTCTTTAAAAGGACAATAAATCCGTTGGGTGATTAATACTTTCTCAAAATAAAAAAATATAAAAAAAAGGTGACACAATAAAAAATTTTGAGCGACTTGAAAATATCACTCAAAGTTGTTTGTAAAAACTGCGTTTTCCAAAAGTAACTAAAAATATTCCTGCATCCTCAATCGGATCTTAACTTTTATAATTTTTTAGAAATGAGTGAATTTTGAGTCCTGCGTCACTGTTGCAGAAAATGAGCGATTTCATTAATTATTTTTTATTGGTTATATCACTTTCAAAGATCATGAGTGTGAAATTGTCAGACTTTGCATTTTGATAAACGCGAAAATATTTTGTTAACCTTTGATCATTTAAAATATTTCGGGTTAAGATAGTAATCTGTCTGGAGTTTATAATGTAAGATATTTTTTCTCGTAAGAAAAGCAAATCAAGTAATCAAAATTAATTGTACACCAATGATAATAGTTTGAAGCATATGCAACCGTACCATGATGACTGCATTATCTGCTTACGACTTACTATGCCGAAAAAAATTCATATTTAACCAAGATGAGATAATAATTTGATTATTTAACAGTGTGATTCAATTTCTCTAGAAAGTAATATGAGACCTGCGATCCAAAAAGTTAGTCGTGTAACAAACTTGATAACCTTCTACTCGTAACCCGATAACTACTACATGTAATCTAAAATATCTGCGATCATATTTAATCGAAAGTGAAAGCTGTACTCATATCCGCAGTAGTAAATCATTTTTTTCTGCTTACACTTTACAGTTTCAACAACATCATCCCGCATAAAGCATTAACGTTTTAGCTCGATTGCACACGAATTTTAATAAATCACCACCTCACCACAATCATTTCCACGTAAAACAAAACACCGAGAGCCAAATAAATTAATATCACGTTTCTTTGTACAAAACCATAAATTGTATAAATTACCTTTATTTGTATGAAATTGTTTGTAAACTAACTTATGTGTATAAATGGAAGCAAAATTTGTAAATTGTATATTAATACGAAAAAGCTCTTATGCATTGTGAAAGTAAACACTGTGCACTTGAACTTGAAATGATATTATTGTTCGTAAACTTGTGTGTGGTTTTATAGAGTAAAACAAGATGTTAGTTGATGTTATTGACATTTAAATTTTCTTTGCTTAATTATAATTAATGTCGGCAGTAAACAAAAATTTTATGTTTTTGAGATACGATTTATAAACAAAAGTGAAAAGCCCTTTATTTACCATAATGATGATGTATCCGATAATTATGTAAAGAAATATTCATAATCAAAAATATTATTATTTGGGATTGACGTGATAATTGTGGTTCCCTGGTGGTATTTTTGAAATCTTTTTCATCTATTCAACCGAGCAAACGATTATTTTCAAATTTTTTTTACTAACTATTTCCCATATTAAAGCTCATTAGTTAATAGTTTTGTTGTTCAGTGTTGAATATAATGATTTGTCTTGTATAAGTTTACTCGATACGAATGAAACCAGCTTTTAATTAATTTTCTCCATAATCTTGTGGTGATGTTTTATTGTGTTTGGGGCCATGCGGTGTAATTGTGTGCAATAAATTTGAATTGATTTTGTGTGAGAGTTCAACTTACTATTCGCCAACTATGCTATGTATTTTATAGTGACCCGTTAAATAGGATGTTAAATTTATAAGCGAAGGAATTTATTTATAAATTAAGTTTTTGCGTAGTTTTGATAGTTCGAAAATGGGCCGTCTGAAAATCAGAAATTGAAAACAAAAATATCAATCAACTGTATTTCATTATCTGAGAATAGCATACCAATGCGTCTTCTTTATTTCGATCCTCTTTCATAGCAGCTTCAAATTGTTTAAAATCTGGAGCTGATTTCATTTCAATGAGTTTGATCTATTTTCATTATTTTTTTGAGAGCTTTGTGTATAGTGGTTCTTCAGAAAATGCATGCAATCTATCAATTTCTTTTAATTTTCTCACTATTTGTGGCCATGGAAGCGCAAATTTCCTCATCATTTTCTTAAGCTTTTGAAAGAAATTTTTACATTGTTTGCCAAATGGAACAAACATAAAGAACATTTTAGAAAATTGTTTTACAAATTTTTATAATAATTCTGAGGTACATTCATTAGAAGTGTTGGTAATATATTTTTTCCAGAACGCCTTTTAGCGCTATAATTCTGTATACAACCGAAACGTTCTGTACTCTGTTGCTTTCCAAAATTCCAAAATATATTTACAAGTAACTTATACTGTGAGCCTTACGTCGATTTTTTGTCTAAATTGCCAAAAACCTAAATACGAATAGTTCATAACAATTACAAGCAGGTATTATAACGAAACATCGTCACAAGTTTTGGGGATCGAACAAATCATTTTGGTTTTACTTCCCTGACCGAAAAGAGTTTTTAAAGCTGTGCGCCTGACGCCAACTTTTTTGTCTAAAATTCCGAATAACTAAATTGGGACTTTGAAAGGGACATTTTCATAAATCAAAATATGTTTGATATTCTGTTGTAAACTGCCAAAATAGTTAAGATTTATTAATCTGCAATTAGAAATATTTTGAAAATACATAAATCTTAATTGATTTAGCAAATTTTATTTACAACCCACGATTGATATAAACTAACAATCAGATAAGTCGGAACATTTTAAAAAAATCGACCAAAATGCAATTTTATTCCTTAGCATAGCCGTAGAAAATCAAAATAAAATGTTTGTTTGAAAACCTTAATTAAGAAATCTCTTTAAAAATGGTTAAAAATCCGGACCATATATTTTTGCTGACATCTACTGTCATTTGACAAAACTAAGGAAAAATTGATGTTTACCTGAACTCTAAATGTTAGTTCACTGAACTGACAAATATTTCTTTCATGTATAAATTAATTAAAAGTGGAATTAAATGTCAAAACTTTATGAAATTTTTTTGTCGCAATTTTTTTTGAAATAAATGTGAACGTTAGGAGTGGTTAGACTAGAAATAAGAACGGATTGGATAATGGAAATGGATGCTAGATTAAATCGGGCATATATATCAGCTGGAAGTATATGAAATCATTTTTTTCGCGGCTCAAAGAAATGGGTCATTTTTATTTGTGGTGGCACTTAAAGTGTGTTCATCATAATAACAGTTCGCAATGAGGGTGTTGTCCAGGTAACCACGTACTCACTATTATCATAAGTCTAGCGGAGACTGTTGTAAACTCTCGGTTTTTTATACCCAATGAGAATTAGTTTAGGTCAGCGTCTGAGTAGGTCTTTATACTAACGAATAATTTATGTGATTTGGTATCAAAATGTAAACTTTGTTGGCCCCTAGGATAATGAGACATTTGCCTTATAGTAACTTTAACAGACCGAGTAACGTAAAAAAAAGAAAATAAGCTTTATCATTTCCTAGGTTGTCGACGGTGTCTGCATTGTCGACGGCAGGAAAGGAAACACCGCTATGTAATCTACGTTACAGATCACCTGTCGACAACTGCGTAGATAACATTGCGTATAATCTACCTCGTCGAACCCTGATTTTATCGAAAAATTTAATAATTTTCTTGATACGCCGAGTACTGCGTAATGCGTATGATCTATAGAAAATTGCGATACTCATCCAATATTTAAAGAATGTAGCTTGTAGTGTTCCTTTTAGTTTCTACGCCATTGCATTATATTATGGTTTCAAATGAAAAAAACGCTGCTCAAGCTATGGGGTTGCTTAATTCGACTTTTAGTGAACATTTTGTGAGTCATTCAACAGTAAAAAGTGGTTTGCAAGATTTCGTGATGGCAAGTTTAGCCTCGATGACTATCCTCGTCCAGATGCAATAAAACAATTTGAAGACGGAGAACTTAAAGTTATACTACAAAAAGAGCTAGCAGAATAGTAGCAATATCACTTCGATTGCATGCAATATTAAAAATACAGAAGGAAGGAAAATGGGTGCCTCATAAACTGACCGAAGAAAGAAAAAGCGAAGAGTTGACATCTTTATGAATTTGCTTTCTCGAAACAAAAGAAAGACTTTTTTGCACAAAATCCTTACGGGTGATGAAAAGTGAATTTTGACCGATAATCCTAAACGCAGAAAACCATGGGTTGATCCAGGCCGACCATGAACATCAGTTGCATAACTGAATATTCATGCCAAGAAAGTGTTACTGTATGTCTGGTGGGATTGGAAAGGAATCGTTTACTATCAGCTTCTGGAACCTGGTCAAACCGTTACAGCTCAACGATACCAGACCCTTGATCAAATTAAGTGATTCTCTGAAAGAAAATAGATCATTTTCGGGCCAAAGAAGGCGGAGGGTGATATTGTTGCATGACAAACGCTCGTCCACATACAGCAAAATCAACCCCGGAACGCATCTTCTCCTTCTTGGAAGTTTTACAGCATGCGCCGTATTCTCCAGACTTGGTTCCCTCTGATTACCACTTATTCAGATCGATGCCATCATATTTGAAAGACCAGCGGTTCACGAAAGTTGATAATGTGCAAAAATGACATGATGACTATCTTGTTTTGAAACCACCAAGTTTCTGCATTTTCATTAAAGTTGAATTTGACCAAGAAAATCAGATCTTCTACTTGCACGCCTAATACTAACTAAAAGAAAGTAATAAAGTAGCGTAAATGATGAAAAACACTAACCTCGTGACACATTTACCATTCGGTAGTGTAGACTAAATGATTGTTCTCAAGCTTTATTTATTAACTCGGATATCCTAGTGGGTTTTAGTGAAAATCGGCCCACTGGAAGCAGAAGCTTAAATAGGAGCGGCGAATCAACATTTTTAAATTGAAAAGTAAGGGCATCTCTGATATTGCCACCTGTCATAGGAGCAACTGTAATGGAGAAAAACATCAACATTGGCCCAGGATTCTTACAGAATTTGCATTTGACCAAAACTGAACAAAATCAAGAACATTTAAGCAAATTCAAGGAAGTTACCACAATAATTTTAGTATCATAATCATACGATGGGTTTGCTAAATTGTCACTTTCATTTTCCACCACAAAAAGCTTGCTACAATCAAACCAGGTAGTTTATTTAATAACTAATTGAGTCAATTTCGATTATTGTGACAATTTGTTTTATTAGTAAAATAAATATAACGACTACTTTCGAGCATTCGTTGCAGTTCCACAGGTTATGAATTTGAAACTAAATGAAAAATCTTTTTTAATGATGATTTTCTGAATACTTCCATACTGGATCAAGCGTTTTTTTATACACACATATACTCCGAAATTTCTAGAGATTAGGAAATTTAGTTTCTGAACGAGCTGCAGATCTTTAAGGGGAGAGAAAGTAACACTACCGTAATGTTGTTTTTGACACAGAAAAAGTAATTTTGAGTATTTAGTAAGCCTTTAGAATCTTTACACTATTGGCGATTGATTTTTGGAATATCATATAGTCCAATATATTGAACAACTCCCCATCACTTTCGCAGCTCGCTATTCACGAGTGCTCTCGTGCTTCCTCTCACGTGGTAGCCAAATGAGAGACGAACGACTATAGGTAGCATAACAGAATGAAAAAGAAGGTGGATAGCTCTGCACATCGCCTGTGGCAGTGTGGTATTTTTCAGGGACAAGATTATGAAATCCCGCCAGAAAATCGATTCGGAAAACATCGAACGGAATTGGAAACAATTAAAACAAATAATATAAAGCCTAAAGATACTTTCATCGAAAATAGGTTTCTTCTATAGGTTAAGGATATACATTAGTTTAAATTCCATTGTATTGCAATGAGTTTTTAAAAATTTGGGTTTCATTAACTTTGTGAATATGCTCGAAAAAACATATTAAATATAACTTCGTTTTTTTAATGCAACCGAAAGCATAACCGGAGCATTGCTCGCACAGTTATACGGATGTCCATAGACTCACTTGTTTTTCTTGCGCATATTCAAAGTCCACTGACACAATAATTTTAAAGTAAAAATTGTATTTGAAATAAAAAACTACTCAGGTTTACTAAACCAACACGGTTTAATATTTTGAGACTGCACTCCATTCTTAATATATGCTTTTATGGTGGTGTTTGATCAATTTCAAATTGGTTGTTATAAACATCCAATACTAACGCTGGAATTATAAAATTGGTTACGAATCCCATACATTCGTAATAAACTATAAGTTCATTGAACTGGTTAAAAGCATTTGCACTGTTGAACTCTCTACAAAAACTAGTTATACATTTGCATAAGAATGACAATAAAAAATTCCAAAACTATACTTAAAAAAATTGTTTTGCTGTCCAAAATGTTGACAAATTGATTTCGACTATAAGACTAAAATAACCAAGTTTCTTGCGTACTGTGAATATGAAATGCAGTTTCGACCAGACAATTTCGGTTTGTACTGTAAATCAAACATTATGTTTAACTTCGAGTTTAATGCACTTTTAAACGAAAATTGGGTAAACCAAAATTGCAATTTTTTAACCGTCAACTTTTACTTTTTGGTATTTATTTTATGTTCATGGTAATTATGAATTCATTTAGGGCTGCTTTGCATATAAATTTTAGTTTGTCGGTGCGGCATCACAATTTTCATAAATTATGCAATATGAAATTTGGAGTATTGTGGGAACCCTTCGCAATATGTGACAACCATAATAAACCGGAAGAAAGTGTTTGAATTATTGAGATTTAATATTCATCTTTTTATAGTTATAATTAGATGTAAAATATTTATTAGTCGATTAGTGTATGTAACTGGCATGTAATACTAATCAGGTGAAAATATAAATTTTAACTAGTTGATGTCTGTATCTCAGATCAAAACATTTACTTTCGATTTTAGCTTAGGTTTTTATATATGTATTTATAAAAGACAAAACTTTGTCAAAAATGTCAAAATTAGAAATTTTTTTCATTGGTTTATGGTCACGATTATACTATGTACTTTAAAAATTTTGGTGGAAAGCTTTCAATATGCCCCTTACACGTTGCAAGTATCAACTTTTTTTACCTCGACTAGTTTAAGACAGATATATAATTTGGTGAGTTCAACTAGTGCATTCTCAGTTAGAATGCGACATCACCATTAGAACACTATTGTAGAAAGAGATAGGCGTGTAAAGTTGGGTGTCCATTTCAGGAATTAGCATTCTATATTTAATTACATTATATTCATGTAATGAAAATGGAAATTTCCCTAATCGGACTACAATTTGCTTTGAAATTCTCTATATTATTCGAATTTTTCACCGGCTACTTTAATCATTTTTTTAAATTTCTTTTGTTTTTTTAAATTAAGAAACATATAATTTTTCCCTCTAAGGGAAAAATTCCGACTGGGTAAAACTGGGTAAAACTTATACATCGAAAATAATTTGAATATAATTTGCTTCGAAATGAAAAATAAAATGCATGGTTTTTTCGAAGTTTCTTGCGTTGCAACATAATGTAAGCTGCAAAATTACATCTAACAACATTTCAATGTTACTAACACTGAAAGGAACGATTCAATGAAAATTGTATCAGAACCAATTTTGATGTTAATAGCGTCAAATTTACATTATAAATGTTGCCTACCAACGAAATTAGTCCAATGCAATTTATATCGAATAAAATAAAACCGATGCAAAATGGTTTTGAAAAAATTTGACATTACATACTTGAATCGAATAAAACTCATTCAAATGTTGTGAAAAAAAAAATATTGGTATTTTCAGTAAATTATATTTATTGGTCTAATGTAATATTCTGTTTTTAATTTACACATAGTAGAATTATAATAAAATTAGAAAAAAACATTAATTCTTAATATTTATTAATTAACATCTAAAGGTAAATTTAATAATTTATTTTATTAATTATTGTGGATGTTATAACTTAAAAGGTATGAATTATTGGTATTATGACAGAAATGTTCTTCATAGCCTTTTTGTATTTTAAATCTCTGTATAAAATACATATTGACTCGAAGCCATTTTCAATAAGCATAAAACTGCAGTAAAATTGATCAAAAATCCCTGAATATTCTTTAACCTGAAAATAAATTTCATTTTTGTTTTCTAAAATTTCCATAATTTTATATAAATGAATCGTTTCATTATTGCTAAACCTTTCTTTTAGGATAAAAAAACCCTTTTTGTAGTGGAAGTCAATTTCTAAGTAAGTTACCTTATAATACCTTACCTTACCGTAATTTGAGTCCGGTAAAATGATTTGATTTTTTCCCGGTTTTATAAGGAGATTCGGAACCAAATGTTTGCCGGCAGGTTGCTGTCATTTGTTGATGTCTACGAGCTCAAAAATTTGAATTTACATTTTTCGTAAAATAGCGATGTTTGGCCTCATATCTCATGGTCCACAAGTGAATTACAGGTCCCATTTGTCTGATAATTCTGGGATAGTGTGTTAAGAAATGTTGCGGGGGGGGGGGGGGGGGGGGGGTTTGAAAAACATTTAGAATAATGTTTAAGTGATGGAATATAAGGTCCTGTAAATTTACAATATTACTTTCCCTGATTTCGTATGAAAATAGAATACTCATAACTTGAAGGATTGCTATAAGAATTCTCCAATAAGCATCATGATCTGAATGGTAAACTGGATCAAATATAAAAGGAAAATGCACCGCTAAACATAAAATTTGGGACGCATTTTGGCCTAAATTGATTCTCTCCATATTTATGTTGCATGGTTTCGATTTTCTATCAATAAATCCAAGATTGAATGACGATATGCAATCATTTATTTGCTCAATGTTTAATATTTTTTTGGATATGAAAAATTCGAATAGATATTTGAAAGCAAGAGAAAAAAAAACCTTCCAGACCATTATGCATTAGATCATCACTATAGTTTTTGACAGTATCAAAAAATTAAAGTTCGTTTAAGACAGATGTACGATTAATACCTTTCGTTTCTATTAAATTTTTCCTATTTTCAGGTAGCAGATTTTTTAAAATATCGTAACAGTCTGAAGTTTGTAAAAAATCAACATTTTCTACGGGAGTTATTTTTGTCATATTACTTGGCATATCGCATATGCGACAGAAGTATTTGGCAGAAAATGATTTGGAAAAACCGAGCATATCGTTAACTGCAAGGTTATCGTGCGGCAAAGATATTAGAACGCAATTTATTAAACCGAATTTTTCTACTGTGATTCAGTCGATCTCTAATTTTTTAATATCGTCAATTATTGGTTTCAAAATAGAATTTAAATTGAAAGTTCCATGTAAATTATTTACAAAAAAAAAGAGAAACTAAAAAAATATTTTGTAATTTTGATTTTAATTGTAACGGCCAGTTAACTATTGTAAAATAAATAGCACCAATTTTGTGGATTAGTGTTTTGCTATCGAGAACTTTAGCCACCTCGAAATCATCATAGTACAATTGAATAAGCACAATATTTTTAAATCTGTGTTCTGAATTTAGAGCTTGATAAACAGCTCCACAACAAGAATTTATATATAAACCGTCTGTGCACAAATGAGACTTATTAAAATCTTTAAATAAATTGGCGAAGTAATTATTTTTAAAAATTGCTTTAATAGTTAACGAAATAGGAATAAATTGAAACAAATTTGGCATTAAAACTTTCTGGTATGAACATGATTGTTCATACTTGGTTGAAACGAAACTCTCAACGGAAACCGATAGGTATTTCTTTTGGCTGAACAAAATAGCGATTATTTTTGAAAAGTTTTTGTCTTCTATACTTCGAAATAAAATTATCTAAAGTGTCGTTTATCTGTATTAGTTCCATATTGCGATTTTGTGGCGGATAGGAAATTGCTTTATTAACATTTTCAACAACAACTTTAGTTTCATTAAAAATGGTTGAAATAGTTTGTTCGGGTAAACCTAGTTTATTCATCGTAATATACATATGATGTACACTAGAATTTGGACTGTAAAAAATATTACTTTGTTTAATTAAACTCGTTGACGCATCAGGTTCTTTTATTTCTACAGTCTCGTGAGTTTCATTCTCGATAACAGTCCTATGTTTCGATAAGTGTTTCTTTAATGAGAGAAATCTGATAAAAGAGCTTTTGCAATTTTTGTCTAAGATACATTTTAATTTTATTGACGTGTTTTCTTTAACAAAGTCCACGTATTTTAGGTGAATTTCTAAACTTTTAAAGTTATTAAATTGCTTACTACAGATAAAGCAAAATAAATTTGTTTTGTAACTTAAACCTAAACTTATGTTTCTTTATAAAAAATAATTCAATTCATATGTTAAATAATTTAATAATATATAGCCACAAATATTTTAATAAATTATTTAATTATGTATGCAAATATTGTTGAAATAAATCAAATTTAAAAGCCACTTAAGTGAAAAATATAAATAAAAAAATTCATAAAATTCATATATGTAAAATATACGTTCAAAAACAATTGAGTATTTTAACATTAAAATAACTTAGCTATAGGGTGTAATAATTAAATATTTTTAGACATGGTAGAAATTTCGATTTCCAATTTAATAGAAATTTCTTTTATCCGGACAATTTTTGTCTCCGTCGTTTTTATCTTGTAGAAATAAATTTCCACAAAAGTCCAGAATGTGTTTGTTGAATAATCAAATTCTTGGTTGAACACGTAGTGAATTTTAAATAGATAATCGAACGCGTGAATTACTGAAAAATGTGGAGGAAGTATTATAATTTCTCCCTCCACACACAAATAATAGGATGAAATTGCTAATTTGTTCTCACCAACCGCAATTATATATGGATGAGTTGAATTGGTATCTTTTAGCTCCTCAACTGTTAGATTAATCTGAAAATAGACGAATAATAAGGTTAATGTTTTGGAGGTTGATACTTGATGCTTTTATTTACCTTTCTAAACAAACAATATTTTAATTATTGCAGCGAAACAGTCTCTTGATTTTTTTTGATGAAGATACTCCGCCAATGTTTTGAGGAAGTAAATTTAATAGATATAAAGTTGGTCTCACTGACTCGATCCACTCTATAAATATACAATTAAAACAAAATGAGTGCCGTAGTCAATAGATAACTAGATATTCATGAAGTTTCCTATAATGATAATTAGAATTGTTTTAATAGATTTTATATTCTTTCCGTTAAAACATGAGCTTTGGAATTTTCTTTAACTCCATTTTTTTGAGGCGATGTTATATAGATTAGAAAATAAACAAGAAGAGAGTTCAACAGTTCATGATTTTATAAAACAAAAGAAAACTAATTTAAAAACCGCCAGTTATATTATGGAACCAGAAAAAAATAATGTTTAGAATATAGCTTCTATTTTAGAAATTTTATAACATTTTCCTCCTTTCAAATCCAAATATACCTTGTATGTACCGCAATTCGAAATCAAATGTAATCTGTGGAAGAATTTTATAATCAAAATCTCGGGTGACGTTATTTATGAAAAAAAAATATATTTACCAGATCAGAGTGTCAATTTTGTACGAAAAACAACAAGCGCGAGGTGAGCAAACCGGAAAAATATAGTATTGAGCATCTTGTTTGTATTAGTACGCGAGACGCATGCGCATGATCATGTTTTGCTTTTTTTTGGATTGACGTTTCTATGCGAAAACATTTCGCAATTTTAGAACTAATTCGAATTATCCTCATATCTCTGAATTAAATTGAACATAATTCACACATTTGAATATTAAAAATCCTAAAACATAAAATATTACTTCATTTCACCGCTCAAAAGCAAACGAATAGAAGAGGTGAGTAGACGTCAGTATCAAAAAAAATAAACCGATTCAACCGGAACCATTTATTTTGATACATACCATCGCAAAGATGACAAATAGAATGCACATATACAAGAGAGCAAAACACACAATACAAATATAAAATTGTGTACACTGTATATGTACACAAAAATTTTGTTCACCTCGTCAACTCGCGCTGTCGTTTTGCGTACAAAATTGATACACAGGAGAAGTGAAGAAAAACGGGAAAGTACTAGAAAATTTGACATCTTTGTTAAATTGAATTGATTCTATTCGAATTTTTAAAGTTGTTCGTAGTTTAGTTTTAATCAACTCTTTTTGTGTCTTCACGTTTGCGTTTTTTAAAATTAAAAAATCCTCGCTCTCTTCAAAATTAATATACGAACTTTCCACGGATTCTTCTCAACAAATAAATGTATTTTTAGATTTTCGTTTTCTGGTGGTTGATTTACCTTCCTCTAATGAATAAAGTTTAATTCGAAGGCGTTGCAATCTTGACAGAAAATACCCTCAGTTTTGTTTTCGATTATAGAGAAGCTCCTGTATTAAAAACAATAGTTTAAATTGAAAACAAACAATTATTATTAACTAATGACAAAGTTTGCATTAATTATAAGTTTGTATTATCTTGTAATGGTTAGAAATCCAACAGCTAATTCATATTTGTAAACATTTCAAAATCAATTTAATTTCAAATGTTTAAAAGTACATATGGTATTTCACCGATTTCTCACGATTTCGTCTTCTTCAGTAGATTTTAGTTGAGGGAATAATTCTATCATTGCGTGGTGGCCCTCAATATATATCGGTTCAGGATGGTGTTCCTGATTTTTTACCAGAAAATCGACACTCTCTCTGACGATTGCCCGTCTTTCCACGTCAGAAAGCCCTTGTAAATTGCCTGATGCGCTTTTATTTTTACATAAAGTAAATGCATTTTTTGATTTCATTATGTATTTTTCCAGCTCCTGTAGATTTAAGTTGACGTATTTGATATTAAATATTTATTTAGTTAAAGGATTTAGGGTACGAAATGGATATTTTAATTTTAATTTAGCAATCCCAAGCTAATCTACAAGTGTCAGGCTGTATTTCTCTAGTCACGAAGTATAAACGAAACAGTGGGCTATATACAATTATAGATGATTTAAAAAAAGAATTAATCCAGCTAAGACAAATTATCAAAAAATTAACAGCGGCGAACATTTTCCCCAAAACAAAAAAAAATGTAAAAAAATATAAAAAGATTTAAAAATGTAATCAAAAAACGGTTGACTATACCTAAAATTGATTATTTAAAAAATATTGCGTACAATATTCATCGTCATGAACTAAATGACCATTTCTAGAATTTATTATAAATCTATTAATTTAAAAATAATAATTATTCTATTTTTTTCACTGTTTTTTACCAATTCTTGTGATTAATAATTACCATATTTAGCAGTAATGATATAAATTAGTACCTTTTTTGATTTATAACATGATATTTTTTGGGGGATTTTTATTTTATTTTGGGATTTTACTAAAATGAATTTTGTGTTTGGGCAAAAAAATCGTTTTGGGATTTTGTCTACTTGGATTTTTTTTTTGGATTCAGTACCGCCCCCTTATTTTATTTACACTGTCATTTTTTGAAGACAAAATTGCTCGTTCACAGAGCCACTTGTGGTTCCTAAAGCAACGATATTTGGAAAAACTTTTTCGACTAGTTGATTTCTAATTTCTGGACACCCACTAAGAGCGGCTTATTAGTTTCTAAATATATTTATAACAGATCAGAGTTATAATTCCTTTCTCTAAGAACATCTCTATTTAGTACAATATACGAATTTCGATTTGGACCATCTAAGTCAAGTTTTTGTAGAATTTTCCCGTTTATTGAAATACATTTATCTCCAAGACGGATGAGAGCTTGATTAAAAACTTATGTATAATTTTGTTAAGCTATATTAATTTGAAGTATTTCTCTGAGGATATCTTCGCTAAAGGTTTTTTTTTATATTTATCCCATAAACCTAATGGATTTGACGTCCCACATGTTGTTAACAGCAAATAGATTTATTCGCTGCGACGGAAAATACGTCATAGCGGCCCCTGATACAGTAGAATCCCAATGCTGATCACTTTATAGTAAACCAAGTTTCTAGCAATTTTCTCAGAAATTTTCCCACAATTCTTCATTGACGGTTTTAAGAGCAACAAAAGATGTAGGTCCTCCTCTCAATTAATAGCATTCAGCGTTATTTAGATGAACTGTATATACATTCTTCCTATTATGGCAGTTTCACACACATCACTAAAAGCAAGAACTCCGGCGCCTTGTTTTCTCTTACAGAAAATTTTTCTAGATATATTCCCTGTGTAATACTTTGGGGTTTCAGGGTACAATAAAGTTTTGGCAAATTAAGGAACCATCCACCTATTGCCAACTTCAAAATGCCAAACTTGACCATCTACTTTTCGATTGTGGCAATATACCATCCATCTTCTTGTTAAAAGGGGTAACACACAATATCCTTTAATCCTATACAAATTTTTGGATGTGATTTATAATCGATTGCAAGAATTAAACGACGCTAATTTTAAATTGGATAATCTGTCACAGTGTCAGTTGTATAGCTTAAGCATTCCTTAGCCGTATGCTTTCTCGGCGTATTTCACTTTGCTGCGGAATTTCTGCATTTCAAGCTTAAGCAAACCTTAATCGATTGTTTCCCAATCGAGCTTGTCTCTGCCCATGTGACTCTCTCTCTCTTGATATACGATTTCGCTTCACCGGCAACGTAATCGTCCATTTTTTTATTAGTTATATTACGACTGAGTCTTGTACCCATTTAGTAATTTACATTGCATAATAAAGTATTTTGATTAGTCAAGTGATTATCGATAAGTTCGGTGGTTTGGTTCTTTGCAGTCTTCTTGTTGGTGTGGTAGTCAGCATATAGCTTATGCCCAGATTTTCTTGCTGGTGCAGACGTTGTAGGTGTTTTGTTACAATACATCGCAGAATTTTATTTTAAACTGTTTGTATGATTTTGATATTTGTCTTCAAGGCACAACCCCAGAGTTGGCTACCATATGTACATACAGGTTTCAGGATTTGTTTGTATAGCAGCAGTTTGTTATGGATCGCTAGTTCAGGTTGTCTTCCTAAGAGCCAATGTATTTTTCTAATTTTTATGTTTAGTTCTTCTCTCTTTTTTATGTGTTCCTTCTACCTAAGTTTAGCATCTAAAGTCATGCCGAGATATTTGGCAGTGTTTGCATGCGGTACTACTATCGAGTTTACATTATTGGCATATGATTAAATTTTAGATTTGTAAATTTGACTTGGATTGATTTTGTTTCATTTGATTCGACATTTCTTTGTCCAATTACATATCTGGTTAGTGTGATTCTGTAATTTACTAGTGGAGTCATTGATGTTCTTTGCTGTTGCAAGTATTGCGGTGTTATCGGCAAAAGTTGCCATTGTTGCTTCTGTAGTTGGTATATCTCTAGTATATAGGATATAGAGGATTGGCCCAAGAACACTCCCTTGTGGTACTTCTGCTGTTATTCTTTTTAGTTGGGAGTATTCATTCTCATACTTTACTTGGAAGTACCTTTCTGATTTATATTTATAATTTTAAAATTTGAAAAAATTGCTCCGGAAGGTCTCGATGAAGTTTGAATTCTAACCCCCGTGGCACTATTCTGGTAATTCCCTGGGAATAGGGAATTGGGGAAAGATTTTATATGTAATTTCTATTTTGAATTTTTTTTCTGGCATACTGAGGTAAAAATCTAGTGGTAATTTTTTTGAAAACAAAATAAAATTGGGAATAATTTTCCCTGCCAATTTAGATATGGAAAAATTATTCCCAATTTATAAATATTTACATCAAACTTTTCTCCTTAGTAGGCCGGAAAAAATATTTGAACTGAAATTACATATAAAATCTTTCCCCAATTCCCTATTCCCAGGGAATTACCAGAATAGTGCCACTGGTGCCATACTTTGTCGAATGCTTGCGCTACGTCATTGAATATAGTTGAGAATATTTTTTTTTCTTTCTAGTGATTTCTCGATTACATCAGTAATTCGATGTACTCTACGAAAGAACGTAGAATGTTTTTCCTTAAATCCAAACTGATGTGAGGGGATAAGATTCCTTTCTTCGATAATTGGTTTTTGGCCTTTTAAGAAGAACCTCTTCAAATAGTTTCGATAATGTTGGTAGCAGGGAAATTGGCCTATATGAAGCTTTTTAATTCGGATGTTTGTTCGGTTTAAGTATCATAATTACTTCTGCAACTTTCTATTGTCTTGGTACATATCGAAATGCTGCATTAATTATATGCACTAGTTTCCTCAACGCTTTCTCCTGTAACTCTCCTGTAATTTTTATTTCATCCTTTTTATTTATCGTGGTGATATTTTCCTCTTCCGTTTGTTTGGGGTAAGGCTAGAATGTTTCTTCGAGGTAATTTGCAAGCAAATCGCAAATCTGCTTTTTGTTTAGCATTTCGAGCTTAATTTTCTTTATTTTTAATTGGAGGAACCTGAAGTTTGGGCCTTTTAAGATTCTTAGTTGCTTTTCATAATGAATAATCAGTGTCTTTTTGCCCAGTTAGATTGCTGAGGTATTTATTAACTTGTTTAATTTAATTTGTTACACAAATGGTTAAATACCTTCTTATTTTCTGGGTTCTCTCACTTCTTCTTGATAGTTAGCATTACACTTCATTTCCGTACTATTATTAGGAGTGCTTTCCACGCAGTACTTTGAATATTAAGGATGAGCTTTTCTAGTTCGTGTTCTATCTAAAATGTCAGGGATTTAATATGAAAGTTTTCTTTTTTTAGTTCCAAGAAAACTTGGAGTTTACAAAGATTACAAGAAAGTAAAAGCAAAGTTAGTTACTTATACTCGTACTTAATTAATATTACTGGTATTTGCAATACTGAACTACGAGTATTTCAAAAAGGCCCATTACTCTAAATAGACAACAATATAAATCACGGGAAAGGGGTCTGTGGAAAAGTAGGAACAAAAATAAGTAGGTATAGCTTTTAGACTAGAAATTTATCTTAAATACAAGTTTATAGTTACTTACTTTTATTTAAATAATTAGATAATATTATTTAAAGTATTATTTTTTCGTATCGTACCACTAAATCTATAGTATATGTTTTGTACAACTTCAAGAAACGACGCGAAATCACCTATAGTAACTAACAAAAATTTTGTTTTACCCGTCTATAAGTCAAAACAACAGTGCAGATAGCTGAAATTTTATTTTCTGAGCGCAGCCTACTGAAATTTGAAATATTTTGTTCATAAATGGCAAAAAGATTTCATTATCTTGCCTTTACCAATTTAATATTAATGTTTTGTATGGCAAACTAGAAATGATAGTAAGCCGGTTAAATAATCGTAATTGGGCCCCATGAAGCTGCTTCCTCCAAGCAAATGATAAACAGTGATACGAAACCATCACTCATCAGTGAGTTCTTCGTTACTCGCATAATTACCATCAATCAAAATTTCTTGTTTATATTCTGAATTTCACTTTTTATATCCGCGATAATTTATACCGCTAGAAGAAAACGGTATTATCCAAAACGCATGATAACGATTATTTATCAGTTTTATACGTTACTATACATAAAGCTTAACCGGTTCGCTCATAAAAATACACTAACGAGATGTCAAAACCTAATATGTTGCGTATATATATATGAATGAATCGTATAAAGATTTTCTAATTTCTAAACTTAAAATGAAAAATGATGAAATAGAAAATGTTCAATCGAAAAAAAAAAATTTGCTGATTGTAAAGAGACCAAAAATCGTTTAAATCACTGATTTGTGCGAAAAAAAAACATGTTAGATGGATATTATATGAACAAGATTAATATCTTATAGACAAGAACTTGTTTACAGATAAATTGATAACTGAATATCGCTATCGTGTTATTTTTATTTGTGGTTAGTCGATTTTAGCGATATGAACTGGTAAACAAAGTGTTATGAACTATAGATCGGGAAAATGTGACTTGCTCTTGATAAACGATTTTGTGGCCAAGATCAAACAAATTTTTAAAATTCCAATTAAGCTTTTAATTAGTTACAAATATTATTAATTTACTGTACGTAGTGTGATTTTATTATTTTTATGAAGATCTAATAACTAACTATCAATATAACAGGTACTCGATTGATGATACTACGGTTTCTGTGTGCGGTGTTTTATAAACATTAATTACTTAGCACATAACAAATTATGTACTCGTACGTGTGTTGCCACACACTTTCTAAGCAAAATATTAATTTGTAATATCCACCTGTATATACATAATGTATGTCTATGTATCGTGTTTCTTAGATGATAAGTTAAAAAAATTTATTATTTTATCACCGGTTTAATTAAATATTCTTTGCTTATTTTTTTCTAGGATGCAGAATGCGTGGAACGATTAAATGAAACTGGCGAGCTGAGGAGAATGCTAAAACCGTATAAAGTAAGTAATTTATGTATTAATAAATTTTTTATTGCTGTGTGTCTACATTTATTAAGTTGTAGTTTTTGATAAAGACATAACTTTTATGGGATACTCATTTGTATGCAACTAATTATGCTAAATAATTATTTTGAGATAGAAAATATTTGACGTAAAATCGGATACAATAATGTTTTGTCGTATTATCTTTGCCCGCGAATAGAGAATTGGTGTAAAAATACATTGCATTTTTATCTGAATTGTATGTATTTTTATACAAAACTTGAAAATAATTTTTCCAAATAAAAACTGTGAAACAAAAGTCTACTTGGTTTCAACAATATTTACTTATGGAACCTATATTTCAACCTTTATTAACTTATGGAACCAGTAGATCATAAATACAATTTACAGAAAAATGATATAGAATTTTTTTCCTAATTTCCTATTACCATGGAAATTCAGTGGCATCATGAAGTACGACCGAAAAATTTAAACGGATTCAAAAGTATTTTCTAGCACACTTGATTAAAAGCCATTAGTGATAAGATCTCAGCCAATTTTGATTATTTTTCGAATTGTTTTGTGTTTCTTCATTGAACTATTTTGGAACAATTCATTTTCCGATCGGATTTCAAGATCAACAATCAAACCAGTCATCAAGTTTCGGAATGGCGCCTTCCAACTGAGCCGGAACCGGAAAAACCACGACAAGACAGCAAATACGTTGTTAAAGGCCAGGATTGTGGAAAAAACTCTCACGGATTTTGCACTACGTCAACACACCAGGGTCTGGTTATGTCTTTTATTTTTTGATATTTTTATTCATTATAAAAATCGCGAAACACACTACACACATGAGATGAACTGACAAAATAGAGCACTGTAAACAAGGTAGAGAACACTTGTGCCAGCTTACCGACAAAAACAAGATGTACAATGCCTTTAATCGGGCTTTTTAAATTCCCGTTCCTTTTTTGGCAGCATGTAGTATGTACTGGCATGGGGCTATGCAATGCACAGATTGTGCTTCTTAAACCAGACCTATATTCGTACGTCCTTGATTTAGCTACTACGTGAGGTAACACGTAAATAGCGCACAGCGAAAGAGTTGGGGCGTAGTGCTTTATATTGGGCTATATGATATTACAATTTCCCGGCGTAAAGATTCTAAAGGCTAACTAAATACTCAAAATTTCATTTACTATGGCACCAACAACATTATGGTGACATTAGTTTCTCCCTCCTTAAAGATACGCACAAAAAATTCTTCGTGGGTGATACCTGGTTGATAAAGAGTTCTTACTTTGGTGTGCCCTTTTGGCTTCGCTGATGAGAATAAGGATGACTAAGGAAATCCATCGTAAGATTATGATGCTAAAATTAATGTGGATAACTCCTTTGTAATTGTTTAAAAGTTGTTGGGGCAATGTTGATGTTTTTCTCTGTTTATTTGGGTAATATCTCTGATGCCCTTTGAAAAGATTGATTCGCCGCTCCTATGGAAGCTTCTACTTCCAGTGGACTGATTTCGGCGAAAAACCACTAGGATCTCCGAATTAATAAATAAATGGGGAAGTAGAGCGTCAAGAAACATAGTCTGCACTAGCGAATGGTAAATCATGATTACTCCACTTTATTACATTTTTTAGTTAGTAAAATAAAGTACCGCGATTCTGAAAAATTTTGGCCTCAAATTTTTTTTCGAACTTACGATTCACTATATCACAGAAGTAAAAAAAAAATCTGTGTGTCATGTGTACGTTCCTGCAGACTAAATATATTTTGGCGCTCTACAGCCTAGACTGATGGATGTGACACTTTATATCTAAACTTTTCTCATTGATTCGGAGATACCAGCAGCTTTCGTAGGAGGTTTTTTGTAAATATTTTGAAAAGTGTATCATTTACGAGAAAGGTCATAATCCCTAAAAGACTCCAGTTAAGCTTTGCAACAATAGATATCCACAAAAGTTCTCCAAAATTTTAAGGGAAATGACGAATATTGGCAAAAAATGTTGACTGGCATGAAGCTTCATACCTAAAATTTTTCGGCAAAATTGAGATATTCCAGTGAACTTTGGCTGAAATCGTTTTACCGAAAGTGGCAGCTGCCATAGGCGCTTTTTCGATTTTTCACCGGAAGTGTTAACTTTGATAAAAGCTTTTTTGTTTTTTAGATGTGTTTTAAAAAGTTTATCATGTACGTATAGCAGATTCTAAATTAGTTTTGCAACAATACTGGTCCAGATCAGTTTTTCAAAGATTAATCGGAAATGGCGATTTTGGTCACAAAAACTACTTTTCAGTAAAAATTTGGTCCCTATACAGCCCATGCGGATTGATTGATCAGGATAAAATTTCATACTAATGCTGTGTGCCTCAGGTCGATTTTTTCGGCTAAATTATAAACTAAACTTTTTTGAGGTGACCTTACGCTATTCGCCGCCAGGTTTCAAACGAAAAGCCTCCTCGCCAGGTAACTTTTAAATTTAGTTGTCAAATGCCATTATTTGGTATTTAATGCAAATATGTGATTGTGTACAAACTTTTACATGACAGTTTATATTTTATTTTTAAACATTTCGTAGTTTATAATAAAATTTGCAAATAATACAACTTCCTTATAATCTTCCATTATTTTAATTTATTTTAATATTTCCTTTATCCACGAAAAGTTGACAATTTAGTATTCCGAATAGTCAGGCACAGATTTTTTTTATGTTACCGCCACCTATGTATGTTTATTGTGAACTACTGAGCAATTTAGTTTAGTTCGTTATTTAGAGATTCCACTGATTTTTGGCCGAGGTCGGTCCACCGGAAGTGGTGCTCTTACGTTTTTTTGCAAATATTTTGAAAATTTTTTAACATTTCACAATACTTATTATTGACATTATAAAGAGAGATTATAAATTAAATTTCAAACTAACTTAGTTTAAAGTATATTTAAAATTTTACCGGAAGTGACGAATTTTGATAAAAATATTTTATTTCACCAAAAATCGGTATCTTTATACGCCAGGCGGATTGACTATTTTAAGTAAAACTTCATTCTAAAACTTTTCCATAAATTGGGGATCCATGCAAAATGTGGTTAACATCTGCGTACCAGAAGTGACAGCTTCCTTAGGAGCTTTTTCTATTCATGCAAATGAAGATTACATTTTTTAAAGATGGTTCACCTTGCTGGTTTTCTAAAATTTAAGCAGGAAGAATGATTTTTGATTAAACAAAACAAGTTTTATCACTAATGCGGTAGGTTCAATTTTTCGCTTTAGAAATTAAGTGTGGTGTATTCGAGATCTATGTACACCGCTTGTCAAATTTATTTAAATAAAAATCAACAATCAATCTGAGCGGCCTGTACTCTAATAGCAAGTATTTCTATGATCTCTGGTCATATATAGCATTTTTTTTGGTATACTGTGCAACAGGTTTACAATGCACCCTTGAGGTATCATTTTCCATTCTTCCTGCACAGCTGATTGAAGTTGATTTAAGATTTCTGAAACGACTTCCCTTTGCCTTAAATGACGTCCTAGTATATCGCACACATGTCCAATGGTATTAGGAACAGGGCTGCGAGCAGGTTAAACATTTCGTTCAATTCCCACCTCATCGAAATAGTTATTGACCTCGTTTGAATCGTGAGGTCTGGCGTTGTCATGCATTAATAAATCAAGCATCCTGAATCTAAGGACGAGCAGTGTACGTTTGTCGTAAAAGAAAGTCGGGTGTTGGCCTCAACAAGTACAGGTGTAATTTTTTATTATACGCAAAAAATAATGTAAAATTACTCCTTAAATGCTTCTATAATGTCATGCTTTATTTTTTCAATTTGAAAATTTTATATTTTTTAATTAGTTTTGCATTGTATTTAATTTAATTGTTTTCCTGTTCCATGCCCTTTGGGGATCAATTAATGCTTATGGTAAACAGGCTGTTTTCGTCTATTGTGGGGTTGGACTAAGGATGGTAAGGAGTTTTTACCGGCTATCTAAATTAATCAATAAGAAGATATTTGGTTTAACACTGCCACATGTTAGCTAAAAGCTAATTAAGTAAGTTAACTGCTTACTTACTAGCCGAAGAAAATGGGATAACCGTTAAATGAAAGAATTAGTTATAATTTGAATTTTAATAAACTTCACATTTAACAACAAATGAGCTTGAAAGCTCAGTGTTATGTGTACGGTTAAATTCTTAATTATTAAACTGTTAATTACCCCTGGTATTAAACCATTTCATAATTTGATCGATGACATGATCCTTATCTAGATTATCTTAATATCTCGGAAGAGGTAACAGTCCTGAGTGATTCTAAATAACACGCACTTCGATTTATGAACAGGTCATTAAATTCTAAATGAATTTGTGGTTTTGAATAACTGATGATTTTATGATAACGAGGTTGTAGTTCAGTTTACTTGTCTTAGGTATAGATATTACGTAGAGGATTGTAGGATTTTTAATCATCATCGTTGGTTCCGCATATTCTTCTGCCTCTATTTCGTTGGAGTATGAAAAGGTTTCTATTTCTCTAAATTAGTCGCTTAAATCTCAATCTTCTCCAGTAAATTGGTATTGATGATTTTTCCTCTTATACTCACTTAGGGATTATTTTTTTCTTGATGGATGTTATTGATAGTTTTAGTTATTCCTCCATTTCTGTGTTTTACAGTCACGTCTTGGGAATTCTCTAAGGGCTAAAAGATTTAATAGTAACGTTGTTGTCTTTTGCTACCGTTTCTCTATTCACACTCTATTTACATCTCAATGACCTTATATGATCTTTCTAAACTTTGTTGGAGCTCTGTGGATCTTTTGTTTCTTCCTGTTAATTGTATATCCAGACCAATATA
Organism: Nephrotoma flavescens; assembly: GCA_932526605.1. NCBI lineage: Eukaryota > Metazoa > Arthropoda > Insecta > Diptera > Tipulidae > Nephrotoma > Nephrotoma flavescens. Next base: position 69,927,224 of record OW052222.1, on the reverse strand, counting down.
CTTCTGCAGTTTAATATAAATTTTCCACAGATCTTTCCTTTCGGTTGATGACACTTCCTTAATATTTATATATAAAGAACATGGTGGTTACACATTCTTGGTTGGCGAATTCATCATCATGCGATGTCACTCCAATTTGCTCAGAGAAATACACATCCGTTGCAAAAGGTCCAAACGTCCTTCCAAAACTTTGTTTAATATAATTCGTTGTTATCTTATCCAATATTTTTTTTTGATATACAAACGTTCTTCGAAACATCTCGAAAATTTACGACACTCCTTAAGGTATACCTTATTGAACACAAAATGTTTATAAAATTAGACACAAATGTCGTATTAAATTCAGAATTAAATAGTTTTATTTAAATGAAAATCATTATATTAATTTAGTGAAATTAACTATGGTCTGAAAACCAAGTTATTGAAATCGTTATAAAAATGACCCTATGGTCGAAAATCATTTAGTTCGACGTTTTGAAGGTCCTACATTTCAAAAATGTAAAACAACAAATTGAATGTCAAAGAACGGCTTATGCGATTTGAGTATTTTTCATTAATCTTCTTTTATTTTGAATTCGAAAATATTGAAATAGGAAAAAATCCAAAAAATTACCCAAACCACTATATTGCGTTAGTTCCTAAATTCATCGTTTTAGCGAAATGTTATTTCGTTCAAAAAATCTTGAAGAATGTTGTGGTTAGCGGAAGCATTTACAATTTTTCTCATTCCCATAATCATGTGGCATAGCATTTAAAAGTTTTGGAAAAAGAAACAATTTTGTAATCAACCTTTTAGTTCACAAATCCTCTATTTCGGCGCTGGTAGCTAATTATATAATTATTGTCACATATCATTGAAAGAGTTTTGAAGAATATTACAAATTTGGGTTATGCAACACAGTGCTCAAATCAACTGCTGACAGTAGTTGTATTTTTATCATTCAGATAGTCACGTGGTCAAACGATATGAAAAATCTTGGGAAAGCAACAATTTTGTCATCTGTGGATAAAATAGTTGATAGATTCAGAATTAAGAATGCAGCTAAATTTGGGTATACTATGTAATCTCGGTTTTCAAAATCTAGGTTTTCAAAATCCCGTTTTTCAAAATCCCGGTTTCAAAATCTCGGTTTTCCAAATCTCGGTTTTCAAAATCCCGGTTTTCTTCTCTTCAATTTCTAATTGAACAAAATAATTAATAAAGTTTTTTAATTGCAAGATTTTGTACTTGAAACATTTTGTAATTGCAACATTTTGTAGTTGCAAGATTAATAAAAAAAGCAATATTTCGTTAATGCAACATTTTGAAATGCAATAATTGTAGATGCTGACGGCTTCGATAGCTCTCACGGGCGCTTAGCCCTCCATCCAAATTCCATTCCTGTTAGCCATTTTCTAGAACTTTATCGCAAACTCTTTTTTGAATTTTGTCAAAAATCATTTAAAAGTCCCATTTTCCCACATGCCAAATTTTAAAAACAAACGGGGATTTCATAAAAATCGGGGTTTTTTTTATACAAAATTAGGATTTTGAAATTCGGGATTTGTAAAGCCGAGATTTTGAAAAAAACCGATATTTTGAAAACCGATTTCGTTACACACCAGATAAATTTAGCTTAAGTGGTTTAGAACTGAAAACTATCGCTACAGTGCTAGAGATAAGTGTTAAAATCGCGTTTTGCGACCAATTTTATTAAAGAGCGGTATCTTGTCCTAATCTTATACAAAATCGGTCACTGCACATTATTGTTAAATTCGATTTTAACTTTAATTTTGAACAGAGTTCGAAAATTTGGCCAATGCATTGTGAAACCTTCTAAATTTTAATTTTTCTTATTAATCAAAATTATTTGAAGCTAAATTTTTCGTTGCATAATGCGATTTGATTAATATGGGTTTTGGGCGGTGATTTGTAATTTCGCCTTCCTGAAGGAATTCGGTCAATTCTTAATCAATTAACTTAGCGTTTAAGAATAATATATTATATCAAAAATTTAATATAGACTAGCTTCTAAAATATAATCTTTCTAAGTGGAATTCAGTTGACTTTTGAAATTTTGGCTTTGTTTTTGAAATTTTACCATGGTGATTAGAATTTGGCTATTCCGTAACCGGCTATGGTCAAAGTCAGACCTGGCCAAACTGTAGATTGTCATTTTGATTCTGAAAGAAATTCTAAAAATGAACTTGCTGATTGTAATTGGAATCTGATCCGATTATGGTCAAATAAGTTTTTAGGATGAGATTGGTATTCTTAGGCAAGTTGTGGATATAATTCTGGAACTACTCGATGCTGCATGTAACTCGTCCAACATACACCCACATCTTGAACCTTCTCCTATATGTAGTACAAATAAAGGTTCCAGCTCAATGTTGTAAACCTAAGAAGTCCCTATTTTGTATTCAAAAAATGACATACACACTTCATTTCGTGTGTCTCTCATTGCGTTCGCATTGCATCAAAAAATACCATCGATTTAGCTGTCTCTGATTATCTGGTGAAGCCATTCCATCTGGGTCCAAATTCCTAAAATTTCTTGAACTTCTTGATTTCTAAGGCCACAGTCACTAATAATTTTATTCCAAAAGGACTAAATCCTCTCCAGGCTTGGTCAGACATTTCTTAAAATTGTTCATTTACAATTCATCAATACATTTTCAAAATACAAACTATACGTTTCAGCACTTCGTTTATAGGACTTCGATTTCAAGGATTTTTGGTTTTCGGAATTTTGATTTTTATAATTTTAATAATTCAGATTTCAAGCCGGTCTCGGAAAATGTACATCACTGTTCCTTTAAAATGTACGCTAATAATAAATAAACGGTTGCAACGTTTATCGGGGATTCTTAGATACTTCTTTACAGGGATTTACCTCCCACAATTTAGATTTCTGAATTCACCTTTATATATTTTGTCATGTCATTTCTCCTTGTAACGTCCAGCGATTAATTTTTCAATTTTTGCGTACCATGTTCCTCCATGTAAAAGTTACCTGATCTGCTCATAAGCTTGACGAACCAATCTTTTAACGTATTTTTCACTTGTTATGTATCTAAATCTTGCTTTCTGGAGTTTACATATTCGTACTTTACACCGTACTACTTCGTAACTCTTCCCGGTGTTGACACAGTTTGAAACACTTTTCTTGACCTAATCCAACGATGCAAAATACTACATTTTCTGCATCTTACCTTTGTACTGTATGGCACCGCTTGAATCTGTGCTTTCAGGTCCCGAATTGAGTCTTGTGGTTGATTGTTGGAGCTCTAAAAATTTCGTTTAAACTTCTGATAACTGTGTTTCTTGAAATCGTCTAATTTTGGTAACATCTCACATCGATCTTGGCGTTAATAATGAATGTCTTGTGAAATTTGTGGATGTTAAAGTTCACTGTGATTGAGATTTGATAAATTCTACTTCTGACCTCACTTTATCAACAATTGACCTTGTGATGGACTGTGAAATGATTATTCAGATGAAAACACTCAGCATAAAATTCCCAAAGCTTTATTAACTAAACACGCTTACTACTACTTAACCAGATCCAAATTCATCTTATATTCGTTATTATTCTGTGTTGGCTGGATATTTGCTTTAGATCGAGGTGAGGTTACCAAGACTTTTCGAACTTTGGTTTCGAACAAATGAAACCTTTAATTCTTGAAATTAGAAAAGCATTTTTTACTTAAGGGGTTCATCATTTTTTAGTTTAAAACCAAACGTCTTAATAACTTCACCTCGATGTATTCTGTGCTTAATTTTACTGTGCGTTTTCCTAGTTCTGATGAAGAACGAATTTATTCATTCGTCATAATGCACCGGGATACATTTTTTTTACTGTTAAATTATTATTAAAAATATTTTTCTCTCTTTCAATTTTAGTGTTCGGGTCCATCGTACACTTGCCAGCTATGCGGAGGATACCGTCTACTACCATGTCCATCATGTAACGGGTCCAAAAAATCAGTACACCGCAATCATTTCACCGCCGAATTTATAGCATTAAAATGTATGAATTGTGATGAAGTTGGTTTGGTGAAATGTTATAATTGTTGAAATTTAATATTTGCTTTTATAAAATCATAAGTAAAAATAATTTTAAACTTAATTAATTAATTATATATTATTAAAAACAAAAACAGTAAAAAATCAAATGGAAAAACTAACCACTAATGTCTTTCTTATTTTATATATAGTTTTTTTTATTGAATGCGGATTATAAAAGTTTGATCATGATCAGATTTAATTAATTAAGCAGAATGTTTCGCGCCATTTTTTATTTTGTTTAAATTAATTTATAAATTTTTTGTTTGTTTGGTATTATATCGCGAAATTTATTTTACGATTTCTTTATAATTATTTTTTATTGCTAGCTATATTAATTTTTTTTTGTTAAAGTTTTTAAAAGTTAATAGAATGCAAGAAAATTGTAATTTATGTAATTTTAATTTAAACAATTTTTTTTTGTGTGTCTTGAATTTTTAATTTAATTTTTTATACGTTCAACTTCGACAACAAAATCACTTTATACTAAATGAAATAATAATTAATTTAAATTATTAATTAAATAAAAAATATATGTTATGTATTTTGTATATATTATGATGCTGATGCGCAATGGAGAGTTTTATCATAAATATTTTTAATTTTTAAATAAAATATAAATAAATAATTTTATATAAATAAAAAGTTTTGTGTGTATTTTTTTTTTTGTAGATTATCAATTATATTTTTTTTAATACGGAAATGAGAAAGTGACATGGATAAAGGGTGGTTACGCACATTATTATCTAATTTTAGATATTCACTTTCGTTGCGCATAAACTCAAAATGTATTCTTATGTCCAACTTTTAAATTATTTGGGGCTTAAATGAAATTTCTGATCATGCCTTTAGATCATGAATGCTTCTTACATTTCAATATAGTCTCCAATAGTTACAGAGGCATAACAGGTTTTAGATCTTCCGTAAAATTTTCCATGGACCTTTAAAATAGCCTCTGGTTTAAACAGTTTAATGTAAATATCTTCGCGGGGCTATGGTTTTGTTCGAAAGCTTTATATATTTCTAACTGGGAGACAATTTTAAATGAGAATGTAATATTTTAGAACATCGGCGGGATGTTGTATACCATCACAGTTTTCTACTTATTTTATGTCTCGCTTTTTTAGAGTTGAATGATATATTGTTTCACCTTTCCAATTAATATTTTTCTATTAAGGTCTCAGCATGCTCGAATTAAACATCATTCTATTTCTATTTTACGATGTCTACGGTTACTTGATTTGTTTATTTATTTATGCATAAAGTTTTGTTGGTGATAAAGTTGAAAGTTAAAAATTGTAATGGTACAACATACCTCTCTAGGTTTCCATACGGACAGTTATTGCTTTTTATCCAATCCCGAAGCAGCATTCTTTATATAAATTATTCTAAATTTTAGCAACCTCTTACAACTTTTAGCATCGATTGAAGAGAGACGTCGCCGATAAAGCTCCACGCACCATTGATGATGACGATGATGGCAAAGATAGACAAAAACACGATCAAACGAAATCCCTTAAAAGCAGGAAATACGCTATAAAAATCAATGACACGATTTAGTCAAATAAGTTTCTATGTAAAGCGTGTTGTGCACTTATGAAAACTGCCCAGAGACTCGTAGTCGTGGGACTTTATTCAACAATAAACACGATTAAACTTATACGCCGATTGCGAAATGGTTGAGACCAAAGAGCTTGTGCGGCAAAACTCTTCGATAGACTATCAGTAAAATACTAGGCAATCGTAATCAAAATAGATCAATTGCTCAAAACAGAATTCGACATTCTCAACACTGGGAAGAAGTGGTTCGCTTTTAACAGAGAACAAATTTTACCTCTCTTTCAATAACGGAAGCCCGCTTGTTATATGCAACTCTCCACACGCTGCCTTAATAGCCGAAACACCTTTACCCAACATACCGAGTAATAAAATCAATAAGATGGACAAAAGTATGAAAAAATCTAATTCTGTAAATATTACTCGACCGATTTCTAATGCTTTACTTCGCACCACGCCTAATCCTATAATACCGATTATCAACTCTCAACTAGCAACCCAGAACTCACTTTTGGCATCTGAACCTGCACCTGATCTCACTTAAGACTTACCTGTAAGGACAGTACCAAAATTTATCTCCATCTTCGTCACAGATCTTCTCTCTGAAACCATTTCGAATTATCTTCTAACTAATATACAGAACACTTTTAAAGTCAACATTACATCATGTGTAATAAAATGAAATAAATAAATTTTCGTATATAAGCGCTGTTCCTCATCAAATTATTGGTTACATACGACATTTTTCCAGAGTTAGTATATTCAGCTTGCTAGCCGCTTTTTTGTCAAGGAGTTTGTATCTACACAGAATGCACGACTAGACTGCCTTATCCCTTAACCAAAATACCAAAAGCGCTTTCAATCTTCTACGAAAACGCAAGATGTCATTGAACTAAAACTAACTTCAACATACAGTGAATATTCGTCTCTTTCCTCCTGACAACATCACGCTAACTACAACAACCGAACAACAACCATTCGCAACTCCCTCAATAATTGGTCGCTAACCATAGTAAGGTGGCTAATATGTTCGCCTGTTTTTTCTTTTGCATTTTAAGATAGTAATTTTACTCAATTTGATAGCACAGTGCCAGTTCGAATTTTATTTATCTTCTCAACGCAGTTTTTTCACAGGAAAAATCTTACGTATTTCCTCTTAAAAATGGCCTCATCTTAGAGTGTGTGGTTTACAGTCGGCTTTATGAATTCTGCATTCCAGTCATGGCTATACCAGGTTGATTCTATCTTTACTGATATAAGCAAGATTCCTTATAATGCCATACAGTACAATATGAACATTGGACTTCAAAATCTTGTTGCTATGAGAGGTATTCATTCTATCAATACCCTTATTAAGATTCGACGAGCTTGAACAATGTGGGAACGCCATAATTTTGTACTCAAAAATTTTTGTAAACAACAATAGGTCAATGGAATTTGTAAATCAAATGAGGTTCAGCATGTTCTGGATCCTGTGAATCAAAATTGTATTCCAAATTCCTATTGTTATTTTCGGTTTCAAATTTTAGAATTCAAAATTCTAATTTGCTTCAATTTAATAACATTACGGTTCACCACATCAAGTTGATGCTTTTCTTCAAAATTCAAATTCAAAACTGCCAAATTATTAATTGCATAAAATCGCTGAGGTTATTTTGCCATGAATGTGGTAGAAATAGGTTTTCAAAATAAATTGTCCAAGTTGTAATCGTACGGGAAACGAAAATTCACGATTCAGCTGCAAAAAGCAATCCTCGAGCCGACCAGCAGCATCAGGTAAGACAACCAACTACAATTCTGAGGAGAAATTCTCGACGAAATCCAAATTTCAAAGTTCATACGTAAATAATGCAATAAACTTTATTCATTTAAAATTCAAAACTAAAAATAAAATTATACAGGATTTCTGAATCATCATTTACCATCATTTATCATCGACCTTACGCCATTGTAAGTATCAACGGAATACCAAACAAAGGGTTGATGGACAGTGGTGCTTCATCAATAACCGATCTTGGTAAGGAAAGGTTGTGAAAAATTTTGTCTAATCCTGATCAAAATTTACAATGTTACGTCAAATGTTAAAATAGCTAGAGGTCATACATTCAACGTGTACACGGCTATTTTACTGCATCCGTAAGCTTCAATGGTAATCAGTTATCTATGAATTTCTATTTAATTCTCAGTCTTACACAACTTTTGTATCATGCATGGGCTCATGGACTCCATTTTTGGAAACTATTTAATATTTCGCACCAGATCAATTATCATGATGTCACGCCCGTCAATCAGCGATACTATCCTATGTCTACTGGAGTGCAAGCTGACTTGTACCTTCAGATTGTCTGTGTGGGAGAAATAGATGAATGCCCACCTGTGACATTGGTTCGGAAACCAAATGGCAATGTTTGCCTGTGTTTAGATGGGTTGCGTATATCCACTATTTATAATCTATGGACTGTTAAGCCGATTGAGAGAAACCAAATGTGTGTCAAGTTTTGATTTGAGGATGTATTTCTGCAGATTCTATTAGCTGTTGGGTCCCGAGAAAAGACAGCGTTTACCATTCCTGGTCTCTAGACCACACCACAAATCACGTACCGATTAATGGATCAGATGATATTCCATGGACTCAATGGTTCTATTTTTGTATATGTAGATGATCTTCTTATTACTTCCAGAATATTTGACGAACATCTCGGGTTGCTGTCACTTGTAGCTAAGAAGCTGCGCAATGCTGGTCCAACTATTAACTTGGACAAAAGCCATTTTCTCCTAAATCGGATTAGTTATCTTGATTATGAAGTTGGGGATGAAGCCCCTTCAATAAATTCAAATAATGCTTGTACATAGACGACTTCCCCAAACAAACTACTTGCAAGAAACTTCGTCGTTTTTTTGGGGATCGCTGGGTGGTATGCACCTCTTTAGTAGCACCTCTCACCTAAAACCACTAACCAATAAATTTAGATTTGGTCTGCGAAAGCCAAACAAGCTTTTAATGGTGTCAAATTGGTATTATCAAATGCTTCTGTGTTGGTTCATCCTAATTTTTTCAGGCCGTCTGTGTTTCAGTTTGTTACTAGTGCAACTGGTGTCGGAAGCGTGTTGATGCAGGAGCGTGATAATGGTGAGGTACATCGCGAAAACTTAACCAATCACTCGAGTAAATTTAAAATTTTAACCCAAAACCCCAACTTAAACAAAAAAATTATTTATTTGTCATTCGAAATGAAATTTATTCTATATTTGCTAAAAAAAATTAAAAAACATTCATTATTTCATTAAAAACAAAAGCAAAACAAAATTTTCCAAAAATTCTCTCATAACAGGAATACCGATTGTTTTTAATGTTTTGACAAATTGTTGCAGGTTATCCTTTTAGTCGAAATTTTTAAAATGGGTAAAACAAAGGAATGTTTTCTGTCCGGATGCCTATAAAAGAATTAGCACGGATGTGCAACTGCCATCGAAAATCGATTGCTTATCAAATACAAATTAAAGGCTGCTTGAAAAATGTGCAATTCAGAGGGCGAAAACAAGCTACAACCCTAAAAGAAGATAAAAGAATAATGAATCTCCTGAAACGCAACTCCCAAGAAAAAATCAAACCAGTTCAGAATGAAATAAATATCACTAGAAAATTCAAAATCTCTCTGATGACAGTACAAAGACGACTACACGAAGCAAACATGAAATCTTATACTATTTCAAAGAAGCCGTTCATAAGCCAAATAAATAAGAGGAAGCGACTTAAATTTGCACACACCTACCACTCACAGCCTGTGCAGTTCTGGTGGATAACGGTGCGACTTTTGTTTGTTCGGGAGTAGAATAAAAATATTTTTTACTGTAGGTTTCATCCAAACTAAAACATGACTCGTTTGTCCACAATATTTTGTGGACGAATGAGTCATGTTTTAGTTTGGATGGAACCTACGGTAAAAAATATTTTTATTCGACTCCCGAAGAAAACAAAAATCGCACCGTTTTTATGTCAACTCGCCATAGTGGTGGCGATAAAATATTGGTATGGGGGCGTTTCTGCTACAATGGTGTTGGTAATCTTTTAATGTTACCTCAAAAAGTAATTTCAAGTACGTACTGGGAACTGTTGAACGAGTACGTATTAGTTTCCGGTTGTGAATTGATCGGCCAGCATTTTATATTGTAGCAAGACAACGCTCCAATTCACAAAAGTAAAATCATCACGCACGAGGTTTCAAAGAAATATGGATCAACAAACAATTGATTGGCCACCGCAAAATCCGGATTTAAACCCAATTGAGAATATGTAGAATTATTTAAAGCAAAGAATGGCGGTAGAATTTGGAATGCAGCCAAATAAAACTTTTGCTATGTTATTTTTTTTTGTTTTAGTTAATTTTTGAGTCAAAATTTTAAATTTACTCAAGTGATTTGGTAAATTTTGGCGAAGCACTAATAATGTATGTCTCAGAAGCTGAACGCAACACAGTGTGCTAAACGCAACCACTCTATTACAGAGTAAGAGTGTTTAGCTGCCGTGTTTAGCGTAAAGAAGTTTCGAACATGTCTCAAGGGGTTTTCTTTCACCAGTAGTATCGGTATCACAAACTAGAAAGCTATCACAATTAAAATGACTGTTGGTGAAATAGAGGCACACACGTTTGGAAATATACTTGAAAATTGGGTCGATAGAATGGAGCACTGCAGATCCAGCTGAATCGGTCATTTGAATATAATAGTTTTCCATTATTAATCGGAAGGTGTAGTCTCGAAAAATAAAGTTCTAATCATTTGAAAATATTTGTTGCATTTATATTTAATACTCATTTTAAGAAGGAAATAAAAGTTGCCGCACTCAAGCACGCGCGGTATAAAACTTTTACTTTTAGTTGTAAAACAACATATATAAAACAACATATATATATTCTATTTTTATTTCATATTTTATTTATTTATTAAAACAAGTTTCACACATTTTAAAATTTGAAATTTTATTTACATTTCTTTTCTCTACAAATATATTACAAAAGCTCAGAGTTTAATTATAAGCTTAAATAAATAAGCCGTTTTCATACGGAAAAAGGTATATGGAGGCTCTTATGGATTTAGGTTGCTCTGCTTAAAGTTATTAATTTCGAGGTTTCCACTATAATTAAAATGTAATATTTTTAGTACTCTGGCGCTACTGCAACTTATAATAAATGGTTTGCATCTTGACTAAATTGTATAAAAAGCTTGTTTAGTACTCACGTATATGGAACTTATCATTGATTTTTACTCGCTTTTATATTTTATCTGCTTTAACTTTAATATTTGTTTTTTGTTTTGAAGTGCGGTTTAAATTTGTCATGCTCCAGATCGAATGTGCTTTACATATGAATTTAGTGATTTATTGAAATTAATTTGTGCGCAGAAAAATATAAATTATTACATCTCAGATTAGTTAAAATCATTTGTAACTTTTAAAAAATGTCATTATAATTCGACATTAAAACTTCAGCGCGCAAATTAGATCATTGAACACCATTCGATGGTATCGTGTGATATTTCGTGTCACACATTTTGTTAAATGGTTAAAATTAATAATAAAATATCATGAAATCCTTTTGACTCATTAAGAATTTTAAGTGTCTACCGCCACCGCATATTTTTATGTCATCATACTCAAAATTACGTAACGATTTAAATCTTTCATTAACGGTGACACCACCTTCGAGTTAGGTTTGAAACCGTTCGCATAAAATTTGATTAATTATGAGTTATTTTGGGAATTGGAAATGTTTTGTATATTTCATTGTCGTTTTGATTATGGAAATTATTTTGTTAAATTTATTGGAAAAATACCAATGGTGATGGTATATTTTATATACAAGAAAGCGAAAAATTCATTTTCCTGTTGGGTGTACGGCACAGTTTTCGTTGTTTTGTGCGTATACTTTGAATATAAATTTGAAATCGCAATATATAACTATTATAAAACGAAGAAATATGGTTTACTTATATCCAATCCACCTACGTAATAAAATATACATGTTTCTAATGTACAAGGCGTATTGTTTTAAAGTTGTAAAAATAGAATATAAAAATTGAAATTGTTTTGAAAAAAAATAATCATGTAAGATGTAAGTACATGTACTATACCATTAAAAAACTCGACACATGGCTAAGGAAGAACATTTAAATTATTATTTTCGCTTATATGCGTTCTACAGCTCGTTGTTTAGGTTAATTTATATCGGATCCGCACATTATGACCATAAAAAGCCTTTACAACATTGTGGTTAAACGATTAGATTGATTAAATTTTATACAGTACATGAAGAATCAAAAAAGGGTTTTTATGTATGTATGCGTATAACATACTCGTATATGGAAATTTATGTAGATAAGAATTACTTAGAAATCGATTTGGAATTTATTACCTCATATCTATCGTACATAACGACGCCGCAATTGGTACTTTCATCTGTATATCGAAAACAACTTTTATATTTTCCACTCATTTCCCAAAAAAAATATTTTTCTTTGTGTTGGATCTTATGGGTAGGTACGTGAAATTCGATTTTATTTTCTTGTAAAAAATTATTTTGGCCACACACAAAATCTAATACTCGAACACATTTTTGTGTCTTTCGCTAAATTAATTCTAATCATGTTGAAGTTTAAGTTTACAGAGCAAGGCAAGTACAGCACAGCATAACGTACAATTTAATTGAGTTTTCTTATTTTAGTGTTCTGGGTATAATACGTATTTTTGTTGTTGCTGATGTTATGTGAAATTCTTCGAATAAAATACTCATCTTACCATCTTAATGTTATATCTGGGTATATACCGTTGGTTGGAAAATTTCTTTTATTTTATTTTTTATAAACAGGAAAATTAAGTAAAAAGGTGACAGTAATTATATTTTGTATAAAATAACACAAAAATTTTTTTGCTCTTAAAGGTAATGCATATTGATCGATACTGTTGATGTAACATGAGTATTTAATGTGGTGGAATGTTGAATTTTAAATTATTGATTGAAAGTATAATGAAATTAATTTAATTAGATTTTAATTAAGTCAACACTTCTAGCGTTATTTGATTATAACTCGTTATGTTTGAAGATGCTAAAATTTCGGTAAGGTAAAAATTCAGGGTATAACATCACTTAACATGTAAGTGTTTACATTCAGTATACACTCTTTGTTAAATTAACCTTTTTTTAGAAGTTGTAGATATTATATCAAACCCTTCATGGGCGCTATGAGGATATAGGTTTTGCATTTAGGGCGTCGGCCTGCCTATTAAAAGTATGCTGGTGTTAGATAGTTCGCATCATCACTGAAAAGTACGTAAACGTGAGCGTGTTACTCGTAGTAAGCGGCATCCCATAATTCATGAAAATGTGGTGAGCCTGCGTTAGTATAGATTTAAACCGGTGTGAAGTATTTAACTAATAAAAAGTGTAGCTATACACATATATTTGTGTAGCTATTTAAATAAAAGTGAAGCTATATACACATTTTAACGAAAGGTTTAGACTGTATAGATACACAAGGATCTGTAGATACACAAATTATCAAAAAGTGTAACTACACTCTAAAAAATTTTTGTTGCATTTTACTTCAATAATTGAGTGTAACTAATTACACTCAATTGTTGTAGTAATTTTAAACTTGAAAGAAATATTCAACTTCCTGTTTAAACGTCAACTTTTGAAGGAGACAATTTAAACAAAAAAGTTATTAATAATATTTTGAATATTGTTGAATTATTAACAAAATGTGTTTACCTTTAAACAATATAAAATTATATTTAAACACTTTTTAAACATATTTACGATTAAATTGAAGCAAATTAAATTTGATTTTCAACAATAGTTGATGAAATTGGCATGTAAAATTGTTGAATTTTTAGAAGATATGTGCTGAATTTTTCATATAATTTGTTTAATTTCAATCAGTCGTTGTTCGAATTTAAACTCAAAATTGTTGATATTTTAGTCCAAATTTACTTTTATTTTTAAATTTATTATATTTAAATCGTTCGGTTTAAGTATCATAATTACTTCTGCAACTTTCCATTGTCTTGGTACGACTAATGTATGTACCAAGACAATGGAAAGTTGCAGAAGTAATTATGATACTTAAACCGAACAAACCTCCGAATGATAAAGCTTCATATAGGCCAATTTCGCTGCTACCAACATTATCGAAACTATTTGAAAAGGTTCTTCTTAAAAGACTAAAACCAATTATCGAAGAAAGGAAACTTATCCCCTCACATCAGTTTGGATTTAGGGAAAACCATTCTACGATAGAACAAGTACATCGAATTACTGATATAATCGAGAAATCACTAGAAAGCAAACAAATATGCTCAACCATATTCCTTGACGTAGCGCAAGCATTCGACAAAGTATGGCACCAGGGGTTAGAATTCAAACTTCATCGAGATCTTCCGGAGCAATTTTTTCAAATTTTAAAATCATACATATAAGAGAGGCACTTTCGAGTAAAGTATGAGAATGAATACTCCCAACTAAAAAGAATAACAGCAGGAGTACCACAAGGAAGTGTTCTTGGGCCAATCCTCTATCTCCTATATACTAGAGATATACCAACTACAGAAGCAACAATGGCGACTTTTGCCGATGACACCGCAATACTTGCAACAGCAAAGAACATCCATGACTCCACTAGTAAATTACAGAAAGCTACTAACCAAATATGTAATTGGATAAAGAAATGGCGAATCAAATTAAATGAAGCAAAATCAATTCAAGTCAACTTTACAAATCTAAAAGTTGTTCATATACCAATAATGATAAACTCGATAGTAGTACCGCATGCAAACACTGCTAAATATCTCGGCATGACCTTAGATGCTAAACTTAGATGGAAGGAACACATAAAAAAGAAGAGAGAAGAACTAAACATAAAATTTATAAAAATGCATTGGCTCTTAGGGAGACAATCTGAACTTGCGATCCATAACAAACTGCTGCTGTACAAACAAATCCTGAAACCTGTATGGACATATGGTAGCCAACTCTGGGGTTGTGCCAAGAAAACAAATATCAAAATCATACAAACAGTTTAAAATAAAATCCTGCGATGTATAGTTAATTCACCGTGGTACATTCGAAACGACAACCTCCATCGAGATCTAAAGATCGAGCTTGTCGCGGATGAAATTAAGCATCATGCAACAAAACACCTACAACGTCTGCACCAGCATGAAAATCTGGACATACGCTATATGCTGACTACTACAACAACAAGAAGACTGCAAAGAACCAAACCACTGGACTTATCGCGACCAGGAGGTCAGTAGACTTACTGTGGCGAAAAATCTGAGGAGTTACATGAAACTGGGGATAATCACTTGATTACGCCTAATCAAAATACTTTATTATGCAATGTAAATTACTAAATGGGTGCAAGACTCAGTCGTAATATAAATAAATAAATAAAATTTTATTAATAAAAAAAAAAAAAAAAAAAAAAAAAAATATTTAAATTATATGTTATATATATAATATTTCATTCAAACAACAACTAAATTACTTAGATACATTTTCCAATTATACATAGTAAATTTATAAAATGGGTTAACATAAAATTTCGGAGCATTGATTTTCTTCGTGACGTTGTGGCGTGGTAATTGAACTATTATTCGGTTCACTTGTTCTTGGTCGTGGTGTTGACATCCATGCCTCGTCAAATTTTAGCAACATAAATTTCACATTATATAGAGCAGCGTAATATTCGAGAATATCGTCCTCTGTTATTTCAGATCCGCTTGTTTCAAGGACCAAACTAGTTCCTTGCAATTCAAGGGAATTTGCTGAAAATATGAAAAATAATCTAAGTGGTATGGTACGAAATGACATATTACGAAACGACATATAATAAGCGAATAAATCATTAAAATGATTGGAAATTTAAGGCCATCAATGAAAATTAAGTTCAAATGCCAGGGCAATATTTTTCTTTACTAGTTATATTTGAACTAGCTACTTTTCGTATATTTTGTAGATTAATTATAAATTCATGGACCAATAAATAAAGAAAAATATATAATATTTTCTTGATATTAATCATTGGGCTCAGTTATTAGAATTTGTTTCCAATCTTTTTCGTTTTGGGTATACACCGTTTCGTAACATCTCGTTTCGTTAAATGCCCCGAAACCCTTCTTTACAAATACATAACTAAAATAAATGAATATTTACCTTTGGTAATGACAGCAGCTATGTTGCAAATGATCAAAAGATTTTCCGGATGCGACGATCCCCACTGCAGACTTCAAAAGGAAATGTAGACATTGTTAACGAAACTAAAAAATATTAAAATAGTATGAAATATTAAATTTATGATAACATATAATTTAAACATAACATATAAAACACAATTGTTTGAAAACAATTTTTACCGTAACTTTATAGACGCTTGCTTTACGCAAACTATTCGAAACGAATGATCTGACACGTATTAAACACGACTTTGTTTAATATTAATACTAAATTTTTTCTAAGAATTATTACTGTATTTTAAAAACATTTTATAACGTACTTATCTTTAAGACAAAATATCACACAAACTACTTAAATTCCACTTTCTTGATTATTAACTTTTGATGTTCGTTCTGCAGTCCTGTGGCTTCAGTTTTAATGCATTTATACAATATGGCATCTAACTCTAAATGAATTTTGTTTTATTTTGTTGAATATTCAACAATTTTTTGTTTAATATTTACCACAAAATGATTTTATTCAATATTTCTACTGAAAATTTATCAATTGATTAAAGTTCAACAAACGTAAAGGGTGATTTTTTAAGAGCTTGAGAACTTTTTTTTTAAAAAAAACGCATAAAATTTGCAAAATCTCATCGGTTCTTTATTTGAAACGTTAGATTGGTCCATGACATTTACTTTTTGAAGATAATTTCATTTAAATGTTGACCGCGGCTGCGTCTTAGGTGGTCCATTCGGAAAGTCCAATTTTGGGCAACTTTTTCGAGCATTTCGGCCGGAATAGCCCGAATTTCTTCGGAAATGTTGTCTTCCAAAACTGGAATAGTTGCTGGCTTATTTCTGTAGACTTTAGACTTGACGTAGCCCCACAAAAAATAGTCTAAAGGCGTCAAATCGCATGATCTTGGTGGCCAACTTACCGGGCCATTTCTTGAGATGAATTGTTCTCCGAAGTTTTCCCTCAAAATGGCCATAGAATCGCGAGCTGTGTGGCATGTAGCGCCATCTTGTTGAAACCACATGTCAACTAAGTTCAGTTCTTCCATTTTTGGCAACAAAAAGTTTGTTAGCATCGAACGATAGCGATCGCCATTCACCGTAACGTTGCGTCCAACAGCATCTTTGAAAAAATACGGTCCAATGATTCCACCAGCGTACAAACCACACCAAACAGTGCATTTTTCGGGATGCATGGGCAGTTCTTGAACGGCTTCTGGTTGCTCTTCACTCCAAATGCGGCAATTTTGCTTATTTACGTAGCCATTCAACCAGAAATGAGCCTCATCGCTGAACAAAATTTGTCGATAAAAAAGCGGATTTTCTGCCAACTTTTCTAGGGCCCATTCACTGAAAATTCGACGTTGTGGCAGATCGTTCGGGTTCAGTTCTTGCAGGAGCTGTATTTTATACGGTTTTACACCAAGATCTTTGCGTAAAATCTTCCATGTCGTCGAATAACACAAACCCAATTGCTGCGAACGGCGACGAATCGACATTTCACGGTCTTCAGCAACACTCTCAGAAACAGACGCAATATTCTCTTCTGTACGCACTGTACGCATTCGTGTGGTTGGTTTAATGTCCAATAAAGTAAACTGAGTGCGAAACTTGGTCACAATCGCATTAATTGTTTGCTCACTTGGTCGATTATGTAGACCATAAATCGGACGTAAATCGCGAAACACTTTTCGAACCGAACACTGATTTTTGTAATATAATTCAATTATTTGCAAGCGTTGCTCGTTAGTAAGTCTATTCATTATGAAATGTCAAAGCATACTGAGCATCTTTCTCTTTGACACCTTGTCTGAAATCCCGCGTGATCTGTCAAATACTAATGCATGAAAATCCTAACCACAAAAAAATCACCCGTTATTATTTAGTTTCCCACAACAAGTAAATTTGCAACATGTTTGTGATGAAATTTAAACAACTAATTGAAAAAAGTCAATATTTTATTGAATAAACAATAAAAATTTTCATTACTACATTTACTGCATGGAAATTGCTAAAATAATTTAAATAAAATTAATTGATCTTTAGTTTAGATTTGATCAAATTTTTTAGAGTGTATGCAAAAGAAAAAAAGTTCGGAATTCAAAACACATGGTTTAATTAAAATTATTAAAAATAAACAATCACGGTAAACAATAAAGTATCACGGTATTACAAAAATAAGTTTATACACCTTTCTTATAAAAATTTAAACATCTTCAGAATCATAAGTAACCATAAGTACTGAGTGTGAAATTTAGTGTCTTTGGCCAAATTCAGTTAAATTTTTAATAATTCAATAAATCATCGGAACGATGTTGAGTGAGTGTCAAGTGTAGAATTTAGTGTTTTCAACTTAGGATGATGTCTGAAATTTGTAGAAAAAATTACAAGAAAATCTCCATGTTGTGATTGGCGATATGGCGCTACACGTCGACGCGTCTTTGGCCAAATTCACTTAAATCTTTAATAATTCAAAAAATCATCGGAACAATGAGTGCCAAGTGTGGAACATTCATTGTTCCGATGATTTTTATTATTAAAGAATGAACTGAATTTGGCCAAGTCGCTTCCACGTGTGGTGCCATATCGCCAATCACAACATGCAAATTATTTTAGAATTGTTTCTACTAATTTTAGACATCATTTCAAGAAGAGAACACTAAAGGCGGATTCAGTGTTGCATTCTTACGTTCCTTCCTTACATCTGATTTTTTAATCCAATTTCATTGATTAAAAATGGCGTTTTAGAAGTAAAACTTCTTTAGGCACGCTTGATTTGAGGACTAAGCTGGCAAATGCGTGCAATCGAACGAGGCGAAACAATAAACGC
This sequence comes from Nephrotoma flavescens, assembly GCA_932526605.1. Classification (NCBI taxonomy): domain Eukaryota; kingdom Metazoa; phylum Arthropoda; class Insecta; order Diptera; family Tipulidae; genus Nephrotoma; species Nephrotoma flavescens. The sequence continues at coordinate 69,908,558 of OW052222.1, read as the reverse complement.
AAAACAAAATCATTTTCCTTTAGTATCAGGATGTGCCATGACAATTCATAAATCCCTAGGTGGAACATTAGTTGATACCATTTTATTTTAATAATTGGTTAAAAAAATTGGAAAATAAGAAAATAGGAAAATTGGTAAATGGAATTTCGAAATCTGCAAAATTTGAAAATTTGTAAATTGGGAAATTAGAAAATTGGAAAATTTGAAAATAGGTAAATAGAAAATTGGAAATTGGAAAAAATGAAAATATGAAAATATGAAAATTGGAAATTTGGAAAATTGATAAATTGGAAAACTGGTAAATTGAAAAATTGGAAAACTAGTAAATTGGAAAATTGTAAAATTGGAAAATACGAAAATAAAAAATATGAAAATAGGAAATTTGGAAAGTTGGTAAATTGGAAAATTGGAAAATTTGAAAATTTAAAAACTTGAAAATTGGAAAATCATAATATAGACTTCTATGTCACTGACTGACTCACTCGAGAACGCACACAGTGACCAATTTTTTTTCTTTCTATATTATAACATCTATGTCACTCACTCACTTACTCACTCCAGAACGCACAGGGTGACCAAATCAAATTCGTCCGTGTGATATATTTTATATAAGTATTTTTTCTATATTATAGCTCCATTCCACAAGAGGTATCACAGACACCGATTCTTTCTTCGTTTCTTTCGCCGTTTGCCTATGATACACGTTTTAATGCTACTTAAACAAATTTTCGATGAAACCACACTACACAAAACATAAATGAAAAAAAAATATTTGAAGGACATTTTTACTATTCGAAGAGATTTCAAAAATGATTTTTTTGTCCATTTTGTTACACACACATAAACATTATCTATTACGACTAGTTGGCCTTGAAAAAGTTACCAGGTTACAAGGTTACCTCTTGTGGCATCAGACATAAACGGCTAAGTGACACTCGAGAACGCACAGGGTAACCAATTTCTTTTTCAATATTATAATTTTTCTATATTATATTATAAATATTAAATATATACTAGAAGTTTCACTCCAGTAGTGTGGTCTATTGCACACTTATTTTTTTCTTGTGAAATTTTTCGGCAACTTGACTTACACTTAGACTTAGACCTAGACTTAGACCTACACTTAGACTTAGACTTAGACCTATACTTAGACCTAGACTAAGACTTAGATTTAGACCTATACTTAGACTTAGACTTAGACTTAGACTTATGACTTAGACTTAGACTTAGACTTAGACTTAGACTTAGACTTAGACTTAGACTTAGACTTAGACTTAGACTTAGACTTAGACTTAGACTTAGACTTAGACTTAGACTTAGACTTAGACTTAGACTTAGACTTAGACTTAGACTTAGACTTAGACTTAGACTTAGACTTAGACTTAGACTTAGACTTAGACTTAGACTTAGACTTAGACTTAGACTTAGACTTAGACTTAGACTTAGACTTAGACTTAGACTTAGACTTAGACTTAGACTTAGACTTAGACTTAGACTTAGACTTAGACTTAGACTTAGACTTAGACTTAGACTTAGACTTAGACTTAGACTTAGACTTAGACTTAGACTTAGACTTAGACTTAGACTTAGACTTAGACTTAGACTTAGACTTAGACTTAGACTTAGACTTAGACTTAGACTTAGACTTAGACTTAGACTTAGACTTAGACTTAGACTTAGACTTAGACTTAGACTTAGACTTAGACTTAGACTTAGACTTAGACTTAGACTTAGACTTAGACTTAGACTTAGACTTAGACTTAGACTTAGACTTAGACTTAGACTATGACTTAGACTTAGACTTAGACTTAGACTTAGACTTAGACTTAGACTTAGACTTAGACTTAGACTTAGACTTAGACTTAGACTTAGACTTAGACTTAGACTTAGACTTAGACTTAGACTTAGACTTAGACTTAGACTTAGACTTAGACTTAGACTTAGACTTAGACTTAGACTTAGACTTAGACTTAGACTTAGACTTAGACTTAGACTTAGACTTAGACTTAGACTTAGACTTAGACTTAGACTTAGACTTAGACTTAGACTTAGACTTAGACTTAGACTTAGACTTAGACTTAGACTTAGACTTAGACTTAGACTTAGACTTAGACTTAGACTTAGACTTAGACTTAGACTTAGACTTAGACTTAGACTTAGACTTAGACTTAGACTTAGACTTAGACTTAGACTTAGACTTAGACTTAGACTTAGACTTAGACTTAGACTTAGACTTAGACTTAGACTTAGACTTAAACTTAGACTTAGACTTAGACTTAGACTTAGACTTAGACTTAGACTTAGACTTAGACTTAGACTTAGACTTAGACTTAGACTTAGACTTAGACTTAGACTTAGACTTAGACTTAGACTTAGACTTAGACTTAGTCTTAAACTTAGACTTAGACTTAGACTTAGACTTAAACTTAAACTTAAACTTAAACTTAGACTAAGGCTTAGAATTATATCCAGATTTATATTTATACGCTTAGAATTAAACTTAGACTTAAACTAACATTCAGATTAAGACTTAGACTTAGACTTAGACTTAGAATTAGAGAGTTATAGATTTAGAGAATTACAGACCTCGAGTCTTATAGATTTTGAGACTTGGTGCCTTAGAGCCTTAGATACTCGTATTAGAGACTTTAATACTTAGAGACTTGCAGAATTAGAGCCTGAGAGGCTCAGACAGACACTTAGAGACTTAAAGTCTTAGAGGCCGAGAAACTTAGACTTAAACTTAGGTTTTATAGACTTATTGACATTTAGAGACGTAGAGATTTAAAGAACTGGAGATTTCAAGACTTGAAGTCTTCGAAATTTAATATTTTAGTTTAAAAGTAATTTACTTTATATATAGTATCTCGTAAATGCTATAATTTTCAAAATAAATATTTGCAAAAAGCGAAAAAGCTTCTAGGGTAGCTGCCACGTCCGATGGACCGATTTCGGCCAAAAACCACTGGGATCTCTTAATTTATAGGAAAAATTTAGGAATGAATTTTCATCCTGATTCAAACCGTCTGAACTGTACAGAGGTCACGGACATTTGGTCTACACGACATTACGCACAGACACGCGCGCACACACACAAAAACATTTCTAAAAACAGAATTTTTTCATATTTACTATACATGCTTTCACTACGTAAAAAAAAGTAGTAAGCTATAGGTGTTTGCAAATTAATGCGTTACGAGAATACTGAGGTGCTTCTGGCCCAACAAAATAACAAATTTTATGTTCCCAAGACAAACAAATCAAGCAGTTTTTGTTAATCGAAAGCGCTAGTGGAGATGTATTGGTCACACACTAAGAAAGTCATCGAGTGAAATAACAAGAACGTATTTGAACTCGAACCCACAAGCTGAAAGGAAAGTCGAACGACCATTGAAAATCTTAAGTGGAAATCAAAGCAATAACACTCAACATAGTTAGATGGTCCAGCCTATCAGACACTATATGCTCCTAAACTGGAGAAAAGGAAAAACAAATAAAACGCTACTAGCTTTGCATAATACAAATGTGGTTACTGATAAACGAAATTCGAAATATTGATTGTTGGATGTTTGGCTCGTGGGCCGGCAAATTTTTTTGCAGTTAAGGGATTATTTGGAAGCTTTCGTCTCATAAAACTGATGTCCTAAGTAACTGAGGTAACTGAAATATGATATTTTAAAGTTTTTTTTTTTAAATTATATGATAATTTATTTAGTAAAAAACACATTGCAAAATACAATAAAAGTTATTTCGGGAATCTACGACTACAAACAAAAAAGTTATAACCATAAGGCGAGATTTTGCCTAATTTAAAAAAAGCTTTAAAATATCATATCTCAGTTACCGCGGCACTTAGGACATCAGTTCTATGGAATGAAAGCTTCCAAATGATGCCCCAAATCTGCCAAAAACATTGTCGGTCCACGCGCGAACACCCTGTAAATTAAGTAACTATAGTCTAAGAGCATATGTTGTAAACAGGTAATCGATTTTTTTACTTTCTTTATCTATTTTGAACGCCACTTCCTCTTTATATTCAAAAATATTTATCATTCTATTCACTATACACCTGATGCCAATCAAAACCAAATTATATAATTGTCCCATTTTGTTTATATTGATTATATAATTCCAAAGGAAGTCGAAGGCCTTCTTTGGCCTATAAACGATTTATCGTATTATTGAAAATATATTTCTTCTATTGTCTTATGATTGATGGTTACTAACAATAAGTACATTTCTTTTGTTAAAAACACATAACAGGCACACACACATACTTCATTGATTTCATTATTTATTTAATACAATTATAGTTGTATTGAGCTTTTTTGTGTATTCATCTTTCAAGACTTCAATCAATCACAATTATTTATAATTAATTTGTGATTTGTATTTTTCTTGGAATATTTCAATTATTTATATGTTTAGATTTTGTGGTGTTGCGGTTCGTGAAACTTCCTTCTACATTTTTGTACACATGTAATCCTCTTTTGTATACAAATTTATATATTTCTACGAAATCGATAACAATTCTATTTTGGGATTTGTATTGCTGGCGTGAACATCTAATTTTCGTAATGGAAATCTGTAAACATAAAAATTCATATTATGAAGATGCGAGGACGAGCAAACAGTGGAATAATGCTGGGAAATATTAGATTCAAGATTTTGTGAACAACTGATTTTGTGAACAATTGATTGATTTTGTGAGCGATCTGTCGACGGCGTTTAAATTTCTATAATGAAATTCGACTTACCAGATTGTGTTAGGCACCTACTATAATAAATTTTCCAATTCGCCTAATGAAAAAGTCGTAATATTTTTAGGTCAAATTTGTCGACTGCACAACACCCTTATTTTTCCAGACAATTACAATTTTTTACTTTTCTAGTTACCTTATGTTATCCATGCCTGTTCTCTTGTCCATATCTACGAGTAGTACAGTAGGATAAGCTGTGGTTAAAAATAATGGTTCAATAAATCTGAAGGAAAAAAGCCTTATCGAAACCAATGAATTACTTACAGAAGATAACAATTTCGATAATAAAATTTTTGACCTAACTTTTAGTTAAGTAAACCCGATAGATGAATTCATACCTTATTTTACTAAGATTAAAAGTTTTATTGATAGTGTTTTTGTACCTTTTTATTATTTTCGGGCTTCATATACTCGTATGTATCTAAAAACTATTAGAGATAAGAAATGGCAAATATCTTATATTATGTCACGTTTCCTTACGAAGGACGACATTTATTATTTGGTTGTTATCGGATAATTATTTAACTATAGGGACAATAAAGTGTTTGAGTGATTATACATTAGAGATTATTTATTGGATTACGGGGGTCACATTTGACAGACTTACTGTTGTTACTAAACTGTGTTTTGATTATTCGTTATATGAAATTTTGGTTATCATTTTTTTATTCATTAAATTAAAGTTGTATGTATATGCGAGTTGTGTTGTGGTACACGTTAGTAAAAAAGTATTTTTAAATATTTGCAGATAAAAAACCACCAGATTCACCTGGTTCCGGTGTTTCAAATTAAAATTTTAGCTTAGAATTTTTTACGGTAATATTTAGTACACTCTTCGGCCATGGAACTGCACCTATGAGGTGCTAATTTAGCAGAAGATTAAGTATTTCGGTTTGTTGAACTATTCAAAAAAAAGGTACCTTGTTCAATTTGGCCATAACAATGTTCCACATATAATATTTGTTCCCAATAGGCGCCGTTCTTCCTACCTAAGAAATTATGTAAGTAGCAAAATTACTACTTTAATTGCGTTTTCTTGATTAAGGTTAATGGTCGTAAAAGAATTTACAATCTGCCTGCTAGTATTTCGAAAATATTTCTTCAATTCGCCGAGCACAAGATAATCTATATTTATAGATTCGTTTCGCTTTAGTTAATTCTCTTTGAGAATACGGCTTAATTAGAGAAAGAAGAGAAGAAACTAAAAGATAAGCCAGAAAATGAGAACATCAACTTTTCACCCGAAGAGCGATTAATCATGTCTTGTTTGAAGTTGGCTTAGGTACTTTGTAAAAAATAGTGTTAAAATAAATGAACCCAATTCATTATCTCTGAGGATAACTTCAACCCCAAATTCTATTGTGACCTATATGTCAATGCCAAGTTTATAACAACTTGTGTGTCACACACCGGATAAAATTCAACTGCTTAATATTGTTCTAATTCTAGTTTTGTTAAAATGACAACATTTAATAAAATTTAAATTAAAGAATTAAAAGTTTTAATAATGAATGAACTAAAATAAAGATTTTTAAGTTACAGTTCCTTGTAGCACCGATACTAATTTGATGTTTTCAAAACTCTGTCCAGTTGCAGCAAGTCGTAATGTGCTGAATAATCTTTCAGCTGACGATATCGAAGCTCTTAAAATTGAATGTTGCATTAAAATTAGAGCCACACAGAATGTTTTTTCGAAATTTTACACGCTATGCTTGACGGTGACAAATATAAATAAGGCTTGCACTACAAGATTGTGATGTGTGTGGGAACTTATCAAGCATGCTTGCAGATGCGTGTACCGGTACCTCAAGAAACTAAAATTTTTGGTTGATTAGTTGTGAATAGCTAGAAGTGCTTATGAACACTTCGCTTACGCCAATAAAACCCGCTAAAGATTGTATACATTTTTTTAGACCACTGTGTACTAAAATTTGTTTCTACCCATTAAAAGTACAACTGCAACAAAGCACCGTTGATGTGATTAAAATTGTATCTAGCAAAATTAATAAACTTCTCGGTCGCCAGGAAAAATATACAGGGTGTCCCAAAATTCACGTATCAAACGAAACAGGAGTTTCCTATCACGGGAGCTCATTTCCAACAAAAACAAAAGTTATTCCATTTTTTGTGTTTTTTAGTTAAATCGCATGACCGCGCAGAAGAGTGTGCTTTTCCAATAAAATCATTTTTATAAGCTGCATTATCTTTTGCCAAATAAAAACTTTGGGTTTGTAAACATTTTTTGTTTCTCAAAAATTTTTGTTGATGTTTAAGTGACACCAGCGGGAAAAGATTGTACTACTGAAAGTTGACCCACTATGTGAAAAATATGCCACACTAATGCAGATTTTAAAATAGTATCACACACCAGACTATTCACAATACAATGTTTTTTATCAATTTTTTTCACAAAGTAGTCGTGTTTATAAAAAAACGCACTTAACAAAATTCCAGTTCTAAAATAGACGCTTTGTCAGAAATAAAACAAAATGAATAAAATAATTTTTTTTTTATTAGTTTTAAATATTAATATTTGGATTTCCCTCGAACTTCCTATTTTCCCGGATTTTTCCCTGATTCCCCCAGATTTGGATTTCCCCCGGATTTCTACTGGATTTCCACCAGGTTTCCCCCGAAACCCAGGAAATACGAAATAAAACCGGGAAATCCGGAAAAATCCAGAACAATCTGAGGACACTCCTGGAAATCTGTAGGAAATCCGGAAGAAACCCGAGAAAACCGGGGGAAATCCTAGGAGATTCTGAAGGAAATTTGAGAAATCCGGGAGAAATCTGGTGGAAATTCGGAACAATCTGGGAAATTTTCCTCAAATCCGGGGGGTGGGGGGATATTCGGTGGAAAACTGGGAAATCCGTAAAAAATTCGAAGGAAATATACGGATTTAAAATTAACGAACAAAAATTGTTTTATTTCTGACAAAGCATCTATTTTAGAACTCGAATTTGGTTAAGTGCGTCTTTTTTATAAACACGACTACTTTGTGAAAAAAATTGATAAAAAACATTCTATTGTGAATAGCCCGGTGTGTGATACCATTTTAAAATCTGCATTAGTGTCGCATATTTTTTTCATAGTGGGTCAACTTTTTATATTACATTCTTTCCCCGCTGATTTCACTGAAAGAACAAAAATTTTTGAGAAACAAAAAAGTTTCCCCTAGCACCCTGCTTCGTTTGATACGCGAACTTTGGCGCACCCTGTATAATAATTTTAAAGTAGGAGCACTGTCTTAGGTTATCCATTGAATTTACGGAATTGTATTTTGTTCAAATTCATGTTTATAGCCAGTGCAGTGGTAAACAACCTTAATCATTAGACAGGTCCTGTTTCCAGGTTCCCGGTTCTTTGGTTAACCGATGCTTTTAATATTGAAATAACGTAGCGATTCTATTTCCGTTAATTGAAATTCTTTTGGTTTACAAATCTATGGTAATAACATTAATCATATAATTATCAAATGTTTGAATTTTTAAATGTCATGAAATGTTTGAATTTGGAGTAACATTACATTTCGTGTATTTATTGGAATTGGTTTAAAAATTATTTTAAAGCAACTCGCGTGATTTGCTTATCGATTAGTAAGCGTAAACCGGTACCTTCCTTAACTATAATCCCTGCTGTTTAACACAATCCTGAAACATTTGTTTATATTGTATGTTTTTTGTAATGTCGGTGCTACACAGTCGTCGATGTAATGCACTTCGATTGATTAGTCAAGGTATCTGGAAAATAGGAGCATTATCAAATAATTTTTCTACATCCAGCGATTCTTTAATAAGAAATTTAAATACGAGTCCAAATAAAATTCGCTACATATACGGTTAGCTGGCAATTCCGGCTGTCAAGTACATCTTCGAAATGAATACTGTGTCGAACTTCGTTACCAAAATGGAGGCAACATGAAAATTTTTCTGCTTGCTGGGTTTACAATCTGCATATAAATATTGAGGTGTTTGAGTGGTTTTACCGAAACGAATCTGCAAGTGATGATTTTGTTTAATGAAGAACCTTCGCTCAAAGTAGTTTATTTTGACAGCTCTGAATTTGGTTTAAAAATGTAACTGTGTATAAAATTCTATTTTTTAACATAGGTTTCTAACCTTTTTTGCATTTTTACCAAATTGTACAACACTAATAGAAATAAAGTATAATATATACATTTCCCGAGCAAAACATATATAATTACATTATAGCGAGCAAAACATATGTGATTTATATTTATATGCATAGTTGTATGTCATTACCATATAAAAACTTGGGTTCAAATTTCTCAAATTTACAAATAAACTCCATGAAGCCGAAATAGTAAACTAAACCAAGAAATTATAGAATTTTACTGATTGATAACAGAAACAATAATTTTCGACATTGTCTACATTCTCTACATTGTCGATGTAACATTTTTAATTTTATAAAGGGTTTTCCAATAAGAGGTTTCATTTTAAATAGCCTGCTATTTGGACAGCTGACATTTGACAAGTAAAAACTACGCCATTACTTCAACAACCCATTGAAATTAATAAAATTCACTACAAAAATGGTGAAAATTTTGCAGTCACAGTTCGCAAAACTTAAGCACTTTTGGGTCGTTGTGAAGCACCTTCTCGGCCGGCAATAATAAAACTGGTGGAAAAATTCGAGTTGTTGGGATAAGTTAATGAAGTGAAGAATTGAAACCGTGTGCGTCGCTCAAGAACAACTGAGAAAATTGATGCTGTAGCCCACAGTGTTGACGAAAACCCAGGTTTGTCGATTCCTTGTCGATCTTTGGAATTAGACATCCCACAAATGACATTGCCCCGTCTTTTACATAAAGACTATGGTCTTAGGGCTTTTAAAGTTCAGTTAACACAAGAACTCAAGCCGGTTGATCACCATAAACGTGGTACCTTCGCTGATTGGGTCCTTCAAATTCATCAAAATGATCCGGATCTTCATCGAAAAATCATCTTCAGTGATGAGGCCCATTTCCACTTAGGAGGCTATGTTAATAAGAAGATTTGTCGGATTTGGGGCTCAGAAAATCCAACAATGATTGTTGAAAAGCCTCTCCATCCTCAACGTGTCACTGTTTGGTGCGGTTTTTTGGCTTGGCGGTGTGATTGGACCTTACTTATTCGAAAATGAGGCTGGTGTAACTGTTACGGTGAATAGATTGCGCGACCGAGCTACGATTAATGATTTTTTGTAGCCGGAATTGAAAGATATTGATGTGGACGACGTTTATTTTCAGGAACACGGCGCTTCGTGCCACACAAGCAACGAAACAATCGCAATTTTGCAAGAAATGTTTCCTGACAGTGTTAATATTTCTGAAAGAGGTGATCACAATTGGCCACCGAGATCTTGTGATTTCACAACTTTAGACATTTTCCTTTGAGACCACGTAAAAAATAAGGTCAATGCCAATGCTCCACAATCGATTCAAGACCTTAAAGATGGAATTCACGAAGTTATCGAGGACATACAGCCACAAATGTGCGTACTGGTCATGGACAATTTCATGATTAGGATATGGTGCTGAAAGCGTAGCCGTGGCGGCCATTTGGCTGATATCGTTTTGAAATGCTAATAACATACCTTCCTCTTTACAATGAAATAAAGATTCATTGATTTCTTTTAAAAAATACATATGTTTTTTAATATCAAAATGAAACCAACCCAAATTCTGAGCTTAATAAATTTCTTCCCCTCTCGAACAATTCTGTCCGAGAAGCATATTGAAAACCTCTTGTGTCATCCTGGTATGGATGAAAAATTGTTGCTGGTCGTGTTTTATAATTTCGGTAAATGTAAGCTAAAATAATGTGGTTTAACAGAAAATTTTTCTTAAGTCGTATTTGATTTACCTTAAAATAGCCAAACCGAGTTCGAGATCTATTTATATATTAAAAGAACAGCGCATCTTCTTTTTTTTATTTACTTGAAGAGATTTTAAGGTATTTAGACCTTTAAATAAGACAAACAAATCCTTTAGATCCTATAATTGCTTCATTTCTATTTTAAATAACAATAATTATATTAATAAATATATTTTAAGCACAGGACAACACAAATGAATTAATTTTGTTAGGTTTTGAAAAATATTGATTAATTGACAAGTTTGTTACGAATTCACTAAATGAACTATCAAATGTCAATGTGTTAGCTAATTACTTGCTTGCTACCTGATCGAGCATTCGCCCGATCCGATGTCATATTTCTATTAAACATAATTCGACGTGAAGATAGAAGACATGATCTATGTGGACAGTCTGATTCTATTGTTTTATCCAGAAGTGAACTTTGTTATCCAAAATATTTTAATGAAATTTCGAATCTTTGGCGAAACTGATTTACCCAACCGCTGTTTCTTGATCGAATCTTTTGAAACTACGAAGCCGTTTACCCGCACTTACCCGCACTTGCTTGCATTTCTTTACGTTGAAATTCAGAGCACTGTGCAGAAATCACATTGTGCCATCACCCGCTAGGGCTATCACAATGCTTTGTTTTAATTAGACAGTCGGATTCCCCTGGTCCGTGCCACTTCTGAATTAATTGTTAAATGATGGCGTTTAAGAATAAAATCTCACATTTAGCAATAATATTCCTCAACGGCGACTTGGCCTATTCCTTCGAATCTGAAGATAGTATACATATAATACCATCACTCAAATGAAAATATACTATTAGTCATATTATTACATCCTAATCAAGCCCGAGCCATCTCAAATTTCAGAGGCAATCCTTATCCCGAAGTAACGGATCTAATTTGCCGACTTCCAACATATTCATCATAAATTGCTCGATAAATGTTGTAACGTTGGCGAAGCGAGTTGCCCAGGGTCTAGTTTGCACAAATTTTTGATTTTGTACGCATGAGGATGTTTCTTTTATAAATTGGGAGCTGCTCGTCTGCAATGGGTAGCGCGCACAACGCTGTCGAGGTGTAGTAAAAATATTAGTACTCTCTTGGAATTTTAGTAAAATCATAATAGGTTAAAATTTACATATTTGCGTGTTTTCGTTAAAAGTGCATGAAAATGGAATTGCATTTTATGAAGAAATATTATGTTTTTCTAAACTTGCTTCGTTAAAAGTGGATTGTGCATCAGGGGAGCGAAGTATTTAAGAAATTTTTGCTCGAGTGAGGAAGTTGCCACCCAGGGCTGAAAGTTTGGAAAAGTTACGTTTTAAATCAATATAGAACTGACTTTCTTTGTTAGGAAGTTAACTATGGCCAACGAAATAAATTAAAATTGTCCGTATAATGAAGGTGGAATTGGAAATACATAGGTAGTAGCCTTGGAAATGATCATTTCTGATCATTTAGATTGTGATTGAAGTATTGTCAAAATAATTAAGTTTCATCAATATACAGATGTTGGTGTGAAGGAATCATGATATTTAAATATTATCTCATCTATAGATTTTTATAGAAATATAAATTAATAATTTATTAATTAAAATAGTGTCCTTTTGCTATAAAATGAAAATCACCAGTAATATTTTCCAGAGTGGCATTCTTATTATACTTATTTTAAATCTTCAGATGCATGTGAAATAATAATGTGTTTCCTTAGCCCTTTCGAATGCCTTGTACAATATATTGTACATCGATCTACTTTCTATTGTTTCAGTATTGTGAATTTTAGAACAATCATAAAAATTAGTTTTATGACAGTTCTGATCGTGTAAGGTTGTGTGATTTTCTTGTTTTTAAGTTAAGAGATTAGTATTTAGCTACTATTTCTGTAAATAAATTCTAAAATGTCGTTTGGGTTATTGATTTTTAATTTAGAAATTATATTTATTTAACAAATTTAGTGAAAATTTAAACTTAAAATAAATTATTTAACGATGCTAAAATACCTGTACAATATATTATTGTGCACGGTGTTTCAAACGATGTACATTTCGATGTAATATTGTACATAAATATTGCTTTATAAATACCACTGCATTCAATGGCAGCGAAAGGAATCCGAGCCCACGGTGGCTCTATTTGTTGAGTCTTCCAAGATAGAAAGAATGTTTTAACCCCTATAAATATTTTTTAAAATATATCCCTGAATATAATTATTATTATTATAATTATTAGAAATCACCGAATGCAAACGAAATAAAAATATTGTTCGGCTTACATATACTAATGTCTGCTTGCCTCGTCCGTGGTTGTATTGGCCACCAACTTTCAATTTGGAGCAAGCGGTTTTTTCAACTACGGCAAAATTTGTATGCCGCTGATAATGTAGAATATCCGAAAAACTGCTCGAATACGTTTTACAATACTATAGCCATTGGATCGATGCAGTCCGTGCGCATTGTTTGCCGATGAATGGGAAGGCATCAATGAACAAATAATTCCTTTTAAATGGCGATTGTCTGTAAAATAATATATGAAGGGGAAGCTAGACCGGTGTGGCATTACGGTCTATGTTGCTTCTGATTTGGTGCCAGCGTAGTATTGAAGCTAGTAGAGAGAGTACAAAACCCAGGGTACAACTTATTACTTGATAATTTTTTCAGCTCTTATGACCTGAAATCGTTTGGTTACGCAGCAGAAACATGGGTGGCGTAGATCTGATCGTCCAGCTTATTTGTTATTACCGTGTGTTCATTCAATCAAGAAAGTGGCCATTGCGCATCACAACACATTTCATTAGATTCGTAATTTGTTCAAGCTGCCTTGAGCTAAAGCGAGATAGCGAGTTACAAAACATACCAAAAATATATTAAACTTCTTTTAGAATTTCGCCTTGAAGTTGTCAACTCTTTTTATTCATGAGGGGAGCTTAGTGAACTCCCAAAAACGGGGACGTCAAAGTTCTATGGAAAACATGCTAACCGAAATTTCAACGAAAATTGCAAACCCACGATAAGGTCATTCGAAGATGTTCGTTTCGATGAAATTGGTCATGTTGCCGTACATCATTAAAAGGTGGAACTAACTCGCTGCAAACTTTTAAACTGTATAAGAAGAACATTCTTCTTATGTAAACAATGTAAAGTTCACCTTTGCATAGATGAAGTACAAAATTTTTTGAACAATTTTATACCAAAAACTAAATGTGATCAACAATGTAAAGTTCATTGTCTCGACTGAATAACTTTTATTGTAATGTAATGAAAATTTTGATGAAATTAAATTATTTTTTTCATAATTTCATTTTTTATAATTTTTTTATAATTTATTAAAACAGTCTGTATAGTAGTAGGTCCAGAGTTGTTCGGGATACTCGTCCAGTACTTGGTCCTACAGTTCAATCAATCAATTAATGAATCAATAATGAAAAGTCCGATTGTTTGTGCTGAAATTAAATCTATAGACTCATCTTGAATCTAACCTGGGGAGGATATATAACTAGTATTATTGTCGACGTGAATTATTTAATTTTCTACATACATTTTCTACATACACGTTAGTAAAAAAGTATTTGTAAAGGGTCACTCCAGTGTACCGCCTATACTTCTGCCGCTAGTTCAGTGTTCGATTTATATTTCGCGTGATTGTGTACACCGGCCTAGTCCTGGCCACAGCGTATGGCATCACAAATTTAAATAATAAGTTTTCACTCGTCTCACACATTCCAAAACTCTTTTTCAACCAAAAAAATGGCTCAATTTAAGTCCAAAAAAGACAATTGTGTGAGTAAAAAATCATACTAGGTAATGGCGTTTTTGATAAAAAAATTCGCTTGATTTGAAGTATACAACCAACAAAATTGTGAGTATAGCTATAGTGTTTTTTTTCGGGCGAAAATAAGTTTGAAAGGAAAACACAAAAATATATTTTTTACATGTTACTTTTGCCGTACCCACACAATTGTATTACCGGGCAAGTTGATAAATATAAGCAGTATATCCCTTTTTTGATATACTGCTTATATTTATTTTTGTCACCAGTTGCATTAAATACTATACCGATTCAAATTAAATAATATTAATTTGTTTGATTCCGTTAATTGATTTCACATTAATTCGATTGATTCGAATAATAATCCGTATTTGTACATTAATTTGATTTTCTCGAAAGTAAAGAATGCAGAAACTATATACGAGTACACGAATTAATTATGTATACATATCATTAAACATATTTTTACGTTCCATATTATGTCACATCACAATCAAGTATAATATATTTTTATTGGCATGACAGTTCAAATTAACCATGTGTACGTGTTCAGTGTTCATATACCGTTTATAAGTACATAAGCGACATGTTATAATCCGTTATTGAATTGTAAATAATTTTAAATCGCATTAAACAGATTTATGTAAAACACAGTAGTATTGCATACAACATAACTTTTTATTGTTTTAAGCATAATTTTATGCAATATTCGTGCACATAAATATTTGGTTTTGTTATAAATCAAATCGATAAGCTCGATTTTTGGTTGTTTTATGTATTTAATATTTCCGAATATAATATATTGCGGTTAAACCGTTACTAGTATACATGTAGGTACTACTAATTATACTTTTGCAACTAACCTTTAAGGATATCCGTGTTTGTTCATAAAAAATTATTCACAAAAATCTGGAAAAAGTATATTTCGACACGCATTTAGACTTTTATAAAAAAAAACCTCAAGGGAAATTAATGTTGGACTTTGGTGCGTGAATTTTTGATTTTTAATGGCAAATTGTGAATTACAATTTTACCTAAACCGTATAACCTTTCGCAACAACACAACATATTCCAACCCAAAAAAAAAATCATTTGAACCACAAAAATCCTACCAAAAATTATGTTTAATTGGATACAAAATACATATCATTGGATCTATGACTCGTACACACACTCAATAAATTATGTAGAGACAGGATTTACATGTTAATATTTTATAACTAGAAGGTGTTTTGGGTGGAACAAATCGTTTATATCGACAGAGGTTACTAAATACATATATTCGACAATTTATGACTTTAAATTTAGCATTTCAGATGATTTTGAAATAAAAATATTACATTTTTAAATTTAAAGTGAATTCTAGTGTATAAAAATATATGTACGTCTACTACCTTATTGGAATTTTTGATATAGAGAAATTCCACTTCACATATTAATAAGAAATTATTCTGATATAACCGTAGCGTAATTTTATTTTATTGAAACTCCTTGAAATTTATTTATGTTTATTTAATAAAATGCTTAAAGTTTTTTATTTATTTGGTATACATACGAGTATTTTATTATCGAAATGGAAACATAAAGTTTCTTTGAAAAATTTAAAGATATCGAATTTGATGGTTGCAATAAATTTTCTATAAATTATTAATAATGCTTGTTTGAAAGTTATATTTGAAGATTTTTTGGTTACTTATGTTTCCGGATTGTGATGGGAATTGCTAATTTATGGTGCACAATTTCGCAAATTCGTTTAAAGTAATT
The DNA here is from genome assembly GCA_932526605.1 of Nephrotoma flavescens. NCBI lineage: Eukaryota > Metazoa > Arthropoda > Insecta > Diptera > Tipulidae > Nephrotoma > Nephrotoma flavescens. The sequence continues at coordinate 69,892,394 of OW052222.1, read as the reverse complement.
TTAGATTGCAAAATTGATAAATTATTCTTGAAGATACTAACATTAATTAATAAACACATTTTATTAAACACTTGTTTTTTATTTCGCAGAACTAGATTTTTGAATATTTTAATTAAAAATTGGTTCAAAAAGTTTAAAAAATCACTCGATCGATTTCGACTTGTTTGGTCATCATCAGGAGTATCTACTGATTTGTAAAAGTAAAAATTAGTTATATATAGCAGAAAAAAGGCAAAAATTAAACAAAAGAAAGAGGGACAAAAATAAGCAATAAAAAGCAATAAAAATTATTCTATTGATCGCGCAGGTGTGCGATTAGTCAAAATAAGCAATAAAAAACAATAGAAAGTAATCTATTGATTGCGCAGGTGTGCGATTAGTCATCGGCTGAGTAACAAAATTCAAGGTATATTGAAGTACATTTAATTACCCGAGGTATTAGTCAAATTATAGAAAAGGGCGGGGTCTGTAATTGGTGAGAAACGAATTTCTCGGATATTTTGGTTAAGAAATATTGATTTTCGAATTTCGTAAAACTCTAAGGTATCTAAACGTCTGCCTTTAGGTTGTATATGTAATATGTCTAAATTGTTCAAGCTAGCTGTATGATTTTCTAAAGTTAGATAAGTTTTTATTGCTTACTTTGACTAATCGCACACCTGCGCGATCAATAGATTAATTTTTATTGCTTATTTTTGTCTCTCTTTCGTTTGTTTAATTTTTGCCTTTTTTCTGCTATACATAACTAATTTTTACTTTTACAAATCAGTAGATACTCCTGATGATGACCAAACAAGTCGAAATCGATCGAGTGATTTTTTAAACTTTTTGAACGAATTTTTTAATTAAAATATTCAAAAATCTAATTCTGCGAAATAAAAAACAAGTGTTTAATAAAATGTGTTTTTTAAGTATTAGTGTGGTTTGCCAAGTGCCTACGGCAAATAGCGTAAAAAGTATACTAACAATATATTGGTACTTCATGTTGGCCAAATTTAAAGCGTATAATCTTTAAGAGGAACTCATTCTATAAATGCTAACACCGCAACGTTTGTAAGCAGAGAACTTTACCAGCGCCGGTGAATATGGACTTGGACTGGATATGGCTTGTACTTTTGAGAAGTGTTACAATCAACTCAACTTTAAACGATTTCTTTTCGAATTTAATTTAGTTATCTAATTTATCTTCCACTTTAAATTAAAACGTTGGATTAAAATAACAAGTGGAATAGCAAAATTTCCTAACTTATGGACTTTTTCGGACACCACATCCTCATTATAAAACATAAAATTCTCTAGTAAATTTGCGTAGACCAAGTTTGCGAGCTTTGTGGGAAATCACATCTCGTGGTACGTTGGACCTTCTAAAGTTGGTGAAGTAAACCAATCAGACATTAAAATTTCCCTGTTTATTCATAAAGAGTTGCAGATGTTGGAAATGTAATCAGGGTTGGTACAGTGCAGCAGTTTGTCCATTTCACTCAAGACATTTTGTTTATGTCGAAGAGCCGGGGTCATTTTCTTGAACAAATATTTTCACGAATTTGTATTTTTATTAGAATTGGGTCTCGCATGTACCTGACCCTTGCGTACAAGGCTTCGGAGTTCACATATTGAACGAATTATAAAAGAAGTCCATGGCTCTAGATAGCGCACTAAAAGTATGAATAAAAGCACATCTCAGAACCTATCATCAAATTTCTTCGTTTCCGGCTCCAGTTCAATAAATCAAAGGGATACATCTACTTGGTTTTCTGCACAGGGATACATCTACTTGGTTTTCTGCACAACACATATATGGGTAATTCTTCATTCTTTATAAAATTCTAAACCATGGTTCAGGCAAAATAGTAACACCCAATGGTACAGACTATAGCTGCGTTTTTTTTAAAACAATCGAGTAGAGTTCGCCATAGCTATTTTCAAATTTGTCCAATTAAAAATTAAAAATTAATTTTTTTTAAATTAAATATTTTAGATTTAATAGGAATCTATGTATAACAAAAAAAAAATGAGTGAGTCCATTAGTACTCTCAAGGAGATATGTAAACATGGCGTGTGTATAGTACGTGGGTACAGTTTACTTTGAAGGAAGAAGGAATGCAATTTTACTAACCAGGGGTTTTCATTTCTTTATTTTCGTTAAATTGGTCTATTACTCTTTCGGTATAATCGACGCAATTGGATTTTGGTAGCTAAAATAAGATATATTATATACTGTCGACTCTAACTTTAAAAATTTTCATTGAAAAACTGCACAATATGGTCGTCCCATATCTAGTAGTAAATATATTTCGATCTGAGTTCATGTGCAAATCGAATTCGTCTCGCAGGAAGTTTATAAGTGGTTCAGCTTGAGGAACAGCAACATTAATATTGAAGTCCCCGCTCATAATCACCGGCAAAAGATTATAGTCTCCTTGGAAAATTTTTGAAATTCTTTAGGATATGGGACAAGGACGAAATGTATGAACTTCATTATGTCTTCGAAAGAATTATTCGGCGAGGTTAATACAACTACAGAAAGCATCTTATTCCCATTGAGAAGCTGAAGTTCAGCCGTATATATATCATCAATGAGTTGTGTTGTTACGCTCATACCAGTTGTTTGTCCAACGATGATTTCTTTATGCGAGGTGACTGTATGGTATGAGTATTCTATTTGAATTTTTATATATTGTTACTCCGGCAGCTCACTCACCGTCTCTCTTGAACTGAACGCAGATCTGGAAAAGCAAGAATATTGTGCATCCTTGCGTGACTGTGTTAGTTAGGTCGAGGTGATGTGGATGACCTAAGACTCTGACAGTTCAATGTTAAAAACCAGACGTCATTATTATCTCGTACAAAATTCGCCATTACAACGGATAAAGCGGATTTGTGGTGAGGCGCGATAGCTAATTTTGAAGAAGACCCATTGAGGTCCCATTTTTACGTCCATGGTAGACGACATGATCATCGATAGCCGACGTGACTGACAACCCGACGTGTCCTTCGAGACTCGTTACTCGTGCTAAAGCAATATACACAATTTGTTTACTGTGTTTTTAATCGTAAGAGTATATACTGACTATCTCGTTGTAGGTACCACCCTGTGATGCATGAATTGTGGTGGCACATGAAGGTACGACGCTTTACATTAATTGTTGTTTATGGTTAACATTAATTGTTGTTTCGATTAATAGTTGAGCTTTTTCTAGAAATGGGCACCGAACATCGGTCGATATTCGTTTTCTGCGCCCATCCAGCTTCAAGCCACCTGACCTTCTTGCCAACTTGTGAATTTGAACCGAAATCCATCCAGAGTCGTTTGACATTTCTTACTGTCGACGTTTTCATCGTTCTCGTTGTCCTGGTTAGGATGCCTATGCATTCGATATACTTTAGACAGCCCATAGTTCCATTCGCCCGTCCATTTGTTACGTCAATATTGGTTTTGAAAAAGTACGGCAAATTATTTGTGTCCACTATGCTCATTTTATTGATCTTTTGACGGGATTGCTACTCCGGCAGCCCACTGACCATCTCTATTGAACTGAAAACAGCATTCAAAAGTAGGAATATTAACAAGTTCGTCATTGCGCAGCCAGGTCTCGAAAACCAAATGAATTGAGCATACCTGCGTGACTGTGACCTGAGACTCTGGCAGTTCAATGTTAAAAACGAGATGTCATTATAACCCCATTCAGTAGAAGACATGATCATTGATAGCCGACGTGATGAACAGCGCCTAGAGACTCGTCACTCGTGATAAAGCAATATACAGCAGTTGTTGACTGTGTTTTTAATCGTATGAGTATGCAATTTTGTAATCGTAATTCGTATTTCGTATCGCAATTTTTTTTTTGATTTTTCTGATCGATGGAAATGTCGATGGTTTCTATTTCATTCATTAAATTAATTTTTTCATTTTCCCTACTATTATACATATACATACATAAAAGCATGCCATGTATAGTAAAAATTGTTTTTGTTGAGTTTCTTGCTTTTTTTCAAACGAAGTAGGTATACGTCATTTCCGTTCGTTTCATTTACAAGTTTACTCTAATACAAAAAATTTTGGTAGGCGCGCGTAAAGATGTTTACACATCAAAAATTTTGGTAGGCGCGCGTAAAGATGTATACACATCAAAAACCATCATAAAATTTGTATGGTTTTCTTGTAATATCGTTGTTCTGTATAGTTCAGAACTATCCAGAACAACGATATTACAAGAAAACCATACAACTTTTATGATGGATTTTCTTGGTTATACATAGATTCCTATTAAATCTAAATTATTTAATTTAAAAAAATTAAATTTTTAATTTTAAATTGGACAAATTTGAAAATAGCTATCGCGAACTCTACTCGATTGTTTTAAAAAAAACGCAGCTTATGATACCTGATCAAAATTAAACGGGCTTTAGGATGCAGTTCATGATGTTGTTGTAAAGCTAGTAGTTGCCGGTGAATTTAATAAGAGTATCGAGGAATGGTTCTACATATACTTATCAAGGTAGGAATCAAGTCCCTTCTTTTCTATAACGGATATATCAGGTGTGTTACTAAATTTCCGGGTTTCACACGTAGATGGTGCTAAAACATATCTAGTTGTCTTTTATGTCAGATGTTGTGTTTTATTCATAGCGTGGACAGTTATTAACGATAACTAGTTATATACCAGCATATATCGCAACGCAAAAATGTTTTTCTAATAACGAAAATGGCGATTTTTGAGCCAAACAAAAAGAATTTCTGGGAAATTCAGCTTTTCTGATTCAACTTGAAAAAAATGCAACTGAAGCACGTCACGTTCTTGAGGAGGCCTACGGCGAACATGCACCATGGTAGACTACCTGTGAAGATTTGTTTAAACGCTTTAGAAGTCGCGATTGCGACATTTAGGACAAAAAGCGCGCCGGAAGACCAAACACATTTGAAGAGACCGATCTGCAAACGTTATTGGATGACGATGATACGTAAACTCAATATCAACTGGCGTTAAACACGACTCGCCAGGGGATTTTCCAAACGTTTACATGCGATGAGAAAAATTCAAAAGCAGCGAAATGGATGCCGCATGAGTTGACTGAGAGACAAATGAAAAATCGAAGAGCCACTTGCGAAATTTTGCTTTCACCGCATGAAAGGATGAGCTTTCAGCATCAAATTGCTACAGGAGGTGAGAAGTGGATCTTTTATAAGAATCGCAAACGCAAAAAGTCGTGGCTTTCACATAGCGAAGCATCAACATCGACGGCACGGTCAAATCGCTTTGATAAGAAGATAGGTAATGCTCTACGTTTTGTGGGATCAGAAAGGAATCTTATACTATGAGCTGCGGCAACAGGGCGAAACGTCAATAGGCAACGCTACCGGCAACAACTCGTCAATCTGAATCATGCATTGCTCGAAAAAGAGCCAGAATGGGACACGAGACACGAACGAGTGATAGTACAACACGACACGGCCAGACATCGCCAGACCTGACACTTTTGGATTATTACTTGTTCCGGTCGATTGCGCATGGCTTGGCAGGGTTACACTTGGCCAGTTTCCAAGAAGTGCAAAATTGGTTGGATGATTTGTTTCGGTCCAAAGACGCGTCGTGGTATTCATGTACTGCCCTAGAAATTGAAAAAATGTGTAGGCAGCGAAGGATAATACTTTGCATAAACAATTTTTTATATTTCTATTGAAATTTTCCATTTTTCAAAAAAACCCGGAAATTTGGTTGCGCAGGCTGAAATTGTTGAACTAAGGAAACTTTTTTTGTAAAGTGCGAGCGCGGTACAGTGGAGGCAATAAGCAACTCCAGTGGGCTCAGTTGGGTGTGATAACGGTGAAAATAAGAAAATCTAATCAACATATAATCTGCAGAATGGGTATTACAGACGTAAACGGCCCGATGAGTGACGGCATGATTGATAATATGATTGTGGCCATTTTCCAAATACACATCTAGAGAATAACGCAAATCAATAGAAGTAATTTATATTGTCCCTCGATTCAACAAGTGGAACTAGATCAGTTCTGATAATCTGCTGGTATTGAAATAAATTATTGGAATTTTATAATGCGTACGTAGTAGGAGGACTATATTCCTTTTAATAAAAAAAATAAAGTAAGAGATGCCAAAGCAGAAATATACTGAAAGACATCTCTGTATGTTAACAAATTAACAAATTAACAAATTAACAAATTAACAAATTAACAAATTAACAAATTAACAAATTAACAAATTAGCAAATTAACAAATTAACAAATTAACATAATATCAAATTAACAAATTAAAAAATTAACAAATTAACAAATTAAGTAATTAACAAATTAACAAATTAACAAATTAACAAATTAACAAATTAACAAATTAACAAATTAACAAATTAACAAATTAACAAATTAACAAATTAACAAATTAACAAATTAACAAATTAACAAATTAACAAATTAACAAATTAACAAATTAACAAATTAACAAATTAACAAATTAACAAATTAACAAATTAACAAATTAACAAATTAACAAATTAACAAATTAACAAATTAACAAATTAACAAATTAACAAATTAACAAATTAACAAATTAACAAATTAACAAATTAACAAATTAACAAATTAACAAATTAACAAATTAACAAATTAACAAATTAACAAATTAACAAATTAACAAATTAACAAATTAACAAATTAACAAATTAACAAATTAACAAATTAACAAATTAACAAATTAACAAATTAACAAATTAACAAATTAACAAATTAACAAATTAACAAATTAACAAATTAACAAATTAACAAATTAACAAATTAACAAATTAACAAATTAACAAATTAACAAATTAACAAATTAACAAATTAACAAATTAACAAATTAACAAATTAACAAATTAACAAATTAACAAATTAACAAATTAACAAATTAACAAATTAACAAATTAACAAATTAACAAATTAACAAATTAACAAATTAACAAATTAACAAATTAACAAATTAACAAATTAACAAATTAACAAATTAACAAATTAACAAATTAACAAATTAACAAATTAACAAATTAACAAATTAACAAATTAACAAATTAACAAATTAACAAATTAACAAATTAACAAATTAACAAATTAACAAATTAACAAATTAACAAATTAACAAATTAACAAATTAACAAATTAACAAATTAACAAATTAACAAATTAACAAATTAACAAATTAACAAATTAACAAATTAACAAATTAACAAATTAACAAATTAACAAATTAACAAATTAACAAATTAACAAATTAACAAATTAACAAATTAACAAATTAACAAATTAACAAATTAACAAATTAACAAATTAACAAATTAACAAATTAACAAATTAACAAATTAACAAATTAACAAATTAACAAATTAACAAATTAACAAATTAACAAATTAACAAATTAACAAATTAACAAATTAACAAATTAACAAATTAACAAATTAACAAATTAACAAATTAACAAATTAACAAATTAACAAATTAACAAATTAACAAATTAACAAATTAACAAATTAACAAATTAACAAATTAACAAATTAACAAATTAACAAATTAACAAATTAACAAATTAACAAATTAACAAATTAACAAATTAACAAATTAACAAATTAACAAATTAACAAATTAACAAATTAACAAATTAACAAATTAACAAATTAACAAATTAACAAATTAACAAATTAACAAATTAACAAATTAACAAATTAACAAATTAACAAATTAACAAATTAACAAATTAACAAATTAACAAATTAACAAATTAACAAATTAACAAATTAACAAATTAACAAATTAACAAATTAACAAATTAACAAATTAACAAATTAACAAATTAACAAATTAACAAATTAACAAATTAACAAATTAACAAATTAACAAATTAACAAATTAACAAATTAACAAATTAACAAATTAACAAATTAACAAATTAACAAATTAACAAATTAACAAATTAACAAATTAACAAATTAACAAATTAACAAATTAACAAATTAACAAATTAACAAATTAACAAATTAACAAATTAACAAATTAACAAATTAACAAATTAACAAATTAACAAATTAACAAATTAACAAATTAACAAATTAACAAATTAACAAATTAACAAATTAACAAATTAACAAATTAACAAATTAACAAATTAACAAATTAACAAATTAACAAATTAACAAATTAACAAATTAACAAATTAACAAATTAACAAATTAACAAATTAACAAATTAACAAATTAACAAATTAACAAATTAACAAATTAACAAATTAACAAATTAACAAATTAACAAATTAACAAATTAACAAATTAACAAATTAACAAATTAACAAATTAACAAATTAACAAATTAACAAATTAACAAATTAACAAATTAACAAATTAACAAATTAACAAATTAACAAATTAACAAATTAACAAATTAACAAATTAACAAATTAACAAATTAACAAATTAACAAATTAACAAATTAACAAATTAACAAATTAACAAATTAACAAATTAACAAATTAACAAATTAACAAATTAACAAATTAACAAATTAACAAATTAACAAATTAACAAATTAACAAATTAACAAATTAACAAATTAACAAATTAACAAATTAACAAATTAACAAATTAACAAATTAACAAATTAACAAATTAACAAATTAACAAATTAACAAATTAACAAATTAACAAATTAACAAATTAACAAATTAACAAATTAACAAATTAACAAATTAACAAATTAACAAATTAACAAATTAACAAATTAACAAATTAACAAATTAACAAATTAACAAATTAACAAATTAACAAATTAACAAATTAACAAATTAACAAATTAACAAATTAACAAATTAACAAATTAACAAATTAACAAATTAACAAATTAACAAATTAACAAATTAACAAATTAACAAATTAACAAATTAACAAATTAACAAATTAACAAATTAACAAATTAACAAATTAACAAATTAACAAATTAACAAATTAACAAATTAACAAATTAACAAATTAACAAATTAACAAATTAACAAATTAACAAATTAACAAATTAACAAATTAACAAATTAACAAATTAACAAATTAACAAATTAACAAATTAACAAATTAACAAATTAACAAATTAACAAATTAACAAATTAACAAATTAACAAATTAACAAATTAACAAATTAACAAATTAACAAATTAACAAATTAACAAATTAACAAATTAACAAATTAACAAATTAACAAATTAACAAATTAACAAATTAACAAATTAACAAATTAACAAATTAACAAATTAACAAATTAACAAATTAACAAATTAACAAATTAACAAATTAACAAATTAACAAATTAACAAATTAACAAATTAACAAATTAACAAATTAACAAATTAACAAATTAACAAATTAACAAATTAACAAATTAACAAATTAACAAATTAACAAATTAACAAATTAACAAATTAACAAATTAACAAATTAACAAATTAACAAATTAACAAATTAACAAATTAACAAATTAACAAATTAACAAATTAACAAATTAACAAATTAACAAATTAACAAATTAACAAATTAACAAATTAACAAATTAACAAATTAACAAATTAACAAATTAACAAATTAACAAATTAACAAATTAACAAATTAACAAATTAACAAATTAACAAATTAACAAATTAACAAATTAACAAATTAACAAATTAACAAATTAACAAATTAACAAATTAACAAATTAACAAATTAACAAATTAACAAATTAACAAATTAACAAATTAACAAATTAACAAATTAACAAATTAACAAATTAACAAATTAACAAATTAACAAATTAACAAATTAACAAATTAACAAATTAACAAATTAACAAATTAACAAATTAACAAATTAACAAATTAACAAATTAACAAATTAACAAATTAACAAATTAACAAATTAACAAATTAACAAATTAACAAATTAACAAATTAACAAATTAACAAATTAACAAATTAACAAATTAACAAATTAACAAATTAACAAATTAACAAATTAACAAATTAACAAATTAACAAATTAACAAATTAACAAATTAACAAATTAACAAATTAACAAATTAACAAATTAACAAATTAACAAATTAACAAATTAACAAATTAACAAATTAACAAATTAACAAATTAACAAATTAACAAATTAAACAAATTAACAAATTAACAAATTAACAAATTAACAAATTAACAAATTAACAAATTAACAAATTAACAAATTAACAAATTAACAAATTAACAAATTAACAAATTAACAAATTAACAAATTAACAAATTAACAAATTAACAAATTAACAAATTAACAAATTAACAAATTAACAAATTAACAAATTAACAAATTAACAAATTAACAAATTAACAAATTAACAAATTAACAAATTAACAAATTAACAAATTAACAAATTAACAAATTAACAAATTAACAAATTAACAAATTAACAAATTAACAAATTAACAAATTAACAAATTAACAAATTAACAAATTAACAAATTAACAAATTAACAAATTAACAAATTAACAAATTAACAAATTAACAAATTAACAAATTAACAAATTAACAAATTAACAAATTAACAAATTAACAAATTAACAAATTAACAAATTAACAAATTAACAAATTAACAAATTAACAAATTAACAAATTAACAAATTAACAAATTAACAAATTAACAAATTAACAAATTAACAAATTAACAAATTAACAAATTAACAAATTAACAAATTAACAAATTAACAAATTAACAAATTAACAAATTAACAAATTAACAAATTAACAAATTAACAAATTAACAAATTAACAAATTAACAAATTAACAAATTAACAAATTAACAAATTAACAAATTAACAAATTAACAAATTAACAAATTAACAAATTAACAAATTAACAAATTAACAAATTAACAAATTAACAAATTAACAAATTAACAAATTAACAAATTAACAAATTAACAAATTAACAAATTAACAAATTAACAAATTAACAAATTAACAAATTAACAAATTAACAAATTAACAAATTAACAAATTAACAAATTAACAAATTAACAAATTAACAAATTAACAAATTAACAAATTAACAAATTAACAAATTAACAAATTAACAAATTAACAAATTAACAAATTAACAAATTAACAAATTAACAAATTAACAAATTAACAAATTAACAAATTAACAAATTAACAAATTAACAAATTAACAAATTAACAAATTAACAAATTAACAAATTAACAAATTAACAAATTAACAAATTAACAAATTAACAAATTAACAAATTAACAAATTAACAAATTAACAAATTAACAAATTAACAAATTAACAAATTAACAAATTAACAAATTAACAAATTAACAAATTAACAAATTAACAAATTAACAAATTAACAAATTAACAAATTAACAAATTAACAAATTAACAAATTAACAAATTAACAAATTAACAAATTAACAAATTAACAAATTAACAAATTAACAAATTAACAAATTAACAAATTAACAAATTAACAAATTAACAAATTAACAAATTAACAAATTAACAAATTAACAAATTAACAAATTAACAAATTAACAAATTAACAAATTAACAAATTAACAAATTAACAAATTAACAAATTAACAAATTAACAAATTAACAAATTAACAAATTAACAAATTAACAAATTAACAAATTAACAAATTAACAAATTAACAAATTAACAAATTAACAAATTAACAAATTAACAAATTAACAAATTAACAAATTAACAAATTAACAAATTAACAAATTAACAAATTAACAAATTAACAAATTAACAAATTAACAAATTAACAAATTAACAAATTAACAAATTAACAAATTAACAAATTAACAAATTAACAAATTAACAAATTAACAAATTAACAAATTAACAAATTAACAAATTAACAAATTAACAAATTAACAAATTAACAAATTAACAAATTAACAAATTAACAAATTAACAAATTAACAAATTAACAAATTAACAAATTAACAAATTAACAAATTAACAAATTAACAAATTAACAAATTAACAAATTAACAAATTAACAAATTAACAAATTAACAAATTAACAAATTAACAAATTAACAAATTAACAAATTAACAAATTAACAAATTAACAAATTAACAAATTAACAAATTAACAAATTAACAAATTAACAAATTAACAAATTAACAAATTAACAAATTAACAAATTAACAAATTAACAAATTAACAAATTAACAAATTAACAAATTAACAAATTAACAAATTAACAAATTAACAAATTAACAAATTAACAAATTAACAAATTAACAAATTAACAAATTAACAAATTAACAAATTAACAAATTAACAAATTAACAAATTAACAAATTAACAAATTAACAAATTAACAAATTAACAAATTAACAAATTAACAAATTAACAAATTAACAAATTAACAAATTAACAAATTAACAAATTAACAAATTAACAAATTAACAAATTAACAAATTAACAAATTAACAAATTAACAAATTAACAAATTAACAAATTAACAAATTAACAAATTAACAAATTAACAAATTAACAAATTAACAAATTAACAAATTAACAAATTAACAAATTAACAAATTAACAAATTAACAAATTAACAAATTAACAAATTAACAAATTAACAAATTAACAAATTAACAAATTAACAAATTAACAAATTAACAAATTAACAAATTAACAAATTAACAAATTAACAAATTAACAAATTAACAAATTAACAAATTAACAAATTAACAAATTAACAAATTAACAAATTAACAAATTAACAAATTAACAAATTAACAAATTAACAAATTAACAAATTAACAAATTAACAAATTAACAAATTAACAAATTAACAAATTAACAAATTAACAAATTAACAAATTAACAAATTAACAAATTAACAAATTAACAAATTAACAAATTAACAAATTAACAAATTAACAAATTAACAAATTAACAAATTAACAAATTAACAAATTAACAAATTAACAAATTAACAAATTAACAAATTAACAAATTAACAAATTAACAAATTAACAAATTAACAAATTAACAAATTAACAAATTAACAAATTAACAAATTAACAAATTAACAAATTAACAAATTAACAAATTAACAAATTAACAAATTAACAAATTAACAAATTAACAAATTAACAAATTAACAAATTAACAAATTAACAAATTAACAAATTAACAAATTAACAAATTAACAAATTAACAAATTAACAAATTAACAAATTAACAAATTAACAAATTAACAAATTAACAAATTAACAAATTAACAAATTAACAAATTAACAAATTAACAAATTAACAAATTAACAAATTAACAAATTAACAAATTAACAAATTAACAAATTAACAAATTAACAAATTAACAAATTAACAAATTAACAAATTAACAAATTAACAAATTAACAAATTAACAAATTAACAAATTAACAAATTAACAAATTAACAAATTAACAAATTAACAAATTAACAAATTAACAAATTAACAAATTAACAAATTAACAAATTAACAAATTAACAAATTAACAAATTAACAAATTAACAAATTAACAAATTAACAAATTAACAAATTAACAAATTAACAAATTAACAAATTAACAAATTAACAAATTAACAAATTAACAAATTAACAAATTAACAAAATTAACAAATTAACAAATTAACAAATTAACAAATTAACAAATTAACAAATTAACAAATTAACAAATTAACAAATTAACAAATTAACAAATTAACAAATTAACAAATTAACAAATTAACAAATTAACAAATTAACAAATTAACAAATTACAAATTAACAAATTAACAAATTAACAAATTAACAAATTAACAAATTAACAAATTAACAAATTAACAAATTAACAAATTAACAAATTAACAAATTAACAAATTAACAAATTAACAAATTAACAAATTAACAAATTAACAAATTAACAAATTAACAAATTAACAAATTAACAAATTAACAAATTAACAAATTAAAAAATTAACAAATTAACAAATTAACAAATTAACAAATTAACAAATTAACAAATTAACAAATTAACAAATTAACAAATTAACAAATTAACAAATTAACAAATTAACAAATTAACAAATTAACAAATTAACAAATTAACAAATTAACAAATTAACAAATTAACAAATTAACAAATTAACAAATTAACAAATTATTAAATTAACAAATTAACAAATTAACAAATTAACAAATTAACAAACTAACAAATTAACAAATTAAAAAATTAACAAATTAATAGATTAACAAATTAACAAATTAGTCCTGGCCATAAATATACAAATTAACAAATAAATAAATATTCAAGTAAAGAAATAAGTCGATAAACAAATTAACAGAATAGCAAATAAACAAAAATTAACAAATTAAAAATCAACCAAATAAACAAATAACTAAATAAACACCTAGACAGACAGACAAATAGACATATAGACAAATATACAAATAAACAAATAGACCAATAGCTACAAATAGACAAAGAGACAAATAGACAAATAGACAATAAGACCAATAGACAAATAGCCAAATAGACAAAGAGACAAATAGGCGAATAGACAAATAGACGAATAAGTCTAATAGACAAATAAACAAATAGACAAACAGACAAATACACAAATATACAAAAAGACAAATAGACACATATTCCAATAGAAAAATAGACAAACAGACAAATAGACATTTATATAAATAGACAAATAGACGAATAGCGACAAATAGACAAATAGATAAACAGACAAATTGTCATATAGACAAACAGAAAAATAGACAAATAGACAAATACTCGTAGACAAATAGATCAATAGACAAATTAACAATTAAAACGCCAGATATTTTAATTTTTTTTTCCAATTAGTAGGGGAAAATGCCACACAAGCCACTGACGATGAAAGCACTACTACACGTATAGGGCCGATATTTAAGAATTGTTGCAATCCAATACAGTCGGCTTCTGTTAATTGAAAAACGAGTAACAGATAACGAAACTTATGAACATTAGTCCCAACAAATTCAGCAGGTAACATCGAAGAAAAATTCCTGGTCACGTAAGGTGAAATTGGATGCTTTCGTTAAAAACTAGGGGAAGGCAAAACGTAATACCGATGTTTAGGTAGATTTACAGATACATGCAGAAACTTTAAACACGAAAATTCATTTATTTCGCCGAATTAACATGGGTGATGCAAAAAGAACTGGAACAGAAAATGAAGCATTTTTCTGTTAGGTTCCGAAAGGTGCTATTGTAAATACTTTCAGTGTGTTACCCTAGAGCCGTGAACTTCTCTTATAATTAGGGACCTCGACAACCTGAAAATGGAAGTCGAAATAAAAAATTAAGGTGGCTTTCAACTTCTCAAAATATTGCAGATAAAAGGAAAGTGGTTGTAACGTGACATGGTTAAACTAAATGGTTATGTAAGTCCTTCGGATTAACTTTTGTTTGAGACAAGATATTCGATTTTGTACGTGATTGTAGCTGATTATAACCGTGAAAATATTTTCGTGTAAGTAAAATTCAAAATATCATACGCCAAGTATGGGCGAGCGCCTATACTTCAAATGAACAAAATAACGACTTACGAACGAAAGTTGATGAAGAGTGGGACATAAGTAAAGTGGGAGGGGGGGGGGTGATAACTCCTTCATGTAATATGGTAAACAATGTAGGTGCAATGGAGATGAGCTAGAGTGCGGACGCCCGTAAAATACTATACAGATCGCAACGACCCATCGGTGGTACTAATAGAATTTCGACAAGAATTTGGCCAGGGTGTGTTAAAATAACCGCATGGTAGCCATCGAAACTGGTTTTCAGCATGTGGGTGCCTCAAATTTCTATTCTAGACTATAATTTGGATGGATGGTTCTGTGATGGTGGTATATATCAGATGGTTTTGTGATGGTGGTATATATAGATGATATTAAAGTGGTAATAATCTTCCAAGATACCGATGAAGAGTTAAAGAAACTTAGCCAAGTGATCTGCAGAGCTAACATTTGATAAAGCTAATTAAATTAAAGCTCTTCATTCTAGCCAAAGAGACGAACGAGGTACCCAAATTCTTACTGAACATGGAGCATACCTGCCAGACAGATAAGGCGAAACCAAAACCGACAGAAAGAAGTGGCAGTAAAAGGTAATAAAGGACACGCCATTTTAAAGTAGCACGACTGATAGTTCTGAAACGAGATCTTGCATGGTAAACCGGAAATTTTAAGTGGGCCTTAGGCTAAACTCACTCTTACAGTCCACTATGTACGGAATGAAATTTTCTTATCTATAAAAAAAAATATTTTATCTGCTAAAATTCAAGGTTTAAGAATTCTTTGTACGGCTTATACAAATTTATTCAAATTTGATTCTTAGAATAGGATTAAAGGTTCTTTAACTTTAAAAATTATTTTATTTTCTTAGATCATTTTTTCTTAAAAATCGTATTACAGAATGAACACAATATAATCTACCCCGAATTACATAAGATTATTTAAATAATATTCAACTTCGATTTAAAATGTAAATCCAATTTTATTGATATATGGCAACTCATAAATAAAACGACTTACAATTGCAGAACACAATACAATATTGTTTTTCTGTGTAATTTCGAATTTGTGGGTATTGATGCAACTTTGATTTCAACCCTTCTTGGCTCATTTGATTATTTATGATCTTATTACATATATATATATCGATTTTATCGTGTAGGTCATCTTTTTACGTAACACGCTATAAGGCCACATATTTATAAATTCTAAACATGCCTGACCCCTAAAACAACAATAAAAATAAGAAAAACACAAATTAAATTTATAACGAAAACTCTGTATAAACAAATTAAAACGCTTTTGTTTAATAATTTTCTTTATGTATTCTAATTTACATAAATAAATATGCGTGTATATCGGTTTTGGTGTATAGCATAATCAGCTAAAATTTTCTAGAAAATGAAATTCAGCATGCGATGGTGTGTGCGTGTGTGATGTGTATATGTGGCGTATAACCAATTTGTTTTTGGTGAAAATAATGATTAATTTATGTGGTTGAGGCCAGGGTTGAAACAACCTTCCTCCTACAAATTATTTTCTATATACTGTAAAAGATGCCAATCAAAAGTTATTTTTTCAGCCGATTTGATATACATATGTATGCATGTATACCCTCTTTTATTAGACGAGAAGTTTGGTATATACAACTGAAATTAATCATCTATAATTAAGCATTATGAAAAATCCACAATGGTATTATTTATAAAATATGTATCCCTGTTTCCTTTCCAAAAATTAAAAAGATAATAATTATCTATCCCAATCACATCTGTGAAAAATTACTTCCTTTTTATCTCCCTACGCCAGTTACTGTGTACATAATATTTACTGAATGAAAACACAAAAATATGGCGAATAACACAAAAAAGCTTTTGTCTTAAACTTTTTTTTTATTTCAGGAAAACTCAACTCGCATAATATAAAAAAATAGGAAAGAACGAAATTTTTTGTGCTCGTTTTGAGCTTTTTGTGTATGTTTTATTATTTTATTTTTTTTTAAATAATTTCCCATCAACCCACGTCCAGTCCATATAATGCATATACCTTTTTCTATAGCATTAGTACAACAACAACAACAACAAAAATATCCTTGATTTTTAAATCCTTCTAGTGGAAAGGAAATTCTTGGTTCGGAAAAAAGGAAAACACTTATGCTGTGATGAACAAAAAAAAGGAAGATCACAACTTTTGACTATCTCATCCTTCTCTGCGTGCAAGAGCGTGTAAGTATCTGTAAGAGGACGTTGTAATTTTTGAATGGCACAGCAGCAAAAAACAAATATTGCAAACTGTTAAATCGAGAAGAAAAAATCGAAATACATTTTCCAAGGGATGATATTTACACCAATAAATGTGAATGTGTTGAGAGAAATATTTTATTGAAAGATGTTTCGATTCTTAGAGTTTTTGTAGAGATTTGTATGTTTACAGGATGATTAAACTGTCAACAATTTATTTTGCCACCCAGCAAAGCTTTAAATTTATTTATGGGCTATTATCGTTATTAAAAACTTTATTTACCAAAGAAATAAATTCGCGGTGTAATAAATTGATTCAAATCTCTGGAAAAGGACTAAATACACACAAAAAAACTTTAGTAAAATCTCCAGAAACCGTAAAATTGATCAATATACTGTCAACGAACTGAAAACGACAATTCGCCGAAAATAAATCACAAAAATCAACAATTCACCAAAAACGACTATTCACTGAAAACGACTTTTCACCGAAATATAACTAACGACGTCCCTAATCGAGAATACGGTTTCTGTGGTTGCTGTGGTTTTATCTAATGCTCCTGAATGACAACTTCATTATAACTTAGTTTCATCCAACACTATTATTAGATTTCCAATTTAATCATTAAATTGAGTTTCATATTTATCGGCTGGAGTAGGTATAAATGGCTCGTTCAATTATAACTTACTATTTAAAATGACACGCCTGAAGTTGTGAAAGAACTAGACCATTTCTTAACCGATAATGATAAAATTGGATATTTTTTTTTTTTTTTTTTTTAATTTAAGAAATTTTTATTTCTGTATAATATTACAACTAATCATATAGATTATCTAGTAACTGTTTTATTATTTTTGTAGTCTATTCTTATGGAATGAGACCTATTGCTTCATCCCAGCTCTGCTAGTCCTTTGATTTAAGCGGCTCAAGGAACCACTAATTCTAAAGGCTTTGTTCTTTTTAGGCGCTTTGGTCCATTGGCGCGATCCAGTAGGTTCCGCAGCTCCTCGTTGTCATGCTGCTGCAGTCGCAGTACATGACTCCTTGCAAATTTTTTTATTTCATCATTGACGTATTCCATGTTTAGGTCTCGATGGAGATTGTCATTTCTAATGTACCAAGGAGCATTCATTGAAATGTTTGAATGATCTTTACTGTAGTTTTTCCAATAAGCCAGTGCACTTTTCTGAATTTTAAATTCAGTTCTTGCCTTTTCTTTTTAACATGCGCTTTCCACCTGAGCTTAGAGTCTAGCGTCATGCCGAGATACGTAGCATTATCAGAATATGGAATTGGTTGTGAATTTAGACTAATCGGAATATATTGTAATTTCCTATTTGTAAAGGTGATATGTGTTGATTTCGATTCGTTAAGTGTTATCCTCCATCGTTTTGTACCGCTATCCACTATATTAATAGCATTTTGTAGTTTCCTGGTGGACTCAACGATACTAGCATCGGTGGTCATAAGAGCTGTGTCATCAGCAAACGTTCCTATTCTAGCTTCTTCTTTGTCTGGTAGATCATTCGTATACAGGAGGTATAATACGGGGCCTAGAACACTGCTTTGTGAAACCCCTGCCAATATTTTCTTCAGTTTAGAGTATTCTCCGTCCTGTCTCACCCGGAAGTAACAGTCGTTGATGTAAGACTTTAGCAATTCAAAATGTTGTTTTGGCAGATCTCGTTGGAGCTTAAATTCTAGACCGCGGTGCCAAACCTTATCAAATGCTTGGGCTACGTTTAAGAATATTGCTGAACATACTTCCTTTTTTTCCAGCGCCTCCTCAATAGTATCAGTAATCCTATGTACCTGTTCTATCGTTGAGTGCCTTTCTCGAAACCCAAATTGATGTTCTGGTATAAGATTTCTGCTCTCTATAATTTGCTTTAATCTCTTGAGAAACAGTCTCTCGAAAATTTTTGATGTTGTTGTTAACAAAGAAATAGGCCTATACGACGTTTTGTCGTTTAGTGATTTATTGGGCTTTGGAATCATTATGATTTCCGCTACTTTCCACTATCTCGGAACATAACATAGTCTAAAGATAGCATTGATTATGTGCTGTAGTTTCCTTAGGGCTTTCTCTGGTTAAGCTTTGATTATTCGCCCCGTTATCAAGTCGTATCCAGGGGCTTTTTTATCTTTGAGGTTTTTTACTTCTTGTTTGATTTCTTTCAGAGTAACTGGTAGCACAGATGCCTCGTCTACTTTGCTTATAGGTGTTAGATATTCATTATCCGCTTGTCCAGTTGGTGGTTTGAAGGTATTTTCTAGGTGTTCGGCAAACAGATCAGCTTTTTGCTTTTCGCTGCGAGCCCAGGTTCCCAAAGTTGGGCCCAGCCCAAAATTGGATATGCACAATAGTATACAAATGTGATTCAGGTAAGCGTGCTCAAGTATTCCTTGAACATCAATAAATTGTTATGACGATGCAGAATAACCTATTTCAGTAACAATACTGTGCCAAAGTTGAGAACTCGCTTTTGAGAATTAAACCCAGTCCAGTTAAATGCTTGTTAAGTAGATACAATCTATGGGATTGGGCTGAATTATTAACAGGAAATTGTATGTTCTGCTAGGTTTGTTTTCAATTCCTGTTGAACTCAACAGCAATGATCTAAAATTTATTTTAACAATTTATTGTAAAATTCCAATTTCATCCAAAATAAACAGTTTCATCGATTCTAAAATTGAGACATTTACCATACTCCAAAATTCCTTCAAAAATTATTTTAGAACCCCAAGTCTCGTCTCTGTAGGACATACTACGAGAACTATTTTTTGAATCATTTTTTCATCCTACATTCTCAATGTCAATCAGTGTATAATTCGATGTCTATTATAAAAGGTATCCCAATAAGAGCGCCAAATTTAATTTTAAAGAAAAACACATATATTTTTGAATTAAGCAAACATTTTTTTTCAACAAAAAGAAAAATAATTCCGATTAAACGTGAAATACAACATCAGGCAAATGGCCACCACGAAACCACTGTTTCAGACTTATTCGCATACAATCTTTCCTTCACATAGCCCCAAAAAAAAGCTCATCGGTGTTAGATCGCACGATCTTGGTAGCGAATGTTGATCGCCAAATCGAGAAATGACACGGCCTGGAAACTTAATCTGCAGTAACAATGCAGAAACAATGGGTTTCACGTGCTGTGTAGCAGCGTCGCACCGTCTAGTTGGAAAAACATGTCCTCCACATTAATTACATCCAATTCGGGCCATAAAAACTCATTAAAAGCGCATTTCCAGCCTCATTTTCAAAGAAATACGGCCAACAACCAGTAATTGTTGGTTTGAGTACTTCTCCATATTCTTAAATCGTGTGACAAACGTAAAAAAAAATAACCATGCAGCTCGTATTAACAAAATGGTGGCAAATTTAAATCTGGCACTCTTGTTGGGGTACGCTATACATACCCAGAATAATGGGAAGGCGTGGGTGGTTCTGTTCTAGTAGGCCGTATTTCAAAACTTTTCTAAAAAACATTTTACAATTCCAATTCCACTCCTCAAACAAAACTTCATTATGATCGGTTATGAAATAAACTAGTTCCGTGTTAGTTAGTCGCATGCCGGAACTACTTGCAAAAACTGATAAGAATGGGACTTTAGAATGGCATTCCAAGTGGAAGGGAATCTGTAGATAACGAAAGCAATTGTAAACGGAAGCGATAATTATCATGGAAAGTACTGGAAAGGGTAAGGTGAAAGTCACGGTAAAAAAGTTAACAGTGCGAAAAGTAAAAGTGAACAGTACAAGTGAATTGGTTGAGCAGTGAATGAGTGAAATTAGTGAATTGCTAAAGAAATTAAAGGTGATGGAAAATATAGTTTGTAACTTAAATCGCTGAGTGTTTTATGTGCAAAATCGAGTACGAATACCTAACGAACGCTCTACATTCGTAAAATTTGGTGACAGAAGTGAAATTTTGCAAATACCGGCAATATATAAAAACCTTAACACATATACATTAGAGCAGTTGAGAGTAAAGCTGCAGAGGTTCGGGATTTCAACCAAAACCAATAAAAATGAGCTGTTTTCGAGCCAGCAGAGTGCCTTGGTAGAGGCTACTGAATCAGGAGGACAAAGATCGCAACAATCATCACCGACACCAAGACCATCTGGGATTCCGTCAGTTACTCCAACCGATCAACAGAAACTCTAGATTTGTGAAGAAGTTAAAAACGAAGTAATCGGAGCGACAGAGCAAACTGAAAAAACCATAAAAGTACAACCGCCTACTCCTTAACAATGAAAGCCCTCCTGGGGTATGGGAGATATGATGAAGGCGCTGTTACTTCAAATGAATGAGATGAGAGTAAACCAGGCTGCCAAACTTGATCAATTCCGCACAGACAAAGAAATTAGACAAGCTAGGTGCAAAAATTGATCAACAAGACGAGCAGCAAAGTTCACAATCGGCACAACTACGAGCAGGGCAAGGTGCGCGAGTTGCCGAGTTAAACCTAGTTAGGATCTCCAAGCTAAACAGCTAAGAAAAGTAATAAAGTCTCTCGAGGTTATAGTAGGTAGGCAGTTCAAGAAATTTGAGGGACAAATCAGGCAGGAACTTGAAAATAAAATTAAACAAATGGAGGCTGGCTTTGAAATATTGTACATATTTGGCAAGCAATGAAAATGGCCAGCTAAATAAAATTTAATACTTACTTACTCTAATATTTCGAAAGAAACAGTTACCGGAAGCTCGATGGGAATTTTAAAAGCTTCGACTTTCGATGGCGAGATCCTATTTGAGAATTTTACAGTCCAGTTTCGTTTTTGTCTTTTCAAAATTAATTTTACTAATTTAATCTTTTTTTCCTGCACTGTACTCAAAGTTTATATTTTACATAGTTGATTGAACTGTGGATCAGAACCTGATAGTATTGAACTATCGAAAAACAGAGGGAGCAACGTCAAAGGGACAATAACAATAGGAATGGTGTAGCAAAAATGACCAGAAAAATTGTAATGGTATTATGTTTTTGGTTCCTATGAACCTTTTATGCTCAAAAGGAATGCTTTATTCGCAAAATTTATGTATATTGAAGTAATAATAATAATAATAAAACCAGTATCAAGCGACAGTAAAGCTCACTGGTTGGACTGCAGAGCAACAGCTCAACACATTCATTTCGGCTCTTCGTGGAACGCCAGATGAACCAGGTTGAGCCAGGTGGCATCAAAAGTCAAAGAAGGTCCTTCAGATGTGGGAAGTTAAGTCATTATAAGCAACATGAAAACTGGCAAGTGAAACCGACACCGAGAATAGAGAAAACTAAAGAGGGTTCAAGAAACACCAAGACAAGTGGCAAGCGCTTGGTTCTAGCTCGGAGAGTGCAAGTCGGCTTAAAGACAGTTTAAGACCAGAGAAAAATAGCAACCAGTTGGCTTATCAAATGAAGCAAAGATCCTTGGGATAGCAGAAGATTCCAGTACGATTATTGACGGTGAATCCATTATTGATTGCGACGGAGAGCCATGCAAAGGTGGCATTCATTGTAGTTGAGAAAGGGTTGGACTTGGAATACGACGAAGCAG
Source organism: Nephrotoma flavescens (assembly GCA_932526605.1). Taxonomy (NCBI): domain Eukaryota; kingdom Metazoa; phylum Arthropoda; class Insecta; order Diptera; family Tipulidae; genus Nephrotoma; species Nephrotoma flavescens. The sequence continues at coordinate 69,869,006 of OW052222.1, read as the reverse complement.
AGAAAGGATCAGGAACATGATGAGACAATAGCGTCTAGAAAGTCGAGTAAAGACCGATTTGTCAAACAGTAAGAGGCCGCAAAAGTAACGGTGCCGGACATCGACGACGATTGAATAAATATCGATCAGCATTAGAGAGAAACAATATACGTGTGCCAGAAATAAATCAAAATCGCAACACAACCAGAGTGAAAATTTGCCGATTTCCAACGAAATGACTTATTGTGTTTGAATTCCAGAAAGCGGAAAAGCAGATCTCAAGATACACAATGAGATTGGAAAGGTCCATACAAAATTGTTAAAAGGAGCAGTGACTCGTTGTATCGGGTACAAGAACGTCTTTTACAGAACCTGAGAAATTGCTTATTTCTATACTCGAATACATTCATCAGATAAATTCATTTTGACCACGAAAAAACGGCATCGAAACAACCAAACAAATAATAATTTTAAACAGAAAAAAATTATTTTTGTTATTAGGAATCACGTATTTTTTTTAATTGGCAATACCGCTATTTCTATATTCCCGTCTTTATCCCCAGAGCTCCCTATACCGTTAGCCTATATAATTCCTAATGAAGTCATTTCTAGTTTAGGCGAATTGCAATTATTCTAAAATAAGAAACCAATAGGTTACTTTTCATAAATCGAGAAACAAATTTAAGATAGTTAAATTACAAGATGATCTCTGAATCAGCTGCAGCAATGTTCAATGTATTTATTGTATTACTTGATGTATTACTTTTATTACATGTGAAGCCATCGATATAGGTTTAGATCCGGCAAACTAGTTTGGAACAAATACCGACTCCAGAATACCATACAAAATGATGGCCAATGTAAATAAAAACGATGCATTAATTATGTGATGATGCTTATATTTATATAATCTCACAAAAAATTTCTAATTCGATAGCAAGGCTCGATGCAAAACAAATTAGTCCGCACGTTTGAATTACTGTATGGATGATATCTCATGAAAGGTTTGGCTGATCTACATTTTTATCGCAAATTTATCTTGTTTTTAGTTCGGAGAATTGTTAAGGTTTTGAAAGCTGTACGCCGAGAGCTCGAGTACTGACATAAGGAATCAGAAAAAAAAATTCACTCACTCTATAATTACTAAAAGCTAGTGCTTACAGAGAAATACGTTTTTTTGATGTGTAAACATCTTTACGCGCGCCTACCAAAATTTTTTGTATTAGAGTAAACTTGTAAATGAAACGAACGGAAATGACGTATACCTACTTCGTTTGAAAAAAAAGCAAGAAACTCAACAAAAACAATTTTTACTATACATGGCATGCTTTTATGTATATGTATAATAGTAGGGAAAATGAAAAAATTAATTTAATGATTGAAATAGAAACCATCGACATTTCCATCGATCAGAAAAATAAAAAAAAATTACGATACGAAATACGAATTACGATTACGAAATTGCATACTCATACGATTAAAAACACAGTCAACAACTGCTGTATATTGCTTTATCACGAGTGACGAGTCTCTAGGCGCTGTTCATCACGTCGGCTATCAATGATCATGTCTTCTACTGAATGGGGTTTTAATGACATCTCGTTTTTAACATTGAACTATCAGAGTCTCAAGTCACAGTCACGCAGGTATGCTCAATTCATTTGGTTTTCGAGACCTGGCTGCGCAATGACGAACTTGTTAATATTCCTACGTTTGAATGCTGTTTTCAGTTCAATAGAGATGGTCAGTGGGCTGCCGGAGTAGCAATTCCGTCAAAAGATCCATAAAATGAGCATAGTGGACACAAATAATTTGCCGTACTTTTTCAAAACCAATATTGACGTAACAAATGGACTGGCGAATGGAACTATGGGCTGTCTAAAGTATATCGAATGCATAGGCATCCTAACCAGGACAACGAGAACGATGAAAACGTCGCCAGTAAAAAATGTCAAACGACTCTGGATGGATTTCGGTTCAAATTCACAAGTTAGCAAGAAGGTCAGGTGGCTTGAAGCTGGGTGGGCGCAGAAAACGAATATCGACCGATGTTTGGTGCCCATTTCTAGAAAAAGCTCAACTATTAATCGAAACAACAATTAATGTTAAGCATAAACAACAATTAATGTAAAGCGTCGTACCTTCATGTGCCACCACAATTCATGCATCACACGGTGGTACCTACAACGAAATAGTCAGTATATACTCTTACGATAAAAGACACAGTAAACACTTGTGTATATTGCTTTAGCACGAGTAACGAGTCTCGAAGGACTGTTCATCATGTCGGCTATCGATGATCATGTCGTCTACCATGGACGTAAAAATGGGACCTCAATGGGTCTTCTTCAAAATTAGCTATCGCGCCTCACCACAAATCCGCTTTATCCGTTGTAATGGCGAATTTTGTACGAGATAATAATGACGTCTGGTTTTTAACATTGAACTGTCAGAGTCTTAGGTCATACACATCACCTTGACCTAACTGACACAGTCACGCAAGGCTGCTCAATTTTCTTGCTTTTCCAGATCTGCGTTCAGTTCAAGAGAGACGGTGAGTGAGCTGCCGGAGTAACAATATATAAAAATTCAAATAGAATACTCATACCATACAGTCACCTCGCATAAAGAAATCATCGTTGGACAAACAATTGGTATGAGCGTAACAACACAACTCATTGATGATATATATACGGCTGAACTTCAGCTTCTCAATGGGAATAAGATGCTTTCTGTAGTTGTATTAACCTCGCCGAATAATTCTTTCGAAGACATAATGAAGTTCATACATTTCGTCCTTGGCCCCATATTCTAAAAGAATTTCAAAAATCCTCCAAGAAGACTATCCGATGATTATGAGCGGAGATTTCATTATTAATTTTGCTGTTCCTCAAGCTGAACCTCTTATGAACTTCCTGCGACACTAATTCGATTTGCACATGAACTCAGATCGAAATATATGTATCTACTACTAGATACGGGACGACCATTGTGGAGTTTTACAATGAAAATTAGAAAAGTTAGAGTCGACAGTATATGTATCTTATTTTAGCTACCATAATTCAATTGCGTCGATTATACCGAAATAGTAATAGACCAATTTAACGATAATAAACAAATGAAAAACTCTGGTTAGTAAAATTGCATTCCTTCTTTCTTCAAAGTAAACTGTACCCACGTACTATACACACGCCATGTTTACACATCTCCTTGAGAGTACTAATGGACTCACTCATTTTTTTGTCATTCTCTTATAATCACATTTCGCTTTAAATCATAAAGCTCAAGCTTCCAGAAATTTATTTATATAGATGGAGAAAATTTTCTCAGAAGATTTCCATGTTATACACCAAACAGGATCAATGAAAGATGATCAGTATATTTTTGTATAGCAGTTTACTAACTTTATATGCGATGTTCTCAATTTTTCCGTCATCTTTCCTGGTTTTTCATTTTCAGATAGAAGTTCTGATTATCTCGTGAGGTTTAAGCCCCTTATACTTTTAAGTTTATGTTAAGTTCTCTGGTGTTACCGAAATGAGATTTTTTTATAACTTTCGCCAAGTATCTTTTTATGAAACGGAAAAACCGAGAAGGAATAAATTAAAAGAACGGTGATACAAAAATGAAAACTCCCAAAAGATTAATTATAAGAAATTTAACATAATTAAATTCGTCCTCCTATACATTATACTGTAGACAAAATATTTATGTAACAACTAAGAGAAAACTTGAAATAACCATAAAAAAAAGCAAAACAAAATTATTTTAAGCATGGGAACAAACAATTCATTATTTTAAATTATAGTGAATACAGCATCCTAACATACATTTATAAAACTAAATATAAATAAAAATTATTTTATTTATCATTTGGGCAAGTGAAGGTAACCACACGAAAAATAAAAATTTTATACGTACACAGTACAGTACACACATTCGTAATGTAAAAAACTTAAAAGCATACACACAAAATATATTTCTATAACGATAAAATTATAAAAGTTCATTCTTACGATTTTTTATGTACAAAATCTAGTAAAAAGTTTAAGTAAATATTTATTAAATATAACAAAAAAATATTATGGAACAAAAAAAAATTCTTTTTAACAAATCAGAACATAAAAGCTTCCTTTTATTTATATGTGTGTGTGTGCTGATGATTTATATTATGGATGTTGCTTTATTTGGGATCGTATATCAAAGAAGCAAAGTATTTTCCTCGTACAGTACAAGTGTACTTAAATAGGTTACTTAGTTGTACGTGTTCAGCACAACTTAATGGTTTCTTAAATGTCTTAATTTTTTCGGTGATTTACACGTATAGAAATGTACACAATATAATTGAAAGATGCTTATAGTGTTAAAACTATAAATTTGCTTTAAAATGGTTTCACCATGTATAGTCTAGAAAAACAAAACTGACACGTGTAGTAAGAAATTGTGATGTGTAATTACAGTAATATTAATGTTGATGACCTTCCGATCTTGTACCCACACGAGAACAAAATATGGCTTGATCATAAATTATACAACACATACTTTTATGAGTACAACAAATAATGATTTAGTGGGACCGATTTGTTTAAGTATTTATCATATTAAATGTATTTGATTTCAATTCTGGCAGTTGTCATTTTCAAAAATCGCTATTAAGTTTAAATTTTGGTGAAATGATTAAAATCAATTTTGTTACCAATTTAAATTAGAATCATTTTTTTCTTTACCGATTTTTTTCACCAATGCTATACTTTTTAAAATACTTCAAAAAAACGTCATAAAATGAAAAAGCTCAATTTCCGGTGATCAATTTCCATCAAATTTTATTGGGTAGGAGGATTTATGAAAAAAAAATTAAGTATGAAGTTTCATCTTAATCCGTCTAGGCTGAAACTCATTTCAGAATCCTAACATATTTTATGTTATCCTAACATATTTTATGCTAAATTGACAATTTTCCAGAGGCATTTCCAACATTTATATTAGATTCTCGTTTTAATGACTAGTCTGATGACATAAAGGAAGCAATAATGGGAATGAGATGGCATATTGTACATAGTGGACAAGACGCTACATAGCGGATAAATCGGAACACAATTTTCCGAAAATCATGAACCATTGCACTCATTTTTTCACATTTTTTTCAGTAGGGTCTCGGATCCTATTAGGGAACCGCTAAACAAATTTTCCAGAATTAACAACTAATCGCAATTCATTCTTAGCACACACGCGCATCTCGTTCATTTTCATTAAAAGTCAATCGACCAGAAAGAGCCTAAATGAGCTTTCTCAAAATTAGGATTCACAACAATCTATTCCTGGCATTAAAAAACCGTTATCGCAATTTTTATCATCTAAATCTAAAAAAATGAAAAGGAGTCCCTGGCTCCACTAAAGGACCTTTTAAACTAATTATCCCCAAAATTAGCCACAATCGAAATCGATTTATGGAATTTGATTTAATGGAAATCCCTTTACAAATTTTTATGAAAATAGCATCATTTTCCGAAGCCGACAAAAAACTAAATAAAGAGACCCAGGTAGCACAAGTTGACATCAATTCTTTAAATTTGAAACGAAATGTGAAAAACGGATCAAGATCAAAACATTATTTAGATAGTGCGTGCTGCAAATCAATATTGTTTCTCATAATAACCAACACTTTTAAAAAGACGCACAGATAACATGGTGCAACATTCCGAATATGATGAAACGAAACGCCAGATATCTCATTAACGAGAAATGCAAGTTACAGCACGAAGCAACATGATGCGACATAGTGCAACATTGCGCAAGACGGTACATATGCTACAACATGCTATATCGCACAGCGATATCATGCAGCAATATCATGCAATATCGCACAGCATGATGTCACATTAAACAACATGATTCAACATGTCGCGTGAGTAATATAACGCAACATGATACGCAAATCATGCAACATCAATCATTTGGAAACCCTGTCCCCCAAAAGATCGTCCAAGTACAATAAAATTTTGAAATAAGGCTCGAAGGTTGTCGGCCCTCACTTGATGCGCCTAAATTTTTTTCCTGAAATAAGTACTAATCAAAATCGGTTTTTGGTAATCGAAAATGTTCTTTTAGCAATTATTATAAACACTGTGCTAGCGGAAAAAAAATAAAGAAACGGACCCGAGCCCTACTGGTTCCCATCGGAAATCTCTTGAAACGGATTTTCCAGAAATTAGCACCCACAGCAATCGACTCCTCGTACTCGAAAACTCTCCATGACCGTTTTTATAGTATAGGACCCGGGCCCCACCGGTCGACCCTCTGAAAGGATTTTTCAGAAATAACCACCCATTGCAATCGATTCTTGGTACACAAAAACCTCATCTCAATAATTTTTATAAAAATCGTGCAAGCCGAAAAAATTAAATAAATGGGTCCGGGCCTATCGTCCCAACCTCTAAACGAATTTTCAGAAACCAGGAAAAATCGGAATCTATTCCTGAAAAATGAAAATCCTCCTACCAAATTTTAATAAAATCGCGCGACCCAAAAAATAAATTAAAAATGGGAACCGGGCCCCACTGGATTACCCACTAAACCAATTTCTAGAAAATCAAGAGCTGTAGTAATCGATTCCTGGTAATCGAAATAACCCTCTGCAGTTTTCATCAAAGTGAGTGAGCCGAGAAAAATATAAGAATATGGACTCAATAATAAGAATTTGGAATACTAGACTCAACCTTCTTGCGTCTTCTTCAAAAATACAATTTCCTGTGAGAATCCGTACAACGATATCAAAATGACACTAAAACAGAAGTCCGCGTTACTTCTTTAATTCACTTGTAACAGTAATACGTTGACTACCACGTTCAAGAGGAAAGGACACCGTTTTGTGGCGTACCTCTAGTCACTCTTTTTAATAGTTTATTCAGCTCAGAGTTACGAGTTCGGCTTACTAGCATAAGATTATTTTACACGAGGGGTTATTCCCACTAGAGACAATCCACCCATCTTCCGGATATTATTAAAGATACCTTCAAATTGTGAAATGCTATTAAGTAATACTAGCTGACCTGTGACTGAATAATCAGTCACGTGGAAGAAGCGCACGCTCGGGATCACATGCCCACTAAACTAAATATTAAATTCTCGAAAGGGAAGAACACGCAATTGCCGAATCTCGCAACTTTAATCTAAATACCAGGGTTCTAAAATTCGCTCTATAAAATATATTATTCTTTCTTTACTGTGGCGCTATTCTGGTAATTCCCGGGGAATAGGGAATTGGGGAAAGATTTTATATGTAATTTATATTTAAAATGTTTTTTTCTGGCATACTGAGGTAAAAAGCTAGTGTTAATTTTTTTTGAAAACAAAGTTTATAATTGGGAATAATTTACCCTAGAAATTTTGATATGGAAAAATTATTCCCAATTTATCACTTTGGACGGCAGTCCAAACGAGTGACGAAAGCACCTACTGTGCTGGAAGTCGAACGAAGTATATTATACAGCAAGTTTCGAACTTTTTCACTTTGAGGCCGCCAGGATCATGTTATATACCATTGGAAAGGTCTTGAAAAATAAACTTAAATAATGTATAAAAGCATGAATTTCTACCAACATTGAGTGGAGATATGAGCTTCTGAAAATTGCCCCAAAAAATCAGTTTTTCGCGTATAACTTCCCCAAAAAATGCCAAAATTATTTTCTAACTGGCAAATTATGATTGTAGACGTCAATACCAATTCAACGACACCTCAAACGTCTAAAACGGATGATTTTGATTAAAGTTATGACAATTTTAAATTTTTCTATGACGTCACCAAATAATCTTGCTTTGGTATATATGTTTGTTTGTCCGTACCTCTTTTATTTGATCTCATATTTTCAGGGGTTGTAGTACTTAAAAAACTAAGCAAATTTTGTTCTACAACTTTTTGATTTGGCCGCCATGTTGGCCGCGGCCGGCCTCTGAACGGCCATTTTTGGCCATTTTGCCACGTCCACAGTGCTGGATCTATTCGACATACTTTGGACATATGCATATCGTTGGAAAGGTATTGACGCCAGCTATCAAATAGCAAAAAAAAGAATTCAAAAAATTAGGTTGGAGGGTCATTTTGGCCAAAAAACTGAAAAATGCGAAATCGGCCGGCCACATTAGGCCGAATTGCTAAAAAATGAGCCCAAGACTTTTGGTTCATATTTTCAAGATTATTAGCCACAAATCTCACCTACAATATGACATCAACCGTTTTTCCCAGAAAACTCGTATATTTTAGATATTGACCTCCATAACTTAAAAGCCACCCTAATTTTTTTGCAAAATTTTATTTTTTGGCTCAAATGCTCCCTAATATCGGTCCGTTGCGGTTCATAATGATAGTGAATCAACGTATTATAATGAAACAAATATAAATACATCATATTATTATCATTGCTAAGAGAATTTTTACCAGTGACTCTTTTTTCATAACAAAAAAAAATGAAAAAACTGACAAATTAAAATCGATATTTTTGTATCATAAAATCGATATTTTTTTATCATTATGTTGATTTCTTTGAAAAATAGATCTAATCTCTCCTCCCACCGCATGAAGATGGAATATCAGCGAGAGGCTAGCTACCATTAACTTTTATTTCCAACTAACACACTAAAATATGTATATTTTATAGAATTGTTTAAGGAGTCAAAAATGAATGGTAGCCGCATGCAGTTAGTGACAAAACAGCAAGAAACATGCAAAAAAAATTGTTGAATTACTCAATCGAATTTCTACCGAAAACACATGCATCTGGTCTAAATTTTTACTACTCTGTAACATACACTAAAAACTAGACTACAAATGTTCAGCCGATAGCCTACGAGAACCGGGTGTGTTATAAGATCACACCCGGCATGACCTGTTTGTGGCATGTGGTAAAGGATTCTGAAATAAAATCTACTAAAAGACTACAAAATGAAGATTGAAAAATTGCATGCAAAATAAAGAAATAGAATCGTCTTCCACACACTAGAAACAGTACACCAGAACGTAGGTTATCGTGCTGGACATAATAAAAAACTACCTACCTGAACCTAATGATGAGACGCGACCCTACTTTTTAACATAAAAAAGATAATATGTATAAGTCTTTACTATTTCGAGGCCAAGAGCATATACTTTCCAAACATAAATCGTATTGAACCATTCTTCAATAGAAACAATTTTGTTTTATTGTTTTCCATTTTTTTATTGAAACAGTTTCGTTCTATTGTTTTACGTTCTATTGTGCCTCATACACAGACGCAGACCACTGGAGTGACGAATATCGAGAGAAAAAGAACGAATCATTCACACTCCGTAACACACAGCCGGCAGCTGTGTGAGAGTATGCGTAATTCGTTTTTCGCGAAACGAACAACAATTAAGCTCTGAACAAAGTCTGAAACGCAGATGCCAATATTCAACAAACTACAGAAGATTGTATTGGTTACACTAACAATCTCATGTTAATTTTTTTCTTTCGCACCACTACTTATTAAACTAGTGTGCACATACGATGTACACATATATTGTAATACAAATTTCTATGGTGTAGTTTTTCTGCATTTGTTACATTAGCATGGCTTTGTTGTTGGTTTTGGTCATTTCAATGGCGCGCGTCTGTCTATGAGGCACAATAACACGTAGCGGCAACTTGTGTGCTATCGTGTGTGTGTGTGAACTCAAAGTCGAAATAGAAAACGACTGACAACAATAAAACGAATCGCAATTCAATTCATTTTCAATTTGCCTTGCCAAAATCATTGATATCAAATAAAAAACCTCTTAACGAGGTAAATGTTCGAGTGACGAAAGCCGAATTCAATTCACAAAATTTCTGATATCAAATTTGTGCCGAAAAAAACAATTGTATTCGATTTGTCAACGATTTTTCGGAATGTTAGTGCATTCGGCGCGTTTGTTTACATTTTTCTTTCTAGCTGTCAAAAACAACAACTTGTCAACGGTTTTTTGAATGTTAAACAACAACGCGCTGAATGCACTAACATTCCGAAAAATCGTTGACAAATCGAATACAATTGTTTTTTTCGGCACAAATTTGATATCAGAAATTTTGTGAATTGAATTCGGCTTTCGTCACTCGAACATTTACCTCGTTAAGAGGTTTTTTATTTGATAAATATTTACATCAAATTTTTCTCCTGAGTAGGCAGGGAACAAATATTTGAACTGAAATTACATATAAATTTTTTCCCCAACTCCCTATTCCCAGGGATTTGCCAGAATAGTGACACTGATCGAACAAATAATTTTTACTACTGATCGTCGCGACACTATTCGCAATAGAAAGCAAAATTTTTCCGATTATATTCATATTGCATTGACTGTGTGTTCACGAAATGAGATAAAAAAGCTGGCTTTTTTACCAACTTTTGCTCAAAAAATTTGTCTACGGTTGTCTATCGCAAATCCTTTAAAAAAATGTCATATCACAAAAACAAGTTTTGTGATAAATGCATTTTAAATTGCTATACTTGATTATTTATTTTATAAAGCTAACAATAAATAATCCCAGCATCATCACAGTAGCGTTAGAAATTAAAAAACAATTAAAATGCATTTATCTCAAAACTGTTTTTTTTGTGTTGACAGTTTTTAAGAGGATGTGCGATATGTTTTCTGTTGTTTTGGATTTTTTGTTTACAATTTCTGCTTTATTTACGATTAGATGGGGATTTATTTTAATTTAATCGAATTAATTATTTAATTAACGTATGTCTGAGGATTACAAATACACAATATTCGGTTTTATGCACACATCACAATTTATAAATTATCAAATAATTTATAGACCAACAGTTGTAACAAAATAAAATTTTGGGTTCTCATCCTAATTGTTTCACTTAAATGCATCTCGCATATTTATTTCATTTATTTTATATGTATAATAACTTTAAATTAAATTATTTAAGGCGATAACCTAACAAATTCATTCAAAAAATGTCAAAAATAAACAACAACAACAAATATCTGAGCAAAATTATAGCTCATACTTCAGGTTATTTTTTGTTACTATGTTGGTACGACTAAGATTATTGCTCAAAAGATGGAAATATTTTAACTGAAGCTGGATTAAATTGGGCGGGGTTTAGTTGAATATGAAAGATTTGATTGGCTGAAGAGTTGGATTAAAAATAATCCCGTTCCGTGAACCCAACATGAAATGCCATTTATCGCATTCTTATTTTTTTATTTAGTTAAGTTTTTATTTCTGACTGGTTCCAGTTTGTGTCGTAGTTTACCATGTGGTGTGGAAACCATGTGGTTTCCATGTGCTTTCATTGCTTGTACCATCCAATTTTTTTGTTTGCGAGAACTGAAACAAAATTGTATTCTCTTCTTTTGTTTTACTTTTCGTATTTCAATATTAGCTTTATAAAATAAATAATCAAGTATAGCAATTTAAAATGCATTTATTACAAAATTGTTTTTTGTGTTATGACATTTTTTTAAAGGATGTGCGATATGACAACCGTAGACAAATTGCTTTCATTGCTTGTACCATCCAATTTTTTTGTTTGCGAGAACTGAAACAAAATTGTATTCTCTTCTTTTGTTTTACTTTTCGTATTTCAATATTAGCTTTATAAAATAAATAATCAAGTATAGCAATTTAAAATGCATTTATTACAAAATTGTTTTTTGTGTTATGACATTTTTTTAAAGGATGTGCGATATGACAACCGTAGACAAATTTTTTGAGCAAAAAATCGGAAAAAAGCCAGCTTTTTTTTTATCTCATTCCGTGAACCAACCTTCAATGTTATTACCCAGTCAAACTTAATTTTCATGTTAGAAATCGAAAGAAACCGAATTTCCCCTATGTTAAATTTTAGTTGTCACTTAATAAAAAAATAGTGCGCGCTATTTTTCGCTCGAAAATAAGAAATATGTACGATTTGTTGTTGTGTTTTATACACAGCAAAAGAAGATAAATTTTTGATATGGGTGGAAGCCATATTTATTTTGTGTACATTTTTTTGTTTACTATTTTATTTATTAAATAAAAGTATTTTAATATTTTTTCATACTATGTGATTAGTTTTAATATTGTGTGATAAAGTAAAAGTGGTGTTTTAGTGAATTTTGTTAAAAATTATTTTGTTAATGGTATGATATTATAGTCGTAGTGTAAACGCTATTTTACTACTATAATATTTTAATTTTGTTTAGTTTATTTCCTTTTTTCTTTGTGATGTAAAAGCATCTCGTGTAAGTGTACATTTTCAAATACGAAATTTATATATAAAAATTTATAACAACATGAACAAATATGAAATTTCTCTAAAAGACATTTCACAATAAAAAACAGCTGTTTGTAAACGAACAGCTGTTACTTAAAATTATTATTTTTGGCTGGTTGGAATACCAAAAAAAAAAAATAAAAACAATTGGGTTCGGCAAAATTCGTATTTTTTTGTTATGTTCTTATTTCTGACTGGTTCCAGCTACATGGGAAAAAATGTACTCTAAAATACAAATTTAGCAAGGAGAAGACAGTAGAAAAATATAATTTCTGCTGATCTATTAAAAACATTTTTCATTATTCGCTCACTATTCGTTGAAAACTGAACATTATTCTGAATCTATTGAATCCCGAGGATTTCTTATTTGAAGATGTTCACGAGTTGGGTGGTCTACTTGTAAAAAAATAACTAGAGTAGGTTAAATTAGTTAAGGGAATCATTATCAGGTGACAAGTCTCGAACACCACCAGTCCACCACCTTTTTATCACAAAAGAGTCTGTAGGACAAACGTATCGCTTTTGTGGCACCTTGTTAAAGTTAGCCGAAAGATTCCAGCCAAAAGATAATGCAGATAGTGTCTTGACTATTTTTAAACTCTTTATATACTCTCGCCCCTATCGATTTTTAAATTTCTATAAACTGAAATAATTTCTCCTTCACCCGAATGATGTAATTCGATCCTAAATTCGAGTTCATGACTGATTTTTGTTGTATTCAAGACACTATCTGCATTATCTTTCGGCTGGAAACTTTCGGCTAACTTTAACAGTATTTTTGTGGCTATGATAATGGTTTTTCTAATGGTGTGATAATTAGTATGATATCAAAGAGCCGAATGTCGATCGCCGAATGTTAAAAGGCCGAATGACGAAGGGCCGAATTTCGAAGGGTCGAATGTCGAAAGGCCGAATATCGAAGGGCCGAATGGGTCGAAGGTACGATTTTTTTTTGTTTTTAGAAATATAATTTTTTAATTGCTTTATTTAATTTAAAAATTTTATTTATTTTTTGTGTTCTTCGTGCCAGAAAGCTGACATAGGGCCGTATGTCTCAGGTGGCGATTGGTCGCTGACTGATATTTATTTATTTATTTATTTTTATACTATTTACAAATTTTGTAAAACCACACACCCCGACAATCTTCATCAAATTCACGCAGCAACAACATTTTTCAAATATACAGAGATATCTACATATAAACGATATTTTACATATGGCGAACGCACTTCTTGTCAATCAGCCGTTCATTAAATACTCGTTCAGTGTGTTTCAAAAAGCTGCTTCAAAATGTATCCAAATAATCCACACAAGCTGGGGTACTTTAACATTCTACTGGGGGGCACCGCTTCACTCTAGCAACAAAAATATAATTTGAGCTGCTAAAAGACCTGTACAAATTACTAGTTTTTTCAATTTTGGGTTTTAAAATAAAAACTATTAAAAAATATATAATGCGGAAAAAAGTTACATTACTGAAAGTTTTGCTGAAGTTAGACCAACTGGCAGACCGCCTATCGATCAAAATTTCAAAACCATATTGACGAAACAAACTCCGCGAATCGCTCCTCTAATTCTATCTAATAACACTAGAGCCTCTCAAGAAAATTTGTTTGATTAGGTGGATGAACAAATTTCGGCTGTGCGTTTTGCTGTCACAAAATTTATATCCAAAGATGAAAAATAGTAAAATACATAAACCCATAAAAAATTCATTTATGTTTAATAAAAAAAAAATTTACAAAATATTCCATAAACAACAAATTTAAAAAATTATATTTATAAAAAAAAAATCGGCGCTTCGACCCATTCGGCCCTTTGATACATTTGGCTCCTCGACACATTCGGCCGTTCGACACATTCGGCCCTTCGAAATTCGGCCCTTCGACATTCGGCCCTTTACATTCGGCCCTTTACATTCGGCCCTTTGTACCCATTAATGATGTTATGAAGCAAAAAAAATCGATATTTTGTGTTTATGATGAAGATTTTGTTGGCGACACCGATTGAGATTATAAATTAAAAATTTGTATGTGGCAATAAAATGATAATGAAATTGATGTTAACAAAATTATTAAAAAATTACACTGTTAATTTTTTTATTTTTCTGATTGCATTTTATTTTCAAAAGAAAATGATAAAATTGCACACGATTTTGAATGTTGTGCCGTTGTATCTAGAAACATCTACAGATTCTATCTGACATTTTTGGGAAGGTAAAGCATAAACCTATTTCTCAGATCTAAGTAGAGTAAATTTTTGAAATTCATTTTAGCAAAAATTATATTTAGGAATTGCGAATTTTTGACTGGTTTCAAAAAATTTTAGTGTAGGGGTCAAGTTATTGGAAACAATAGAACACAACCCGTGAACATGTCTAAGATTGATGGTAGAATTTTTTGAATGTTTCAAATTGTCAAATACATAGCAAAAGTCATTAGGAATTAAATCCAGTTTATACACATTTAGCAAATATTTCAAAAAGTGCTGTCTAAAAATGTATGTGAATGTTGTGGATCGTTGGTACAAATTTTTTTACATATACATACATTATGAAACCGTTAAAAAGTGAATAAATTATTAAATGGTGATCAAGGTCCGGTATTGGTCATCTCGAGAGTAGTGATTTCTCTGATCTAGTAGCATTTTTTCGGATTTGGTATTTTACGTTTTTGGTATAATTTCGTAAAATTACAATGTTTTTTATTGATTGTTTTGGCAACCATTCCGGTTGAACTTATTTTGGGGAAACATACATTTTTTTAAAATTTTTATGACCTTCTTGTTTATGATTTAAAAATAAAACAAATTGTGAGGTGTAAAAAGTAGTTTATTATAAATTATCTAATCGCAAATGTGTAATAACAATAAAGCTTCCAATTTAAGAATGATAATAAAATTTAATTCGGTAATATTGTTTTATTGTATACTTGTTGTCCACAACAGTAAAATATAAACCGAGATGTATTTTAATTCGATTAATTTGTTAATTATTTGCAAAACAAATATTTGTTGGTGTCTAAAATAAAATCCCATACATTATGTGGATATTAAATCACCTTCGACGGCACAACCCATACAGGTTGCCTACAGGTGTATATTTTTATATCGATGTGGACGTAACCCATTCCATAGATTGCCTAATGAAGCAAAATAATTTTTATCAGCGTGGACGCTGCAACACTTACATAGGTTGCATATCTGGGCAAAAATATTTATATTGGCAGTTTTACTACGCAACACTTATTGTTCAGAATAGCGGCTGCGTCACCTATGTCGGAGAGGCACAGCGGCTGCATATTAAATCGGTAAGTGAAAGACCCTGCAACCCGTTTATATATAGCAGCTGACAGAGGATGTCGCACCCCATACAGAGGACTTAACCTAACGAAGAGAGAGATCATCAGTGATGACCGGAGAGACGTCCTCACCATTTATGACAATTGGTTTCGTGCTTGATATGCTCAAGCAAGGGATCGATGGATAATTCGGAAGGGTCTTCATAGCAAACATGGATCTAGTCATCTCTCAAATCAGACTATCTACTTAGACACGCAGACTTCTGGTGTCATGTTTGTTAACGGAGCATTCCGGTTTCCGTTACAGTTTCTCCGGTACTTTCTGATTTCTTGAAGGCTCTTTCTCATATGTTATTAGTTTAGCAGACCACGAATTGGTTTTAGCTGGCATATGAATTTTATTACAAGACAAGTTGACTTATAATCGATGTTGATCATCCATCGCAAAAGCCGCCTCTCCTGAATTGACTATTTTTCCCACTTCTCCTAATTGATCTCTTGTACTCTTGTCTGCTCTATCATTCCTTTAAACTCTAATAGTTATTGGCGGGAAGCCGAAGTTGATATTGTAGTTTGTGTGTGCTACAGGAACTATGGATTCCTTATTTAGCACCCTAGTGGTATTTTGAATCTAGAGACCCCTTTAGTACCTCGCTCTGTTTGATCCTCGTTCAATTTTTGATCCACAAATTAGAGCTAAGGCTTTACCTATGGCTTTATCTAATAAAAAAAATAATGGATAAGTTATTTGTCTGAATTCTGAAATGAGAGTTTTAGGACCTCAACGGGGTCAGGTATCTGCCATAGGACATCACTCAATCACAAGATATTGCAGAACATTTTTCGCTTATACACGAATAGTATATCGTTTGAAAGGTCTTATGTTCGACAACAATTTCGATATAGTTCATAAATCCACCGTTTTTGGCGCTGGTAGCTAATTTTTTGTTTGTTATAGAATATGTACTTGTCATATATCGGAGAGATGGTCTTGAAAAATTCTGCAAATTTTTCTGAAAAGCTAAAGACTCAAAACTGCCACTGCGGCTGTGGAAACAGTTACAACTTAATTTATTCCCTTGTAATCATGTGGCATATAATTCCAAAAGTTTTGGAAAAAGGAAACATCAAAATCAATTATTTAGTTCATAAGTTCACTGTTTTGGAACTGGTAGCTAATTATTCAATTATTATATAGGGTGTCCTGGTTTAGGATGCTAATCAGTTAAGAGGTGATTGTGAAAAAAGTACACTCAAATAATAAACTGTAACTTCCAAAATATTTATATATGATGCTAAAATACATTTTTCAAAAAAACAGAATATTTTTTTTTTACTTAATTTTAATTCGCCATGATCTCCCATCGAGGAACGATAAAAGCGTTGAATTCTCCAAAGAAATTGAAAAAAAAAGAAGAAATAATACAACGACTACACACAGCAGCTCAACAGTTAAGGGAAGAATTACGAAGAATTGAAATAACCAAAGGCACACGTAAAATAGTAGCCTGTATTCAATCATAAGAAGGACATTTTGAACACTTTTCGTAACTCCATGTAGTACTTTCACTCGCAAGCCAAAGTTTATATTGCGGGATTGCACGGGAGATCATGGCGAATTAAAATTTCGGAAAAGAAAAAAACTATAATTGTTTCTTGGAGAAAAACTGAATTTTATAAATAAAAAAAAATCCGTTACACTTACATCTTAAATCAGCCTAAACAATTATGTACCAATTAAATAAAACTAAGTTGGTTGCTCTCCGATAAATATTTTGAGTTTATTGAGTGCACTTTTTTCCTGAAAGCATATCAAAAATTGATCCCCGTGCCATACAATTTTTTTACTGAATAAACCAAGGAATCACCCCCAACTGATCAAAATCACAAACCCGGTCACCCCTTATATTAGTGTCAAACATTATTGAAAAGGATGAATGTCGTAAATTTTTCTGAAGCATCATAGTGTTCAAAACTTGCATTGTAGCAATGTATGTAATTACAATTTTTCTCACTCACATTTTTCCTCATCGTTTTAAAGATTTTGGACCACGGAAAAGTTTTTTATCTTCAATTTGTTTCCGAAATTCAGCGTTTTGACGCGGGTGACACATTCTACCTTTGATATAAAGGGTTATTTTTTGCTTCTTGGCTTTTATTGTATATAACTTTAACACATCACACGTGATTAGTGACACTGCCAAAGTAAATGTACTCAGTACATTGTAATTGTACTCAGTTAGGATTGCCATTTCATCGTGGAAAGTTTTACACCATCAGAACAACATTTACAAATTATTGAATTTTTTTCTCAAAATTCGTGTTTAGTCAAAAATGTGTTTCGTTCATTTAGTTCAATTTATGATCGTCATAATTGACCTCTTGAGCAAGCAATTCAAGCCGTTGTGACAAAATTTTGCACCAATTTTGCTTTATTGGGTAGCAATCCACCAAATCGTATACCTAGAGTGTGTACAGAGGAAAATATTGGTGCTGTAGCAGCTAGTGTTGATGAAGACGACAAAATGTTCATCTGTTGCACAGCAATTATTATTGTGTAATTCGACTACGTCGAAGGTTTTATTCAGCAAAATTGCCCCATTTGGTGTATTGGCAGGCACAGACAATGCAAGAACTGCAAATGCACACAGAAAAAACTACTGTTTGGTGCGGTTTATGGGCCGGTAGAATCATCGGCCCGTATTTTGGCAAAACTTATAATGGCCGCACGTTACCGTCGATAGCGCTCCCTATTCTTCATTAATTTATAGCCAACCACAAGCCAAACAGCACGTGACACCATGCACTTATCACGGGCTATGTGAAGGGCTATGTGAATTGGAAGATAACATTAAACGTGTCGTTTGCAAAATACCAGCCGAAATGCTCGAAAAAGTGGTGAAAAATTGGTCATCTCGCATGAACCATTTAAAACATAACCATGGCCAACATTTTGCTGAAATAATCTTTAAAAATCACTTTGATTATATGAAATAAAAATATCATACATTTTTGCAATTTTGCTGTGTTTTTTTGAAAATTATAAACCAAGCGCTTAAAAAATCACAATTTAGAATATATACACACGTATCTTCATTGCAAAGGTCTTGGAGAATATCACAACATAAGTTCAAGCACGTTAATAATCAAAACTACCGTTGTGGTGCTGAGTTACATTTAGCTTATTCCAATGAAATCATGTGACATATAAATCATTCATGGTTGAAATACCTTGGAAAATCAACAATTTTATTACCAGCGCTTTAGTTCACAAATCCACCACTTTGGCGCTGATAACAAATTAGTCCTTTGGTATAGGTATAATAATACGGGGTTTTAATATGGGGTGTTTTTTAAGCCTGATAGAAACTAGAAATTGTAAAATGTAAAACACAAAGTTAAATTTTTATGAAAAATATACTTTGGCAGATCTCAGTATACTCTGGTAAACTATCATGAATAGACTCACGCTTGAACAACGCTACGAAAATATTAAAATTTACTTTAAAAATCAGTCGTCCATTCACGCAACTTATATCTTCAAATTGTGTTAAGCGATAAGGCTCATTTTTGGTTTAACGGGTTTGTTAATAAACAAAATTGTCGCATATGGAGTGAGACCAATCCGCAAGAGTCCCTACAGACTCCATTACATCCAGAAAAATGCAACGTTTGTTGCGGTTTACACGCTGGTTGCATCATCGGACCTTATTTTTTGTCCTGTCCATTTTTTGTCCTGTCAATTTACCTAAAAGGTCGTGCGATTTGACACCTGTCGATTATTTCCTGTGGGGCTACGTAAAGTCAAGTTTATGCTGATAAACTAGCAACAATTGACGCCTTGGAAGCCAGCATTGTTCGTGTTATTCATGACATACGGCCAGCAATGCTGAAAAAAGTGGCCCAAAATTGGACGTCCAGAATGCGTTTCGCCAATAACGGTCGTGGTGCCGATATGCCCGAAATCATTTTCAAATATTTATGCCATGTATTGATCTTTCGAATAAAATAAAAATTTTGATTACAATTTAATTTTTTGTTTTTGATGTGTAAACATCTATACCCGCGCCTATCAAAATTTTTTGTATTAGAGTAAACTTGTAAATGAAACGAACGGAAATGACGTACCTACTTCGTTTTGAAAAAAAGCAACAAATAATTTTGTACTATACATGGCATGCTTGTATGTATAATGTATATTAAAAAATGAATTAGAAACCATCGCCATTTCCATCGATCAGAAAAATCAAAAAAAAAAAAATGCGAAATACGAATTACGAATTACGATTACGAAATTACATACTCTTACGATTAAAACACAGTCAACAACTTGTGTGTGTTGCTTTATCACGAGTAACGAGTCTCTAGGAGCTGTTCATCACGTCGGCTACCAATGATCATGTCTTCTACCAAATGGGGTTATAATGGCATCCCGTTTTTAACATTGAACTGCCAGAGTCTCAGGTTACAGTCACGCAGGGATGCTCAATTCATTTGTTTTCCGAGCCTTAACTGCGCAATGACGAGCATGTTAATATTCCTACGCTTGATGCTGCGTTCAGTTAAAGAGAGATGGTCAGCGGGCTGCCGGAGTAGCAATTCCGTCAAAAGATCCATAAAATGAGCATAGTGGACACAAATAATTTGCCATACGAACTTCCACTTGTCATAGGTCGGCAATACTTTCTCAAAACCAATATTAACGTAACAGATGAACTGGCGAATGGAACTATGGGTTGTCTGAGGTATATAGAGCGCAGCCATTCTGACTGGGACAACGAGAACAATGAAAACGTCAACAGTAAAAAATGTCAAACGATTCTGGATAGATTTTGGGACAAATTCACAAGTTGGCAAGAAGGTCAGGCGGCTGGGCGCGGAAAATGAATATCGACCGATGTTTGGTGCTCATTTCTAGAAAAAGCTCAACTGTTAATCGGAATAACAATCGGACAATTAATGTTAAGCGTAATCATTTTCCAGTCGTACCTGCATGTGTCACCATAATTCATGCATCACAGGGTGGTACCTATAATGGGATAGTCAGTATATTCTCTTGCGATAAAAGACACAATCAACGAAGTTTAGCACGAATAACGGTACTTGAAATTTTGATCATCACGTCGGCTGTCGATGATCATGTCTTCTACCATGGACATAAAAATGGGACTTCAACGGGTCTTATTCAAAGTGAGCTATCGCGCCTCACTACAAATCCGCTAAGTATAGCTCAGGTTGTAATGGCGAATTTTGTACGAGATAATAATGACGTCTGGTTTTGAACATTAAACTACCAGAGTCTCAGGTCACATCACCTCGACCTAACTGATCCAGTCACGCCGGGATGCTTAATCTTCTTGCTTTCCTAGATCTGGCTATGCAATGACGAGCATGTTAATATTACTAATTTTGAATGATGCGTTCAGTTCAAGAGAGATGGTCAGTGTGCTGCCGGAGTAGCAATATATAAAAATACAAGTAGCACTTATACAGTCACCTCGCATAAGGAAATCATCGTTGGACAAACAACTGGTATGAGCGTAACAATACAACATATTGATGATATATACACGGCTGAACTTCAGCTGCTCAATGGGAATAAGATGCTTTCTGTAGTTGTATTCACCTCGCCGAATAAATCTGTCGAAGACATAATGAAGTTCATACATTTCGTCCTTGCTCCTCTAAAAGAATTTCAAAAATTCAACAAGGAGACTATCATCTTTTGCCAATGATTATGAGCGGGGATTTCAATATTAATGTTGCTGTTCCTCAAGTTGAACCACTTATAAACTTCCTGCGAGACGAATTCGATTTGCACATGAACTCAGATCGAAATATATCCACTACGAGATATGGGACGACCATTGTGAAGTTTTTCAATGAAAATTAGAAAAGTTAGAGTCGACAGTACATGTATATTATTCTAGCTACCATAATCCAATTGCGTCAATTATACCGAAAGAGTAATAGGCCAATTTAAGGATAATAAACAAACGAAAAACTCTGGTTAGTAAAATTGCATTCCTTCTTCCTTCAAAGTAAACTGTACACACGCAATATACAAACGCCATGTTTACACATCTCTTTGAGAGTACTAATGGACTCACTTTTTTTTTTTTTACAGTTTCAAGTTCTATCGGGATTAAAAAAACACCCGTTATAACATGATATTTTTAAAACCCAATTTTTATAACATCAATGAAGATTGAGAAAATTTTTCTCAGTCGTTTTATGACGGAAATTTTTGATTTTCATTTTATGGCAATTTTTCGGGTTAGCAATGGTAATTATAATATATTTAGAAACGTTTATCTTCTTTTTATATGAAATTTTATATGGAAAAGTAGCAACAATTCTACCGGTTTTATTCTGGTGTTTCAAAAACCTTACAAATTTGTTCGATTGCTATAAAGCTGACAAATGATTTTGAATATTTATGGCTTGCTATTTTGTTGAAACAATAGAACAAAATCAACGAAATTTTTGTTGTTCCCATATAAAATTTCATAACCGTTTATAATTTCCGATCTGCGTTCATGATTCCGCCCCAGAGCTGTTTTAATTTTCCGATTCATTGTGTAACCTGGAAAAGTATTAAAACTGGTCTAATTTTTTAGAAGCAATGGTGATCGTATATTACCAATATCCTTATACCGAAAATTTACGATATTTCCCAAATTTCAATGAATTCTTATTAGCATTTTTTATAAATTAATTTAAATAAACTTATAATGCACTAATTAATAGTTTTATTAATATAATTAAATAAACAAAAGGATATAAGAGCAATGTCAAGAGCGTCTGTATTATCCATGGTGTAAAGAAAAATGCTTATAACCAACAACTACTTGTTTTGGTAAAAATGTCTCATTTCTCTTCTAAGTATATATGGTTAAAATTTTTGCTTTGACTTTATTCAGCATTTCAAATTATGAAGTCCCAACACAACAATCTACCATATATGCTTTGAATGTTGAAGATTTAATTAACTCCAGAAATAATATATTGACAATGTTAGAATTCAATTATCAGATACTACCAATATAATAATAAAACACTCTCATGATTATGACAGAATCCAAATACAAATTATAATAAAAAGCATAAAATGTAATGTGTCCTACTACTTATAATATACTTAATTACAGCCTTACACAAAATATTGCTACTAACTAGTAAATGAAATTATTTTATATACATTGAAGTATAAAAATGTCTAAATGTCAAATATAATTAACAAAAATTATTCAATCAGATAAGATTTATGTGTGCATAAATACCCATATACATATAAAGCAATAGTTAGAATTTCCTATATATATAACTAAATTTTACTTTTACATATATAGCACAAATTAAATATCAAAATCATGCAACTAGTAAATAATTAAGATGCAAATCAAAGATTTACGCTCCTTATACGCGAAGATTGACACATTTGCGATAGTACAGGGACATATTTTCAACCCACCAGTTTTACAATGTTAATAATTCGTATTTAATAATCAATGCCATGTTGCACAATTATTAATTTGCATTTTTTACACAGTAAATGGTTTTGACATGTAATTGGAAATGTTTTGGAATCAGGATCATTAAGTTGGAAGTAATTTATGTTGATTGGATGATTTTGTTTTGCGCATATTTTTTAAACTTTGTAATTTCTACGGTATGTGGTTCAATTTGGAAATATTGATGAAATTTATGAATTTATGAAGTAGATTCACATGGCTCCGAGGAAAGAAGCAACACCCGATTTCAATCGAAATAGTTTTCGTTTGGTGTCCATTCTTCCCTATGTTGGTTACATAATATCATCTAGAGGTCTAGAGCACGCGATGTTTAGTACACTTACAATACTATTACCCAATGCAACCATCATTCAATGTAAGATTTTAAAAACTTTCAGATATACAGATTTCAAAATTCAAAATTGAATGTGTAGTCAAGTAAAAATAAAGGGGTTTTCAATTTGGGCCTGTCGAGGAATGAAATTCATTTTCTATTTGAAAGGCCTGTTCAAATGTTTGCAGCGGCTTCTCACAGTGGCACGGATCCGAGCGTATTGCTTATGTTGGCTTTGAAAGCATCGGTCGATTGCGGATTATTGGCATAGACTTGCGAGTTCAGGAATCCCCACCAAAAAAAGTCTAGCGGAGTCAAATCGCACGATCTTGGTGACCAATTTATGTCATCTCTGCGAGAGACAACCCTGTTGTGTGGTACGTAGCCCCGTCATACTGGAAACACATGTCGTCTGGAAAGATATGGATCTTTTAATTTGGGCCAAAAAAAATCGGTTAAATTGGTTCACCAACCTCGAGTGTTAGCCATTCCTCCAAAAATGCGCCTCTTTTGTAAACACTTTTGTAAGGGCTTCGGACCTGTCAGCGAACAAAAGGCGTTGCATATGGTCATTAATTTTGAGCTGCTGGGTCAGTTGGATATTGTACGGGTGTAGGCCTAAGTCCCGACGCAAATTCGCCAAGTTGAAGTCTTTTGTACTGAGACGAATTTACTCCCTCGTATTCTCCTATACACAGAAAAGTTTTTAAAATCCAATGTCAAACGAAAGTGATATTGAATGTCGGTGTTGGAGTACATCTGCTCGGGGTATCTTATATCGTCTAAATTTTTCGATGATGTCGTGGATGGTTTATTCAAATTCCTTAATCGTTTTTTCTTTATAATTCACAATAACCAGTAATTTAGTATATTTTTGTTAACACGTTCACTGAAAATTCAATTTTTAGGACAAACTATGAATAGCCTTAAGCATTAGTCCTTATCCTAGTTTATTATGTCTATAAATTGTCGCCCAATTGTGTCTTTTTTTCATTTCAATTTAAAGGAGCGTCGGTCTAGATGGTCATTATATCAGCCCAAATATCAACCTCACGGGCAAGTGGTGCACCCTGCTAATTGACTGCACCCTTCACTGACCTACCTCACAGGTTTGGTATAGCTGCTTTAATAACCAATCCTTTAAGCAATGAGCTCAAAACAATAAGGAAATTTTATCCCAGGTGGTACCCCAACTACTCTTAATGGATTCTGGATGACGATGCTCATTTATTCGTAGCTAAAAAATATCTAGATCACCGTCTCGACAAACGCAAGGAAACGAATACGCTGAACTTTGCAAAATACTTCAATCAGCCTGTTTTTTCAAATGTCGTGTCCGAAATTACTGCTGTATTAAGAATAACGCAAAATCTGTTTATAAGGAACGATTTTTCCAAAAAAAAGTCATCCCGGTATTATTGGGTATATTGATTTGTATTAAGTATTTGCATTACGTATTTGCAAATGTTATTATAAACTACGAAGTGTTAAAAAATAGAAAAAAGTGTCACGTAAAAATATAAACAAATTTGTACACAATAACAAATTTGCATTAAATACCAAATAATGACATTTGAAAACTAATTTGAAAAGTTACCTCGCAAAGAGACTTTTCGTTTGTAACCTGGTGGCGAATAGCGTAAGGTCATCTCAAAAAGTTTAGGTTATAATTTAGCCGAAAAATTGACCTGATGGCATTGCCGTATAAACTAATTTCATTCTCACGAAATATATTTTTTTTAATTTAAAAAATTTATTTATTTACCTCTTTATATTGCGGGTTTAAAGCCGCTAATTTAACTTTTATTTTATAAAAAATAGTAAAAACTTACGATTTAAATGTTCTGATTCCTAAAAACGAACGTCGGGGTCACCAATCTGGGGTATTATTGTATGAATGTCTTGCTTGGGAAATTTGATGAGTTATCCACTTTATCACTTCCAAAAAGTTGAGTATAATTAAAACTACTAATAATTCAATTCTATATTATATAATTGTTTATTGTTGGTTGTTTAACATATGTTTATTTTGAAGAAATTCTGGATCTGTGCTATTCGTTCTGCGTTCAAGATGTTAATAATTGAAGTTTTATTTTCATTCTAATGTAACGAAAAAAAAACAAAAACAATAATTTTGAAAATATTGTTTCAAACGAATTACTGTTATCAGCGTGTAGCTGGCAATTCGCTTGTGGAACGAATTGCAATGTATTTTCCTAAAAGAAGAAAGTACTCTGCAATGCTATGCACGGTGTTCCTGAATTTGCAGGAATTGACCGTTGCAACCTGAGATTTGTTCGATCTTCTACTAATTTCTTGAATAGATCCCAATTGGTTTTATTGTTTGTTAACTTAAGTGAATTATTTGTTTTATTATTATTGTACTCAGCGTCATGATCACAGGTGAGTGGTCAAATGATAGTCCTTCACTATTTTCAATGCACGTGTAGTCCTCTAAAACTCCATTTGTTATAAAGAAGATCTGGAATTTTATGTATGTCAGCATGCCACTATGTTGTTTTATCGGGTTTATCGCCAGAAAGGAATTCACAGTTGGTCTCGCGAGCTGCATTAAATAACTCTTTCTCTTTAGAGGTTGCAATTCTGGATCCCCAAAATGTATTCTTTGCATTAAAATCACCGCCTTTGATAAAATTTGGTCCTAATGATTTAAAAAGTTGACTGTAGTCTTCTTTTTTATTTGATGGCGTGGGGGACAGTAAAAAGAGGAAATACTGAGTTCCCTATTATTGATTGATTCCACTTTTATGGTTCTAACTTGCATAATTTCTTCCTCAATGCCGGGCACTTCACAATGTTTAATATTATTTTTAACAATTACTCTAGCGTTTCCTCCTGGATGAGTAGGATGGTAGCATTGACAGTCACGTATTTTAATAAATGAAGTTTCTGTTAAACAAGTTTCCGAGACAAGATATATATCGGGGCACCGAATTAAAAAAGTCTGAATTAAAAAAGTTCTTTAAAAATGAAATAAAAAACTTGATTTTTGTATGAACATCTGCTACTTATTTTAATTCATATTTTTAAGAAAAATGAAAAAACTCAAAAGTGAATTAACAAAGGCTTACACTATTTCATTTTTAAAACACCTACCTTAATTCATTTTCAAAATGAATTAAAAAAGGTACATTTTATTTCATTTTATAAATTAAAAAATCTAAATTCGACTTTTAACAAATATTCAGAAATGTGCATTATTTTGGGCTAAAGTTTACTTTACGTATACATCGGGGAAATCAGGTAAGGAGTATAAATTTTTAAAATTATTAAATTCAGGATTGTTTATCAACAGTTTTTAGGAGGAAGGAGCTAAATTTCTCCGGAAAATTGTCGCATTTTCCGTGAAAATTTTCACTTAAAAAAAATTGCGTATTATTCTATTCAAAATACGTACAAATGTGTCAGCTTTATAAAAATTTGGATATTAGGATTGTATCTTAACAGTTTTTCAACAGTACAAATAATATTTCCGAGAAAATTTTTCAATTTTTCCAAAAGAATTTTGAAATTTTTTTCAATTTTTTTTACTTAGTTTGACACTTAAAGAATTGTACAAATTGTGGAAAAGCGGGGGTTTGGGGCAGCCCCCATCCTCTAAGGTATAAACGAATTAAAATTACATTACAAAATTTATATATACGAAAGTTGATTCTTTTAACATTTGTGGCACTATCAGAAGAAGCGATAAGAGCGAGAGAAACTCTTTGATCTGTGTCTGCCAGGTTGATGAAACAATTATTATTAATAAAAATATAAAATAATATTAAAAAAATAAAAAATGTAAAAATTTTTACGGAAAATCAAAAAATGTAGCTACCTCCCCTGCCCCTCCCCCTTCCCCCTTAAAACTGATAGTAAACAATCCTGCATTTAAAAATTTATATATATTCCTTACCTAATTTTTCCGATGTATACGTAAAGTAAAATTTCCCCTTATTTTGCATTGCCAAATTTTTACGTGCCATATTCAAATTTAAATTCCAAAAAATTTTCATTGATGAAAATATCATTTTTTTCATTTTATAAAGAGGCTTATATTATTTCATTTTATAAACACTTATTCATTTTAAAACTGAATTAAGAAATGCCTTTTTAAATTCATTTTATCGAACTTTTTTATTTCATTTTCAACTGTGATTTTAATTCATTTTGAAAATGAATTAAAACACTTATTTTAATTCAGAAAAAAAAACTTTTTTAATTCAAACTTTTTTAATTCATGTAGCCATATACATATATCTATTTTCTCTAAGTTTAGAAAAATTTCTAGTTCTGGAACATTCGGAATAACAATTCTAAGTTATCTATTCATTTGATTAGTTCAGCATTGATGTAAGCTCATTCGTAGCTTCTTGTCTATCCATCCGCTATATATAGCTTCTACACCACGTTCTTGTTTTGCTAGGCGTGGAATTTTCGTTTCTATACTTCTAAATATCCTTTCAAGTGGATTTTCTTTAATAATATTCTGCTGCATTATCTGAGAGTAGGATCTCCTCTGGTTGTGTCGGCGCTCTAGTTTTAGTTGGAATCTTTTCCTTCTAATATTACTATTTTGAGTCGATTGGCTTGTTTTATTTCTTAACCTTTGCATTTGTACCGCTACTTCGCACCCTCTATAGTTACCTGGGTGTTGTCCTTTAGAGTTTACACACCTTGCAGGTTCGGTTCGACTAAGAGAAAAGTCTTTCGCGTTCTATCTGCCGACACATTTTTCGCACCTAACATCTTGCCCGCAATATCTTTGGGTGTGGTTATAATCTTGACATTTCTTGAATTGAGGTATTAATCTCGTGTTTTTTTTCAGTGGTTCTATTTTAACCCTCATATTAAATATTGCTTTGATATTAAATATATTTCCAATTTTTTCGCTCTTGTGTTGAATGTGATGAATAGCGGAAGGCCTCTTTTAACGATCTTGGTTCCTTGACTATTTTCAACTTTCTCTCGTTTAAGGATATTTACTGGGTCTTGAATTTGCAGTTCTTTCGTTTTGAGATCTTCTATTATATTCTTGTTCTTGCAGGTGGAATGGTCAGAACCTTGATTTCTCGGTTATTTTTGTCTTCACATGTATACCACTCTTTACCTTCTTCAGTGAGCTTTGTGACTAAACTCTGTTTGTATCGGGATCTCTTGTGTTTATTCCAAACATTATTGTTTAGTGCAACTACTCTATAGACGTTTGTGGACACTGGTTTCATTAGAGCTTCGATATTCGCAAACTCAGTAATCAGGGATGGGCGATTACGCGTCGACTACTAGTTTTTACATGATTTCGTCGACAACTCGTCGAAGACGTCGAGAACTACTTGAAAAATTAATTTACGCTATCTACCGAAACTTATAATAAAACTCAGCATAAATTGCCTTTACTACTGATTGTATTTGTGAATCATTAAAACACACTGTGCCTAACATTTGTATCATAAATTGTGTAATAAATTAATCATCCATTATCGAAATAAATTCTTTGACAATCGAAAAAAGTCATATTATATTTGCGGATTTGAATAAAATTTGAGTCTATTGTGATTTCGCGCGAATGAAATTTTGAAGTTTCTACTATAACTACGCGGCGAATAATTAGTTAATTTATGATTTATGGTGACTTTTTATTTAATTTTGGTTTATTGTAGTATCTTCGAATAAGATAAATTATTCGTTTACATATATCCCTTTTTCAACCAAAAAAAAATGGCTCTATTAAAGTCCAAACCACACAAATGTGCGAGGAAAAAATCATAATAATTTTTTGACATGGTATTTTTGCCGTACCCACACAATTGTGTTAGTAAAACACAATAGGGATATATCTATTTGATAAAAGATGGCGCGCAAAGCATATAATCTATTGAAATATTCAAAAGTTTTAGATAGATAGATAGATGCCTCTAGTTCAGAGATTTTAAATTTATTTTTAATTTATAAAATGCTTGTAAAAATGTTAGAATTAAATTTAGGTAATTATTCATCAATTTTAACAATTTTAGTTTTTAATATAATTTTCTAAGTTTTCGACGTTGTCTACGTTGTCGACGTCTGAAAAGCAAAAAATCGGTATGTAATCTACGTGCTAGATTACGTGTCGACCACTACGTAGATTACCTTACGTAATCTACCCGCCCATCCCTGTCAGTAATGCCTATCACATTAATTGGCGGGGATGCCTTGGTCTTCATTGTAACCTTGCGTTGTTCTTGTTGCTCGTGATGTTGGAGTACAGGCACTGGTTTGACAGTTTCATTAACTTTTGCTTGAGAGAGCTCCCCAACTTCTGGCGAGAATTCTGCTCTTCGTTTTTTCCTTGGTCTTTCTTTTCTGTTTGTGTATCCAATCAGTTTCTCTTGCAAGTTCTTCCTCATCTGTGTGAGACTCAGCGTCAGTACGGGCAAGTGTGCTGTTTTCGTTATAACAAGTAAGAGTAGTTTCCACAACCCCTGTCAGATTGAAGCTCCTCGTTTTCTTTCTTTAACTTATGGATTTCATTGCTAAGTTGCGATGCGACTTTTTCTATTTCACTCAGTCTACTGCGTAGTCCAACATTTTCGATTTCCTGCTGAGTTGCGAACTCTATTTGTCTAGGTGGTGATCTAGCTAATTTTGAACCTATTTCGAATGGGCATAACAATGGTTGGCGCACCCCAGAACTGAGTAGAGTGGAGAGAACATCATTTGCTAGGTTCTCGGTGTTCGGTAGTCCCGCTGTTTCTCGGTCGCCAGTGCCTCATTGTTTAATTAGCAGGGAGCACTACGAGCAGGTGAGGTTGATATTTGGGCTGGTGTAATGACCTTCTAGACCGATGCCCCTTACCCTCCTATATTCTCACGAAATATGAAAAAAAACCGAATATTTAAAATGTTAAACAATTTTATTCAACAAAAGAAATAAAAATGATTAGACACGATGCTATTAGCTTAGTGAAAATTATTATTAGCTATCAGGTGCTATTTCTGGATATTAGTGTTTTTCGAAATTGATTACAAAGTTACATTCTGTTCAACTTATTCCTAAACTCAATATTATTTTCCTTATAATTCTTATTGATGTAAACATAAAATCAGGGAATCTCTCGTTAACGAACGACGTTAAATATAAAGTTCTAGAGGATCCTCTAGATTTAATTAACTGAGAAATATATATAATCTAATAATTATGCGCATGTTCACCTAACACTCTAAAATTAAGTAATTAACAAAAATTTAATAATAATAATGCATAATGATATTTAGTATTAACATAGGTTAAGGCTTAAGTTAAATTTTTTTTTATAGTTTTTAGAATTTCACACTTCTTGTTAGTTTCGTATAAAGAAAAATTCAAGAATAAAGCTTTTGGCAATAGCTACAAAAAAAAATACAAAGTTGTTCTTTATCTTAATTGCATCTATAACCAGTTTAACAACAACAACAAAGTCATAAAAACCATCAAATTGATAAAACTTTAATTTTATTCGAGATTTGTTCTGGATTCTTATAGTTATTACTCTTTTGTTAAGAATTGCTATTTAAGTAAAACAAAACTGTCATAGTCTTGTAATAAGGGATTATTTATCTAAATAGAATTAAAAAAACTTGGATGTAATTTTGTTTACAATTTTGCATATCGCCGCTCGATGATCGTTTGTCAACCAAAAACTACTACAAGGCTTCTATAATCCTATATCTATTTTCTACATTTTCCTGTAAACGTTTACATTTTCAAATTGTAATCGAAACGACAAATATAATTGTACAGTTCCGAATTTTCAACAACAAATTAATAAATAACCGAAAACTTTTATTTAGCAAAAACACATAAAGAGCTTATGATATTTACAAAAAAACGTATAAAATTTTAGTGCCAGAAAGACAACGCCCAAGTAAAATAAAAATTCAATTGGTTATTTATGAAAAGCAACTATAAACATTAGTTTTAGAAGCTTTTTATAGTAATTGAAAGTTTAGAACCAAGAAAAGTAACTGAATTTGACATAAAGCTTTTATGCCAATTTATAAAGTTTATTTTCTACAATCCGTTTATGGATTGGAATGTTATTATTGAGACAGAAGTCTCAAAAAAGCATTTACACTAAAAATATTTGTTTATCTTATCAAATAAAAAACCTCTTAACGAGGTAAATGTTCGAGTGACGAAAGCCGAATGCAATTCACAAAATTTCTGATATCAAATTTGTGCCGAAAAAAACAATTGTATTCGATTTGTCAACGATTTTTCGGAATGTTAGTGAATTCAGCGCGTTGTTGTTTAACATTCAAAAAACCGTTGACAAGTTGTTGTTTTTGACAGCTAGAAAGAAAAATGTAAACAATCGCGCCGAATGCACTAACATTCCGAAAAATCGTTGACAAATCGAATACAATTGTTTTTTTCGGCACAAATTTGATATCAGAAATTTTGTGAATTGAATTCGGCTTTCGTCACTCGAACATTTACCTCGTTAAGAGGTTTTTTATTTGATATCAATGATTTTGGCACGGCAAATTGAAAATGAATTGAATTGCGATTCGTTTTATTGTTGTCAGTCGTTTTGACTTCGACTTTGAGTTCACACACACACGATAGCACACAAGTGGCCGCTACGTGTTATTGTGCCTCATACACAGATGCGCGGCATTGAAATGACCAAAACGAACAACAAAGCCATGCTAATGCAAGAAATACAGAAAAAACTACACTATAGATAGTTGTATTAGAATATATGTGTACATCGTATGTGGGCACTAGTTTAATAAGTATAGTGGTACGAAAGAAAAAAATTAACATGGGATTGTTAGTGTAACCAATACAATCTTCTGTAGTTTGTTGAATATTGGCATCTGCGTTTCAGACTTTGTTCAGAGCTTAACTGTTGTTCGTTTCGCGAAAAACGAATTACGCATACTCTCACACAGCTGCCGGCTGTGTGTTACGGAGTGTGAATGATTTGTTCTTCTTCTCTCGATATTC
The DNA here is from genome assembly GCA_932526605.1 of Nephrotoma flavescens. Taxonomy (NCBI): domain Eukaryota; kingdom Metazoa; phylum Arthropoda; class Insecta; order Diptera; family Tipulidae; genus Nephrotoma; species Nephrotoma flavescens. Next base: position 69,836,635 of record OW052222.1, on the reverse strand, counting down.
GTCACTCCAGTGGCCTGCGTCTGTGTATGAGGCACAATAGAACGTAAAACAATAGAACGAAACTGTTTCAATAAAAAAATGGAAAACAATAAAACAAAATTGTTTCTATTGAAGAATGGTTCGATACGATTTATGTTTGGAAAGTATATGCTCTTGGCCTCGAAATAGTAAAGACTTATATTATATTTTTTATGTTGAAAATTAGGGTCAGGTCTCATCATTAGGTAGTTTTTTTATTATGTTCAGCACGATAGCCTACGTTCTGGTGTACTGTTTCTAGTGTCTGGAAGACGATTCTATTTCTTTATTTTGCATGCAATTTTTCAATCTTCATTTTGTAGTCTTTTAGTAGATTTTATTTCAGAATCCTTTACCACATGCCACAAACAGGTCATGCCGGGTGTGATCTTATTACACACCCGGTTCTCGTAGGCTATCGGCTGAACATTTGTAGTTTAGTTTTTAGTGTATGTTACAGAGTAGTAAAAATTTAGACCAGCACATGGATTTTGTTGCCTTTTCAAAATCAATTCAAGTTGAATTTTGTGTACGTATACAGTGTATAATATACACTTTTAATATTGTGTGCTGTCATTTTGTATCATTGTGTGTGTGCAAATCCACATGAAATTTCGCCAAAATGTTGACCCGATTTTATAAATGATACTATCGGTAGAGGAAACAATACATTTCCTCTGCTCGATAGCAAAGGAAAAAATGACATGTTAAGAAAATAGTTTCGATTTCAATATGTTTTTTGTGAATGTTTCATTTATATTTAGATAAAACTTAAATAAAATGAATTTTATTATTGTTTTTAATAAAATTAATATTTTCAGTTTAATTGTAGGTACATTTGCCTATATTTTATGGAAATAGTATTGAAAAAAAAAGATTAATAAATTATAAAGTGAATTAACACTTTAATTGCCGCTCACACAGCATGTGTGTGATAGTCGGAACAAGTATTATACGTACGGCCATTAACTTGTTAACTGAGGAAATACATATAAATAAATTTGAAAAATATTTTTATTCTCTCTTGTCTTCTTGCAGTCGATCGCATCGATGTTATTTTTTTTGTTGTTTAGTTAGTAGAAATATGGAATGGAAATGATAGACGAAAGACGGACAAATGCTTAAATTTTTTTTTATGTTTACATTTGACTATGATAATAATTTTTTGATGATAATGTAATTACGTTTTGATTTATTTACTCGGAATTAAATTAAACTATATAGGAATAGGGACACAACACTTTATTAACTTACATAATGTTGTGAAATTTTTTAAATTCACAAATTATGTACTCAACATATTATTTTGTGTTCTTAAATGACGTCAAAAACACAAAACAAAACAAAACACATATACCAATATGCACACCACTACTATTACGTTCCGGTAAAATTCAAGTTGAATTGTAAAAAGGCAACAGAATCCATGTGCAGATGCATGTGTTTTTGGTAGAAATTCGATTGAGTAATTCAACAATTTTTTTTGCTTGTTTCTTGCTGTTTTGTCACTAACTGCATGCGGCTACCATTCATTTTTGATTCCTTAAACAATACAATAAAATATACATATTTTAGTGTGTTAGTTGGAAATAAAAGTTAATGGTAGCTAGCCTCTCGCTGATATTCCATCTTCATGCGATGGGAGGGGAGATAAGATCTATTTTGCAAAGAAATCATCATAATGATAAAAAAATATCGATTTTATGCAAGGAGACTCAAATGTTCAATGTTTTTGGTGATTTTTTCGATCACATCAATTTGTCAGTTTTTTCATTTTTTTTGTTATGAAAAAAGAGTCACTGGTAAAAATTCTCTTAGCAATGATAATAATATGATGCATTTATATTTCGTCGGCTCAGTATTATCTTGTCGTAAGTACCAAAATGTCGTTTTTCAGTTTTTTATACTAGTATTTTTAGTTTTTCTTCCTCTTTCTAAATCAACAATCCATTTTATCCTAGGTTATATGGTTTCTGAGTTACAGAGAATTTATTTATCGTAAATCCACACAACATCATAAACTTTATATTTGTATCGTATGTCACAAATTCTGGAGATACGACAAAGTCGCTAACACACATTTATAATACAAATGTCGTATGTCCAGCATAAACAAATATTTTGATATACGTCCAATTTTTTTCTGTCACAAAATAAACCAATAAGATCACAGTACTCCACCACGTGAGCGGAATATAAATAAAGGTTAATCGCAATTTTAATTCAGTATTATTGAATGGTGCAAATCGCGGTTATTTTTTATTTCCTATTGTTTATTTTGATTTTTTTTTTAATGTTATTTTATTTTGAAGCTACTGAATATTGGTTTTTGAAAATAAAAGATACATTCAGACGATGTTTACGAATGTTTTAGTTGCTTTCTAATTTGTACCATTAACAGTCAAACGTTCATTTTTATAAAATAATCTTACGTCTCCTAAGATTTTTACAAATTTTATCGTAAGTCCATAAATTTTAATGTGATTTATGTATTTGTTAGTCAGAAGGTGTTTGTCGTATGAGCAAATTTTTTATCGTAAGTCCATTGTTTGGTACAACTTCGAAAAGTATACGACATATTGGAAAACTGTTCGTGATTTTCCGGAAAAACTAGTGGATTTATCTAAAGTGTAGGAAGTGGTAATCAATATATGGTATGATAGGTTTGGAATTATTCTACTAAATTAAACACTTCTCGATGTTATACTATCTAAATAAGCTTTCAAACTTAAAACTCAATTTCCCAAAAATGACATATTTGGACTTACGACAAGATAATACTGAGGCGACGATTTGTTTCATTGTAATACGTTGATTCACTATCATTATGAACCGCAACGGACCGATATTAGGGTGCAATTGACCCAAAAAATGAAATTTTGCAAAACATTAAGGTGGCTTTTAAGTTATGGAGGTCAATATCTAAAATATACGAGTTTTCTGGGACAAACGGTTGATGTCATATTGTAGGTGAGATTTGTGGCTAACAATCCTGAAAATATGAACCAAAAGTCTTGGGCTCATTTTTTAGCAATTCGGCCTAATGTGGCCGGCCGATTTCGCATTTTTCAGTTTTTTGGCCAAAATGACCCTCCAACCTAATTTTTTGAATTCTTTTTTTTGCTATTTGATAGCTGGCGTCAATACCTTTCTAACGATATGCATATGTCCAGGGTATGTCGAATAGATTCAGCACTGTGGACCTGGCAAAATGGCCAAAAATGGCCGTTCAGAGACTGGCCGCGGCCAACATGGCGGCCAAATCAAAAAGTTGTAGAACAAAAGTTGCTTAGTTTTTTAAGTACTACAACCCCTGAAAATATGAGATCAAATAAAAGAGGTACGGACAAACAAACATATATACCAAAGCAAGATTATATGGTGACGTCATAGAAAAATTTAAAATTGTCATAACTTTGGTCAAAATCATCCGTTTTGGACGTTTGAGGTGTCGTTGAATTGGTACTGAAGTCTTCAACCATAATTTGCCAGTTAGAAAATAATTGGGGCATTGTTTGGGGCAGTTATACGCGAAAAACTGATTTTTTGGGGCAATTTTTGGAAGGTCATATCTCCATTCAATGTTGGTAGAAATTCATGCTTTTATACATTATTTAAGTTTATTTTTCAAGACCTTTCTAACGGTATATAACATGATCCTGGCGGCCTCAAAGTGAAAAAGTTCGAAACTTGCTGTATAATATACTTCGTTCGACTTCCAGCACAGTAGGTGCTTTCGTCACTCGTTTGGACTGCCGTCCAAAGTGATATACTAATACGCTTAATTTTTAGTTTGAACACCCTTTTTAACCTATTTCCCGTGCGCGTATCTTAATGAAACGTATATCAGGTGAAAGGTATTTTTTCATAGATGTGCAGAATATATGTTTTATTGAGGTACGTGAACGGGAAATAGGTATAAAAGCCAAGAAACGTTTTTCCTATACTGTACCTCTTATAAATTAATCAGGACGCCAGAATGCCATGACAAAATATGTTTGTATTGAACCGTCATTACACCGTGACAATACAGAACAAAACAGAAAACATAAAATGATTCTACATACATACAAACATTTTGGTGTTCTGTCAGTGTAAAAAGACAATTTTGTCATAGCACTCTATCGTCATGACAAAGTTTTGCGAGTGAAGATTGACCATAGTACTTACACAAACATAATATCTATGGAAAGTTTGGAATAATCATTTTCGTCCGATTTCAGGCAAAAGTCATTGGATCTCTTAATTTATGCGAAAAGGTTAAGCGGGAAGTTTCGTCCCGATATGCGGTTGATTTGTGTCCAAAGTATATTTCGTAACCGGATAATTTATTAAGCTCTTAATTTCATGCTTGAACTAGCGTGAAGTGTTTCTGCTTTTTGTGTGGTGGTTAATCGACTATCGACTATATAATCTACATAAGTACATTAGTTTAGTACGTCACAATTATTCAAATTCAAATGAAAATAACACACAAATACAGCGGTCCTTTTGTACATTTCTTATTAAATATTTAGATTATAAAGTTGCGCGCTACGGCAATTGTGTGCTTTTCCCTTTTGAGATTTTAATATTTAGAAATGGTTCTTTCGACAACATGTATGCGAGTGCAAATGAAGACCTGTCAGCAAAGGTCTTTTACGTTGACGCTCCCGATGGGTGTGGCAAGACATTTGTATTGCAATCACTCATTGCATTTGCCAAGGGGCGTGGCTTGGAGTCCATTTGCTCCGTCTTCACTGGATTCGCCACGAGCTTGATGGAAGGTGGACGTACGCTACACAACATTTTCAAACTGCCGGTTCCAATATTTTTCCAATATTTCCAACATTTTCAAACTGCCGGTTCATCAATGAAGATAAACTTCTCTCACGATACCAAGTTGAGAAGCGCGCGACCCATCATGATAGATGAGGCCAGCATCATGCCAGGGGTCGCGCTCACAATCAAAGACAGACGTGTAATCGATTTCGTGTATGGTGACATCAACACAACACTAGCCGAGGGCACCATCGAGGAGCACGCCACCCTTGCACCCAAGAATGATGATTGTGCGCTAATCAATCAGCAGGTGCTTGACCTCCTGCCCGGCGGACAAGAAGTCAAACTTAGTGTTGATAAAGTTGAGAGTGACGACATGAATGAGGAACTCCGCCTACATGTCGAGTTTCTCAACAAGATTGAAGGATCCGGACATCCGCGCCATCGTTCTTTTGATGAGGAATTTAAACACTAGCAAGGGTCTTATCAATGGAACACGCATGCGAGTCGCAAAAATAAACCGTTACAGTCTGGAACGTGATTTGCTGACGGGCTTCTCAAAAGGCGAGCGCGTTCTCTTGCCACATATAAAGCTCTCACCCTCGGAAGGCACCTTCTCATTTAAAATGTCTCGCCTCCAATTTCCCGTCCAGCTCGCGTTCGCCATAACCATCAACAAGAGTTAGGGCCAAAGCTTGAAGAAGGTAGAAGTGTACTTTGCGGCCCCCGTATTTGTGGCCTTTTCACGATGCCGCTCATTTGATGGACTCAAAGTGTTTATGGTTGAGACAAGCGATCAATCAGCTGATCGGGACGGGCGCATTACAACAAAGAATGTTGTTTTGTAGAGATTCTACGCATGTAAATTCATATTTTATTATCCTTTTGTACATTTCTTATTAAATATTTAATAGCGTATATGAATTTAATTTATTTTTGATAAAAGTGCACCAAATTTACATCTTAATAAATCTTCTTAATCATTTCTTATCCAAAAATTTAATAAAATGTAAACACGTGACTGATTATTCAGTCACAGGTCAGCTAGTCTTATATATTAATACCCTTAATTTTTAGTTTGTACTCTCTTTTTAACCAATTTCCCGTGCGCGTATCGCAATGAAACATATATCAGGTGAAAGGTATTTTTTCATATATGTGCAGAATATATGTTTTATTAAGGAACGTGCGCGGGAAATAGGTGTAAAAGCCAAGAAACGTTTTTCTTATACTGTACATCTTAAATATTAATCACGACGCCAGAATGTCATGACAAAATATGTTTGTTTTGAATTACACAGTGACAATGACAAAATTTATGAAAATTTCTGATGTTTTGTCATAATACCGATTTTTCTTTTTGTGTTTTTGGTTCGACGCTTTGAGTATTCTCCTTTTCGATTTTCAGGAGCCTTCTCCCGGTTACGGCATACAGGAAAATGGAGGCGAGCCAGTTCCTATGAAACTAGATGTAAGTCCGTCATTTAGTTTTATATTTTTAAAAACTCGCAATTTTTTTCTTTTTTGGAGCCTTTTGATCCTGTGAGCGTACTCCAACATTCAAACTTGGCGGGAAATAAGACGCGCGCGGCATTCCAAAGTGCTCGGGAAATTCAAATCTGCTATCTAGGTTCGATGGGCGTGGCTTGCGAGTTCTGTGGTGCGCTATTCTTCCAGGCAGAGAAGAAAGGTCTTGGTCTCAGCTTCACTCGCTGCTGTGGTAAAGGAAATGTGTCCCTTCCCGCACTGCGCAATCTCCCGTACCTCAATCAGCTGATCCTCGGAACAAACTCCATCTCGCGGTTCTACAAGACTAACATCCGGAAGCTTAATTCCACGCTATCCATGGTTAGCACCGGAATGGAGATTAAAGAGCAGCGCGCTGGCCGATCATACTTCTTTTCACTGCACGGATCCGTCTATCACCGCATCAGCACATTACGGCTTTTAAACGGTTCAGCTCCCAAGTATGGGCAGATATTTTTTACGGTGTCGAGGGGACGCGCGTGCGCTGAACAAACTAGGCCAGCTACACGTTACGCGCGGACAAGGAAAAGATGAAGAGCTTGGTGCGCACTCTAACAGTTGAGCTCCGTCTGGTAAACGTCTACATGTGCGAGTTCCGAACGATGGACGAGATGACTACGTATGACCGTCAAAATCTGGCAATGCATATGATCCAAACAGCTGATCAGGACGTGTGTCGATTCAATCTCCCGACAGCTTCTGATGTTGCAATTGTCTTTCGCGCTCTCGAGGGGGAGCTACCTTACGAGCGCTCTCTAAACGTGTACAAGAAGCGTCCTTTACAAATTTGTTTGAAATAAAATGAGATTTAAAATAATATGTAAAAAAATAATAAAATGGTTTTTATTCTAACAAAATATTTTGTAAAACTATTTATAAAATACTTTTTAAATTTAAAATGTTTATTTAAGCATAAATTGTAATGCAAGTTCATATTTTATTATCCTTTTGTACATTTCTTATTAAATATTTAATAGCGTATTTGAATTTACTTTATTTTTGATAAAAATACATCAAATTTACATCTTAAAAAATCTTCTTAATCATTTCTTAACCAAAAATTAAATAAAACGTAATCACGTGACTGATTATTCAGTTACAGGTCAGCTAGTCTTATATATTAATACGTTTAATTTTTAGTTTGAACCCCCTTTTTAACCTATTTTCCATGCGCGTATCTTAATGAAACATATTTCAGGTGAAAGGTATTTTTTCATATATGTGCAGAATATATGTTTTATTAAGGTACGTGCACGGGAAATAGGTGTAAAAGCCAAGAAACGTTTTTCCTATACTGTACTACTTATATATTAATCACAACGCCAGAATGTCATGACAAAATATGTTTGTACTGAACCGTCATTACACCGTGACAATACAGAACAAAACAGAGAACATAAAATGAATTTATATACTACAAACATTTTGGTGTTAAGATGTGTGAGTGTAAAAATAGAATTTTATCATGGCACTCTATCGTCATGACAAAATTTGGCGAGTGATGATCGACATTAATACTTACACAAACATAAAATCTATGGAAAGTTTGGAATAATTATTTCCGTCCGATTTCAGGCAAAAGTCATGGGATCTCTTAACTTTTAACTTATGAGAAAAGTTTAAGTGGGAAGTTTCGTCCCGATATGCCGTTCATTTGTGTCCCAGTATATTTCGTAACCGGATAATTTATTAAGCCCTTAATTTCATGCTTGAAATAGCGTGACGTGTTTCTGCTTTTTGTGTGGTCATAAGTCGACTATATAATCTACATAAATACATTACTTTTGGTTACGTTGTTAATACGAGATATGTTTTGGAAAACGTCAAAATTTTAATATTTAGAAATAGCGAGATTTTAATATTTAGAAATAGCGCGTTTCGACAACATGTATGCGAGTGCAAATAAAGACCAGAAGCGCGTCATTAATGAGGTCCGAAGCGCGCTCGAATCTGAAACCCTGTCAGCAAAGGTCTTCTACGTTGACGCTCCCGACGGGTGTGGCAAGACATTTGTACTGCAATCACACATTGCATTTACGCACCTTGGTGGCTTGGAGTCCATTTGCTCCGCCTTCACTGGAATCGCCACGAGCTTGATGGAAGGTGGGCGTACGCTACATAACATTTTCAAACTGCCGGTTCCAATGGATGAGTCATCAGTTTCATCAATGAAGGCAAAATCCTCGCACGCTGCCAACTTGAAAAGCGCGAGACTCATCATGAGAGATGAGACCAGCATCATGCCAGGGGCAGCGCTCACAAACATAGACAGACTTTTATAAAATTTGTACAGAGGAAAGCCGGAAGAGGGTGTTCTATTCACTTGAAAAATCATCCTCATGTGTGGTGACTTCCGAAAGTGCCTGCCTGTAGTACCGCGCGCGAACTTACGAATCAAGCATCAAGTTGAGTCTGCTTTGGAAATTGGTAAACAAGTTTACACTCACCAAGAGCATGCGCATCGATGAAGACGAGAACGAGTTTGCGCAATACTTGCTTTCTGTTGGAAACGGCAATGCTCGAATCAAAGTGTGGTCGATTTCGTGTATGCGGTGACCTCAACATAATACTAGCCGAGGGAACCATCGAGGAGTGCGCCACCCTTGCACCCATGAATGATGATTGCGCGCTAATCAATCGGCAGGTGCTTGACCTCCTGCCCGGCAGACAAGAAGTCAAACTTAGTATTCATAAAATTGAGAGTAACGACATGAATGAGGAACTCCACCTACCCGTCGAGTTTCTCAACGAGATTGAAGGGCCCGGACTTCCGCACCATACCATCCCGCTAAAGGTAAACGCGATCGTTCTTTTGATGAGTAATCTAAACACTAGCAAGGGTCTTATCAATGGAACACGCATGCGAGTCGCAAAAATAAACCGCTACAGTCTGGAATGTGATTTGCTGACTGGCTTCTCAAAAGACTAGCGCGTTCTCATCCCACGCATGAAGCTTCTCATTTAAAATGTCTCGCCTCCAATTTCCGGTCCAGCTCGCGTTCGCCATAACCATCAACAAGAGTTAGGGCCAAAGCTTGAAGAAGGTAGGGGTGTACTTGACGGCTCCAGTATTTACACACGGTCAGCTGTATGTGGCCTTTTCACGATGGCACTCATTTGACGGACTGAAGGTGTTTGGGGTTGAGACAAGCGAACATTCAGCTGATCGGGACGGGCGCATCACAACAAAGAATGTTGTTTTTGTAGAGATTCTTCGCATGTAAATTCATATTTTATTATCCTTTTGTACATTTCTTATTAAATATTTAATAGCGTATATGAATTTATTTTATTTTTGATAAAAGTGCATCAAATTTACATCTTAAAAAATCTTCTCTTAACCAAAAATTCAATAAAATGTAATCATGTGACTGATTATTCAGTCACAGGTCAGCTAGTTTATTTAATTATTATAGCGAACTTTATGTCGCAAATTCACATAATACGTACAAAATTCCATATAATCCTAATATTTTCAGAATTGAATGTTTCAAGTAAGAATATTAAATATAATAACAAGATAAAATTACTAAGATATTAAAACTATAACTACCATTACCACTCCTACTACTCATAATAATAAATATAAAAAAAAGTAATAATAATATTTAAATTTCAACTTCAAAATATGTAACTAAAGTTCAACACTTTTTATGTAAGAACCCTGAATAAAAAGGTGATATCAACAGTTTCAAATAGCCATTGTTCAACTCTTAGTAAAAATGACTTCAAATGAATGTCTTTCCTAATGTCAATTGGTAACGCATTAAAAAAGGTTGGTGGGGCGACAAGACTAGAGTGACGGAAGTGGTCGTTGTAAAATCTCGGAATGCTATACACAGAAATTGGTGGTTACCGCGAAAAGTGAAATGAAAATCGCTTCTCATCATTATGTTGGCCACTTCGATTAAAAAAAAACTCAGAATACCTTATAAACATATAAATGTTTTAACGGCAAGATATTCGATGTAAAGAATAAATTCCAAGATGTTTCAGTTCTTGGTTTTTTAGAAAAATCCACAAAATTATTTTCTGTTGAACATATAAAGGACACAAACCCATATTCCAATTTAGCCATAACTAGTGCATGGTAAGCAATTTTCAGCACCACGGAGAATAGGACGATTATCACGAAGAAGGTAGAAAATTCTCACAGTTGATGACCGATACTGATTGACTGAATTAACATGCGTTTTCCAGTTAAGACAAGTGTTCAAGTAAACACCAAGATATTAAAACGAGTCAACTGGTTCGATGTCAAAACACTCAGAGTGGAAACCAATAGACGCACATTTCGACCTGCTGTGATTAGTCACCCGATCATAAAGCAAACACTGTGTTTCGATTTACATTCAATTTTTACTGGTTTAAAGTTTTCGCCTGTTAACAATTTTGATTGTAAAAATGGCTAATTGAAGATTGAGTTATAGTTCAGTATTAGTTCCAGCTTTTGTCCAGATCAGAATTTTATTCAAACTTATAGGTGAGGAATTGAGTTAAAGAAAATTGTAGTTTTATAAATAGGTAAATGTAGACAATATTAAACAAAAATACTATACGAATGGATGGTTTTATTACTAATGGACAAGCGACTCACCACCTCATCAAACTAAAGCAGATTTAATCAATCCAGAGGCGACTAGCGCCCAATGGTACAAATTAAAGAATCTGTATACAATTTTGCACCTTCAGATAGGTACAGGTCACAAGCTTTATTTGCTTGGTTAACTGTTTTCTGTTCTGTTACGAAATAAAATTGTTTCAAAAATATTTACAAATTAACTGAAGAAAATGAGGCCCAACTCAACGAAAATCGAAAACTTAGAATGCAATTAACTGATGTTAAACAATTTTCATTCAATAACCGCCTAGATATTGTTGGTTCTGGGGCCGAGGCTCTCCCAACACTTTCGTGGTTCGTTCTTCCCGTCCTTAATTTTCGGTTGGCCCATGAGTTCTGCCCTCCGCCATCTGATGAAGAAAATTCCCATTTGCATCTTGCCATTTTACAAACAAAACGAGGGGACAATAAATTTTCATCGAACTGCTCGGATGATCATTGAAAAAGAAATTTACATAAATCAATGCTTATGTATCAATGTTTCTTTTAAAGACAGAAAAAAATCGTTCTAATCGTACAACTCGTATTTGAACAAAAATTATATTTAAATTTGGCACGTTAATATTATAAATTTGCTAAATAAAGCCGGTTTTGAGATGTCAAAAGTCTTATCTTTTTTTAGAAAGTTAGAAAAAAATCGTTCTGCGGAAACTTTGCGAAATTGGTCCCTGAGCGAGATAAATATCCATATACAACCCGCGTATTTGAACTAGAATTATAATGAAATTTGACAAGTTATATGGATATAACTGGAACGATTTTTTCAAACTTTTCTAAAATAAGGCACGAGTGTGACAATCTGAAAACTACATAGCCTTAAATCTTAATCCAACTTGTTTATATCTTTAACTTGCCAAGTACCTTTGTCCTGTCTAATGTAATTTTAGTTCGTTCAACTACATGTTCTTTAGATATAACGGTTGTATGGACTGCCGATATTTCTTTATTTTCTGGGATAAAATCGTGGGATAACTTCAGCATGATAAGTCAGAATCTAAAGTGGACTTGGTACTCTATTAATTTATGAGAATTTCATTCGGACTAAAAGACACTCCATCGACTATTTAAAGATAAATGGATAACGTTCTCGATGAACCTGCCTTGCGGGCTGAGCAATTTCCTGTGCTATATGTTTCATATAATTATTTACTCTTCGTCACTCCAGAAGCACATGGATAATATAACACAAGTATTTAAGCGTAATCTTTAAATCGAGGTTGACGAGTCCGAATTTTCAGAACGAAAAGCTACATTCTTGGGACACATAATAACACGTGAAGGAGTTAAACCAACCCCAAACAAATTAAGTGTGCTTTAGACCACACTACTGAAGTAAAACTTCTAATATATATTTAATATTTATAATATAATATAGAAAAATTATAATATTGAAAAGAAAAAATTGGTCACCCTGTGCGTTCTCGAGTGTCACCTAGCCATTTATGTCTGATGCCACAAGAGGTCACCTTGTAACTTGGTAACTTTTTCAAGGCCAACTAGTTGTAATACATATTGTTTATGTATGTGTAACAAAATGGACAAAAAAATCATTTTTGAAATCTCTTCGCATAGTAAAAATGGCCTTGAAATATTTTTTATTTAATTTATGTTTGTGTAGTGTGGTTTCATCGAAAATTTGTTTAAATCGCATTAAAACCTGTATCATAGGCAAACGGGGTAAGAAACGAAGAAAGAATCAGTTTTTGTGATACCTCGTGTGGAATGGAGCTATAATCTAGAAAAAAAGAAGGGAAAGGTTCGGAGTCGAACTCTATAAGCATTTTTGTGGCCTATAAAATAAAAGAAAATGGCTTTTCCACAAAAATAAACACAAATCACCACACCTAAACCCACTATCCAATTCAAACCCCCAAAACCCATCACACAGGCACCACCCTATACCGCACCACCCATATTATCATCCTTTAACACCTTCATACTTACTTCCACACACACACCACCCACACAAACCCTCATCCACCGAATTCCAAATTCCCACACCAAACCCAAAATGCCTCATCCCACCCCCTCTACCTGCCATATCACCACTCCTACCACTCCCATACAAAACCACATCCAGACGAGATATATTTTTATTTCAAATTCACATGCTCTATGAAACCAAAATAGAATAGAAAAAAAAATATCAATTTTAAGGAGGGGGGTTAAAAAACCAATTCAATAGGGATCATTCCCATGAATTTCTTGAACTTTTAGTGAAAAAATTAAGTTGATATCTCCATCCGTTTTCAAGTTATCGTGCACACAGACGGACAGACGGCAAACCGAAACAATGGCTGTGTCCGAATAGTTAGGTAAATCGTTTAGTACAGTAAATTGTAAATTTTAGTACATATTTACCTCCAGTAGTGGCCGAATTCTTGGGTAAATAAATTTGTCAAAAGCGGCTCGAAGGGTAAAATACATTGGTTTAAAGGGGTAATTTCACTGGTATATCAGACCAACGAGTGCTTATCAACAGCAGCCTTTACCGAAAAGCAACGTTCCGACGGCTACGACGGCTACTTTTTATTGGGTGATGCAGGCTATAAATCAATGATGCTTCCAATAGCAATCGTGACAAAGGTGCAAATTTAAATGAACGGGAGACACGTTTCAACGAAGCTCATTCGAAAGCTCGTATAACGATCGAACAGGTTTTCGGGATGATGAAAACCAGATGGCGAAATTTTTTTTTAAAAACATTGGAATTGGAAATTAAAAGGTGTGGCCAGGTGGTTTGTGCATGTTGCGTCATGCAGAATATTTGTGTATCGTCAAATGACGTAATGGACTTTGGGAATATTCATATTAATGAATATCGACCAAACATCAGGGATTACGCAGATGCTATAGAATTCCGAAATAGGCTAAGCTGCAATATTTAAATTACTTCATATATGCATACGTATTTCATTTATTTCATTTTCAAAAATTATCACAGATATTTATCACATTAAAATTTTCAATCAGACTCTGAAAGCTCTTCGTTGGGGAACATTCGTTTTGTAACAAATCTCATAATTCGTTCAATTCGTTTGACGCTATTGAGGATTTCAACCGACGTTTCTCTAATTTTATTCAATAAACCATCGTTTCGTTTAATTTTTTTTTTTGAAACTGGTTCATATTCAGCCATTTCTAATTCCGAGGTTAGGTGGAGTACGTCCAGCGAAGAAATACTGCGCACGCTGCCGGGACTTGTGGACGGCCCTGTCTCTGTGGTATCTTCGTCATCGTCATCAATTATATAGGAAGGTTGCAGTCCATGCTTCGTTTTTAAAAAACTGTGGAGCTCATCAAAACGTTCCCACTGAGTGGGTAGCATTTCCCCGCTTTCAGTGGATACTCCTGACTGTGGTTGTATCATTTTCTGTAATAAGACAAATATAAAGAGTATAACCAAATTTAAATTAATTTTAGAAAATATATTGTAATTTATTATGTTACCTTATGTTTTTTCAAAATATTTTGCTACTTTTGTGTGACGTTTTTCACTGATTTAGCGAACCCTGCTTCTTTTATAACTTTCCTAAAAAAACAGTAAAATAAAATTAAAAAATCTTCAGATCATATTTTGAAATCTGTAAAATAGATTACTTACTCCCAACACTGACGTGGAATGGTGTGCGTGGATTGGAATTTATGATACAGCATAATCCGTGCTTGTATTAATTTTCTTTCATCCTCTAATGTCCCTATAACATAATATGTAATAAATTTTTCGAATATATTAAAAAATATATCTCACTTACATCTTGGCGTTTATAACTTTTTGTTGCTTTGTTCCATGCTAATATATTTATTTGTAGGCAATCTACAACAAAAAGGATATTTTAATAGAATAATTTATAATAATAATACATAAATAGATATAATATTTTGTAAAAATAATAATCTGTATTATTTTTTAGACTTACTATTGCGGAATCGAAAACAGCTATACGTATAAAAACAAGTAAACGTCAAACGCACAACAAGAAAACTCAATTACTCAACTATTTAGTACAGTATTTGAATTTACCCTATACACTGTTAAAAAATAGTAAGAAATACCATTTACCCGACTATTCGGACACAGCCCATATAGCATTTTTTTTAACAAAAATGCTTAAAAATACATATTTAAAACAAAACAGCCGAATATTTTTTGGTCACTTTGTGCGTTCTGGAGTGAGTGAGTGACATAGATGTTATAATATAGAAAAAAAAAATTTTGGTCACCCTGTGCGTTCTCGAGTGAGTCAGTCAGTGACATAGAAGTCTATATTATGACTTTCCAATTTTCCAGTTTTTCAATTTTCCAATTTTCCAATTTACCTACTTTCCAAATTTCCAATTTTCATATTTTTTTATTTTCTTTTTTTCCAATTTTTCAATTTTCCAGTTTTTCAATTTTCCAATTTACCAGTTTTTCAATTTACCAATTTTCAAAATTTCAAATTTTCATTTTTCATATTTTCATGTGTTATATTTTCCTATTTTCCAATTTTCCATTAACCTATTTTCCAATTTTCTAATTTTCCAATTTTCTAATTTTCCAATTTACAAATTTTCAAATTATTCAATTTTGCAAATTTCGAAATTTCCTATTTTCCAATTTTAAATTTACCAATTTTCCAATTTTCCTATTTTCTTATTTTCCAATTTTCCAATTTACCAGTTTTCCAATTTACCAATTTTCCAATTTTCATATTTTCATATTTTCCTATTTTCCTATTTTCCTATTTTCCTATTTTCCTATTTTCCAATTTTCCAATTTTCCATTTACCTATTTTCCAATTTTCTAATTTTCCAATTTTATAATTTTCCAATTTACAAATTATTCAATTTTGCAAATTTCGGAATTTTCTATTTTCCAATTTTCCATTTACCAATTTTCCTATTTTCTTATTTTCCAATTTTTTTAACCAATTATTAAAATAAAATGGTATCAAGTAATGTTCCACCTAGGGATTTATGAATTGTCATGGCACATCCTGATACTAAAGGAAAATGATTTCGTTTTCGTTTATTGTTGTTGTGTATTGTTATTGTTTCGTTCGCCTCGTTCGATTACATTTTTCGTAACGCATTTGCCAGTTTAGTCCCCAAGTCAAGCGTGCCTAAAGAAGTTTTACTTCAACAAATTTAGAACCCAAAATACAATCCCGAGAATTGAAAAAATGATTAAATTATTCTGGGGACTATTACGCAAATATTGTAAAATAAAGTATTATGTGAAGAGCCCAGATGCATGTCAACCCTTTTTAGTAACCGCCGATGTGGCAACTGCGGTGTATTATCCCAACGTAGGGCATTCACCAATTCTTAGGAAAATTATTCCATCATTCAAAAAGAACTCTTAGCTGTTGTGTGAACCGCAAAACAATTTTCAGGGCCGACATGTTGTAACTATCACTATTTTTGCTTCGATGAAAAAACCGTGCTACTTTGATGAAAATTTAAATATGTACGTGAAAGAAAAAAACTGTTTACTTCCAAAATACCGTTATTCTATCGAAAATGCGTAGAAGTGAAAATAGTGATAGTGACAACATGTCGACCCTGACTTATCTATTTAGGCGAAAATTTATAATTATAACGGACCACAAACCACACACTTGGCTTTTTTCATTAAAGCAGCCAAATTCCAAATTAGTTAGGTGGCGACCAAAACTGGAAGTATGTAGAGTGATCTCGTAAGACCAAATAAACTACTTGAAAAATACATTAAACTTCGTCGGAAGTATCAAATAATCTGACAAATAACCAAAACTATAAAATCCCAGTCATTGGCAGTGTAGAAAGAGTTTAAATTTACGTATATATCTAATGACCTTGGATGTGGATCTCCCGTCTTACAAAACCCTATACAAGAAAAGCAAGCACTTGCCATAATTCGTGAAATTAAAATTTTGAGGCGCACAATTCAGTGACAATTTTTATAAATCATGTATTGTTGAAAGCTGTTCTCAAGCGCTCACTCAATTTTTGTACTAACTTATAAGCAACGGTTGTAGTATTGTCTCGCTGTGATATTCGAAGTCAAATCAGTGGTTTAAAAAAAAGATTTGTACGCGCGTTTGCGTGCTTGTATATGGTGTCGCTCAAATTAAATATCTGTAGGTTCTCCGCAGCCCAGACATGTGGACTGATCGGGATGAAATTTCATACTTAGGCTTATCTTATAAATTAGAAAATTCAATGACCTTTGGTGTGAATCGGTCCACTGATAGTGGTAGCACTTTAGTTTTTTGCAAATATATTGAGAAGTACATCATTTGCAAGAAAACAAATTAATTTTGCAACAGACCAACTTTTCAAAATTTAAGCTGAAATGAATATTTGGACAAACAAATCTTCTTTTATCAAAAATTTCACCCCTGTAAAGCTCGGATAGGCTGATTTGTCGGGATGAAACTTCATACTTAAGCTTTGCTTTTACCATAAGATCCCCAGTCATGTTTGTCCGAAATCGGTCAACCGGAAGTGGCAGCTGCCATAGAAACTATTACGCTTTATGCTATAGTATTTTGTAAATGAAATAACTTTTGTGTCAAAAAACGATTAAAAACAAAACGTTGTAAATAAAATTTTAAACATAATAAATTAAGATCATTTTATAAATTTTACCTGAAATGACGAGTTTTGTTAAAAAATAACATTATATCTCTAAATGTTGGCATCTCTATACAGTCCAAGCGGACTGATTATTTGGATTGAAACTACTTTAACATTTTACATTAATTGGCAAATCTTTGCAAAATTTTACCGAAGTCTATATGTACCGAAAGTTGCAGCTTCCATGGGAGCTTTTCTATGTTTGCACTGCTGAAAATTTTGATATTTAGAAAAAAACGATGAAGGATTCAAACGAATTTAAAGAATAATTTTCAAAAAGGTTGACTTTGTTGGTTTTCTGAAATTTAACCATGGATAATGTGTATTGATAATGCTATAAACAGTTTACCAAAAGAATGGAAAGTTTAATTTTTCGCTTTAGAAATCAAGTATGGTGTATTCGAGATCTGTATACGTTCGAGGTAAAAGAAAGTCACAAAATATTCTCCCTTCCATTTTTTTCTACTTCCTAATTCTTTATTGCCAAGGAAAAACTAGAATAACTTTAGGGACAATACTGCGAAGAACCACATTTAATAATGTGGCACATGACAATAAATGCGTATGTTAACATTATTTAGCTATAAACCTATACACGTTATTTATAAAAGTCACACCATTTTGTGGGGCGGGCATAAAAAGTTGCTAAATAAAGGGTTTTCCAATAAGAGGTTTCATTTTGAATAGCCTGCTATTTGGGCAGCTGTCAATTTTGAAGCTGTCATATTTTGACATTTGACAAGTAAAAACTACGCCATTACTAAAAATGGTACGATACACGCTTCAACAACGCACTGAAATTGTTAAAATTCACTCCAAAAATTTTCAGTTCGCAAAGCTAAAGCACTTTTGGGTCGTCGTGAAGCCTTTTCGGCCGGCAATAGTGAAATTGGTGGAAAAATTTGAGCTCGGAAGGGACAAGTTAGTGATGTGAAGAATCGAAACTCAAGAACAACTGAGAATATTGCTGCCATAGCTCGTAGTGTTGACGAAAACCCAGGTTTGTCAATTCCTTGTCGATCTTTGGAATTAGAAATTCTCCAAACGACATACACCGTATTTTGCATTAAACTTAGGACTGAACTTTTTTCAGTTAACACAAGAACTCAAGCCGGTCGATCACCATAAACGTTGTATCTTCGCTGATTGGGTCTCTCAAATGGATCAAAATGATCCGGATTTTCATCGAAAAATCCTCTTCAGTAGTGAGGCCCATTTTCACCTCGGAGGCTACGTTAATACGCAGAATTGTCGCATTTGGGGCTCAGAAAATACAAGAATGATTTTTGAAAAGCCTCTCCATCCCCAAAGTGTCACTGTTTGGTGCGGTTTTTGGGCTTGTGGTGTGATTGGACATTTCTTATTCGAAAATGAGGCTGAAAGATATTGATGTGGACGACGTTTATTTTCAGCAAGACGGCGTCACATGCCACACTAGCAACGAATCAATCGCAATTTTGCAAGAAAAATTTCCTGACCGTGTCACAAAATTGGCGAGATCTTGTGATTTTACACCTTTTGACTTTTTTCTTTGGGCCACGTGAAAGATAAGTTCTATAAAAACGCTCCACAATCGATTCAAGACCTTAAATATGAATTTCGTGAAGTTATCGAGGACATACAGTCGCAAATGTGCGAATTAATAATGGAAAATTTCATGAAAAGGATATGGTACTGCAAGCGTAGCCGTTGCTGCCATTTGGCTGATATCGTTTTCAAATGTTAATGGTATATCTCCCTCTTTGCAATGAAATACACATTCATTGTTCTCTTAAAAAATACTCGTTTTTTTTAATACCAAAATAAAATTTCTTATTGGAAACCCCTTTAGTTAAAATTTTTATATCTGCGAAATTTAGAGCATGGTCAGGATTTCATGCAATTCACTTCCATGTGCTCCCTATCAAATTAACTGATCCATTTGAATTTCGATTTTAAATTCTAAATTAAATTTTGAATTTGTTTCAGTTCATGTGATATGTTGGGTTTGTGCAATCGTCCGTACTTATAAGTGAAGATATTTCGTAAATGACGTTTTCATACTCGTCCAAGTCGATAGCATGCCATATTTTAATAATATATAGCTTGGTTATTAAAATATGGCAGTTTTTTGAACTCATCAGTTACACAAAGAATGTTTTACAAAGTCTGATCTTTATTTCAAATAATATAGGAAAAATATACAATTGAACAAATTACACGTTGACAATTAAACAGTATTTTAACGTTTCTTCAAGACCAGAAAACTGGCCTTAGAAGGATTTGCAAAAGTTATGAAAAGATCATCAGAAAACAGTTTTGTCAATGCACTTAATTATATTTTTTCCTCCAGTTTCGACATCCTAATATGCCTATGTCTTGTTCAGCATCGGTAGGTTGTTGATGGAACGCTTTATTAATCATCCGTGGTTGTAAAGACATTGTAATGTGGCCGGACCATCTAACTCGATTAGATGTGATGAGTCCGATGATATCGCTATATCCGAGGAGTTGCTTTATTTCGTGGTTCATACAAAGCCGATTGAACGATTGCGACCGTTGTTCTACAATTGTTAGGAGTCATGGTCCAGCTTTCACTTCCGAAAGCCTGCGCAGATCCTATGAGTGCTTTGTTTAAGTACAAGCTGCATCTATCTTAGTGACAAAATGGACAAAAAAAGAGTTTGATAAATTTTTCAACGATGCACTCTGAGGATCCTTATATATTATATATTCTACTAGGTTTCGATCTAATAACTAATTTGATTTTTTTCTAACAATGGCGGTTCAGAAAATGTGCTCGAATTGTTCTTTGTTTTTTTTTTCTTGAGATATAACGAAAAATTCATCAGGACCACATATTTTATACGAAAGAATCACAAACTTCAGGAAAATGATAATGGAAAGAATCACAAACTTCAGAAAAAGACTTCTAGACCAATTATACCGCGGAAAACATAAAAAAAAAATCAACCATAGTAATCACGCCAGGCGCGACATACAACATGGTCTTATTATTATAATCTGGTGATGGACACAGAGAGAAGCAATTCCCACTTTCTTATTCAAGTACTCTAGCTGGCTACTATCAGAAAAAGGAAATATATCAACCGTCATCAAGATTATCGGTTAAATCTGGCTAAGCTGGATAAAATCTGAATTCCTCATAGTACCTAGAAGCATGGTCCATCTGTTTCCATAAATTTGAAGGTTTAGTGATTTTTGACTGAATTTTCATGGAACGGCAGCTTTCTCGTTTTTTTGCATATAAAATGTAAATATTATAATATTAAGAAGAAAAACGATTAAAGTCCTTAAAACTAATTAGCTATTTAAGAACGAATTTCATATAGTAATGATTGTTGCATGATGTTAAAGCTAATATTATTCTACTGTATTACGGAAAAGCAAATTAAGTTATCCCACTTTTTTCATTCCAGGAAAGCTTCCATGAAGTTTCTGGATCGGAAATAGCGATTGAAGTTTTGAGGTGGCAGGTGAACGAGTGCCCCCTGGTGGTGTTCCAAAATTGCGCCTCTCCGAGTAATCTCGTTTACTCAAATTTAAACTAACAGCTGTTGTTGGCCACTTGGTCAGCGTTCACTAGATAATATACCATTTCAAAACATCAATCGCAATTTTTGGCTTAGCAAGTTATATAGGATTTTCATATACATTTTTATTAAGCCTTATCGAAGTTCCAAAATTTCAATTCTCCGAGTAGTTTCATTTACTCAAATTTTACCATAATGCTGGTGCTGGCCACTTCTTCAGCATTCATTCTATCACGTACCATCATAAAACATTAATTGCTATTTCTGCCCCAGGAAGATTATGGAAGACGGTTTATATATAAATTATAAGGACCCATATCGACGGCGAAAATTGTGCTAATCCACGGTTGGAACTGTTTTCCCTTATCATTACCAACTCAAACATGAAGAACCATTTTCAGATTAGTATGTTCTCTTCTAAAACATCGTTATTTTCGCCCCAGGAATGTTTTGGAGGTTATACAGACCATCCCTATATAAACTTAAATGGGGCCATATAGACGCTTAACGATCATCCTTTATATTTTTAACTCATTATATGATGCATTATTATTTTAAACTTAAAATATTAAGAACTACTACCGCTAAACCGTATTACAGCTTTTCAATATACTGTTTGTAAAGATGATGATGATTGATGATGGTGATGTTCCAATAAAAATTTGTTGAAAAAAACTATTGCTCCAATTAGTTGAAATGAGAAGATGATGATGTTGTAAATTTAATTAAAGGTGATTCAGGAAATAAAAGCCACACTATTGAACTACTTGAATTATAAAAGCCAAATTTATTTATTTTAATAAACGAACTAAGTTAACACACTGTATAATTTTATATTTTTAATCTTAATTTATCGCTGGTTTCTAATCGAATGACTATGATTTAATTTTACAATAAATATTTTACATATTATACGTTAATATATAACTGTCACGTTTGAATTGTATAATTAATGTAGAATGTAACTTTGAATATAAAAATGTACTAATATTAAATAAAGTACTAGTACGATATACTACGTAACTAATTATATTATAGAACGCACCCATCGTGCTACTATTCTAGTACTACAACATGACATAATGGACATAATGACAGTTAAGTCGACAATTTGTGTTTACACAGTGAATTTTACAAGAATGTCAAAAGATAAGTATAAATTATATAAAATAAATGTTTAACAATATAAAATTATTAATTAGTTTCTTAATTTTAGATACATATTATTTGGTTTAATTTTACAAAGTTGGTAAGTATGTGAATATAAGTAATTTTCTTGTTTTGGTTTAATTTTAGGTACAGCTGAGAATGATACCGTAGCACTTGGAGGTCTTTGAGTAAACCAGCTGTTATTTGTTTGTTTTATTTTAGAGTTTCGCTAACATACTCCCGCGCATTAAGAAATTTAATTTCTTAATAACAACTGTTTTGAGAAGCTATCCTGGATATTCAAATTTGTGGTCTTTGGTGGTTTTGTGTATACTGGAGTTTTGCTTATCAGCTGTATGTATGTATACTGGATGTGTTGATATTTGTGATGGTTGTAATTTCATACAAGATAATTTGTGTTGCTAGTGATGATGTGTTGTGTTAGCTGCGAGTTCCTGGGCAGGTATAATATGGTGGACTTCTGCCGCATAATACTTCAATCCAATAGTGTTGTGAGGTGATATGACGTATCGTGTACCAGTATCGTGTTGTTTGGTGAATTGTACACAAGACTCGTGAAACTGTTTCTGTGTATTGTGACGTGCTGGTATCAATGGAATTGTGTAAATGCCAGAGTAGTTGGTACGGCATTTTAATGACATAAGTGCGCGGATGTTCTCAAGATGGATTGATGGTTGTGCTGGATCCGTGTCTTCTTCAGGAAGTGAACAGCTACTGTGAAATTTTGTTATGTACTCATTATCTGAAGTGCGAAAAAGTGATACAGTAAACTTCTGCAATGGAAAAATACACATTAATAAATTGTCATATTGGTCGAAAATTAATTGTGGTATTAAGTGTTGCAGTGTTTTACGAAGCCATTTAAAGTTGATTTTGGTTTTACACCAAATTTTGTCTGGGATGTTGTGATGTTTAATTAACGATAGTCGAGTTAATTGGAATAATTTTATTTTGCGATTGCGTTTAGCCTTATGATGAACTGCTTCTATGACTAGGCGTTGGAGTTTTATCGCATACGATTGCTTCACTGGAATTTTGTTTTCTTTCCATCGAGATTTTCGTCGAATTTCTGAATCGTTGGTTATTTTGGTACGGTGATGTGTAATTGTATTTTTCGGTGTTGTGGAGATGAAATATTTTCGTTGTTGCTCGTGATTTTTAATTTGTATGTCGTAATCCATTATATTGCATATTTGGAACGATGAAAATAAACTGTTGATTGAGAAGGACAATTTTTCTGGAGACAGTAATCTGAATAATTCACATCTGCTTGGAAATTGCGAGTGAACATTGATGAGGTTCGGTGTGCAATTCGGGTTTCCATGGTAAGTAGTATATGATCTTCGTTTCGTTGATAATTTGCCGCTCGTTTCTGGAACTGATGGTTGATTATGAGTTATCGCAGTTGTCTGTGTCAGCAAGTCGTTCTTAACTTTAATGTTGAGACCGATAGAATCTTTCGATGCATGTGAACTGTTATCGCCGGTTGGCTGCTTTGTTAACACAAACGTGTTGTCTATTGTGAATTTTGTGGCTTGATTGGATACATCATCGATTTGCTGTTGATTCCCGGATTTGGTGGTCGCGTGCATGATGAGAATAGGTTGCGTTTGGTTCTCAAGATTACCTGCGACTAACCAACCAAATTTTGAAGATTGAAGTGGTGGAACATTCTTGATTATTAGTTTTTCTGGATTCAAAATTTCAAAAAATACGTCAGCCCCAAGAAGAACATCGATTTTATTTGGTCGGAAAAATTGAGAATCGGCCAAATTCAAATTCTTAATTAAGTTTGATGGATATTTGATTGGATTCGTTGGCAATAAATTAGCGATTTTGTTTATAATATGAGCCTTGATTGATAATTTATAAGCTGGATCAAAACGTGAGCTAATGGTCATATTGATATTTTCTTTGGTGTATCCAGCCGATGTGGATGCTAAACCGTAAATAGATAACGATGACGGATGTCGTGGTAGGTTTAGGCTTTGAGCACAAGATTCTGTGACAAAGGATGTTTGCGATCCTGAATCTAAAAGCGCTCTGAATGGCTGGAGTTTTCCGGTACGTGACATTATATGGATTACAGCTGTTGGTAGTACCGTGGTTGTTGTTGATAAGTGTGTGTGATATACTTGGCTATTGTCGATTTGGTTTTGTTCAATAGTGGGTGGTGGCTTGGTGGATGAGTGTGATGAATGATCATGCGCATGTTGGTTGAGTAAAGCATAATGGGTTGAAGTTGTTTGAGGAGAACTTTGGAGAATATCATTTTCAGCTTGGTGAAGTAGTGTGTGATGTCGCTTATTACAAATTAGGCACGATGCTCTGTTAAAACATTTTACGCTGGTATGTCCCTTCTTTAAACAATTACGACATAAATCCTTGTCTACTACTAATTTCATTCTAGATTCAACATTTAGGTTTTTAAAATCTGGACATCTAAACAGGGGGTGTTGTTGCTTACAAACTATGCACTCGTAATTGTTATAAGAACTATTAGCAACTAGAAATGTTTTTGCACTTGGTTTGGATGTAGATCTCTTAGTTGTGGCATTGCAAATTTCTAGTGCATCGCACCTTTTATTTAGAACTGCAATTAGTAGGAAAATCTGTTCCAACTGAATCGTTTGCCCACAGCTGTTTTGTCTCGTTATCTATTTTGCCCAGTAAAATATAAATGAGCCAAGGATCCCGTGACTCGGCTCTTGGTCCTAACGCCCTTAAACCGCGGATTATTTCGTCAGCTGTGTCACAAACTTTTCGTAACTCCTTCCCGTTAGAGTGAACACAAGGTCTTTGATCCATGAACGTATGGACTAATGAAGCAATTATTGGTGTTAATTTGTTATAGCGGTTGCATAATTTGTCCCATGCCTCAACGTAATTATTTTCCGTTATGGAAATATGCCGTATCAAAGCAGAAGCTTCTCCTTCTAGTACACTATTCAATATTTGCAATTTTTGCACTTTACTAATTTTTGGATTATCGTGTACAGATGTTTTAAATAGATCGTGAAACGAGGCCCAGTAATTGTAATCGCCAGAAAATTTTGCAATATTAATTTTAGGTAGTCGCACGTGTTGCGAAGTATTCATCTCCTCATACAAGGTTTTTTGTTGGTACATAAATTGTTCAAGAGTAGCGTTTAAATCAGGCGTTCTACTTGGTTCAGCTTGTCCCAGCTTAGTACACGCACGCATTAATAACTCACGAGCTTTCAAATAGATTTCCTCAACTTCATCAAGTATTGAAACATACTTAGGAAAATCTAATAATTGAACTTCGAGCTCATTGAAAATTTGATATCTATCTTCAAGAATTTCTCGGCGAGATGTTACGGCCTCGAGCGTAGTGGAGTCATTTATTGTTTCAGCAAACCGTAAAATGTTTTTTATTGAACCAAGCGCCCGATCACGCAACAATGTTAATTTTTCAGCCATCTCGAGATATTTAGCACTTCACTTTATATTCACGAGGTTTTAATAAAATTGAAAACGCACTATATATTCGTATAGAAATTTCCACGCGGATTTTATTTATGTACGGCACGGCACGGTTATAAAAATGAAAAATTTTACCTTAGTAAAACTGGATTCCCGGGTTTCGGCACCAAAAAATGTTTGTAAAGATGATGATGATTGATGATGGTGATGTTCCAATAAAAATGTGTTGAAAAAAACTATTGCTCCAATTAGTTGAAATGAGAAGATGATGATGTTGTAAATTTAATTAAAGGTGATTCAGGAAATAAAAGCCACACTATTGAACTACTTGAATTATAAAAGCCAAATTTATTTATTTTAATAAACGAACTAAGTTAACACACTGTATAATTTTATATTTTTAATCTTAATTTATCGCTGGTTTCTAATCGAATGACTATGATTTAATTTTACAATAAATATTTTACATATTATACGTTAATATATAACTGTCACGTTTGAATTGTATAATTAATGTAGAATGTAACTTTGAATATAAAAATGTACTAATATTAAATAAAGTACTAGTACGATATACTACGTAACTAATTATATTATAGAACGCACCCATCGTGCTACTATTCTAGTACTACAACATGACATAATGGACATAATGACAGTTAAGTCGACAATTTGTGTTTACACAGTGAATTTTACAAGAATGTCAAAAGATAAGTATAAATTATATAAAATAAATGTTTAACAATATAAAATTATTAATTAGTTTCTTAATTTTAGATACATATTATTTGGTTTAATTTTACAAAGTTGGTAAGTATGTGAATATAAGTAATTTTCTTGTTTTGGTTTAATTTTAGGTACAGCTGAGAATGATACCGTAGCACTTGGAGGTGCAAATAACTGTGTGTTGGTTTGTTTACAAACATTTAATAAATCTTTGAGTAAACCAGCTGTTATTTGTTTGTTTTATTTTAGAGTTTCGCTAACATATACCTATTTGTTTTATTTACATAAAATACAAATAAACGAAACGAACTGGGTTGGTATATTTTGCTGTTGAGTTTAAAAAAAGATATACCTCTTTTAGAGGTATAAAATGAAAAAATTGGGATGCAATAGAATCGTTTTTTGTAAATAAAAAAAAATTGTGGAATGAAAAAACTTTAACCTCGCCACTTTTGCATTTTGGTAATTTTATTTTAAAATTTATTGCATATATTTACTTTTGCAGAGTTGTTGGTTGGGTTGGTATCAATGGTGTAAACAGAATCCTCTCCAGAGGAGGTGCTATAATTGGGGCTATTATTTATTCATAATTAAATGAAATCATAATTAGCAAAAACCGAATAAACAAATTAATGATACAACGTTATTTGAAAAATGACCTCATGAAAAATTAAGGAATTAATTAGTTTACGGTACACTGGACTTCACAAAAAAATGATATGGGATGTTGGAAACACTAATCTAATGAATTATAATAAAATCTAAAAAGCGGACGACAGAAAGTAAAGTTTTATGTACGTTGAAAAAAAATGTCCACACTAACTACACAAACATTCAGAGCAAGAGAAGCGCGCACATAAAATAGTAAAAAACTATTTGGTACGAGAGTATGTCACAAAAAATAATGTCGTGCTAAAAAATAATTTAATTCCAGTCACGTAAAATTTTTAGTTTTTTGTGCAGCAAATCCATTTATGTTTTCGCTCTCCTCCGTAAACCGGTGGTATAATACACAAAATATCTTTGATATAAAACGTATATAGAGCACATAAGAATTAAGATTGAACATTCTCTTCGGTCCTGCAAGAAAATACCATATTTTTATAGATCATATTCTATATATAACGATGTTAGACGTTATCCGCAGGGGGTAATAGATTGTTCTGTGTTACATTTGAGGTAAAAGTTTTATTTTGTACGAAAGCATGAAATTAAATTCCTGTGGTCTGCTGTACATCTTAGCTTTCATATAAAATTAAAGTTTGTGTACAAATTTCAGGATGAATGTAGTCGATTCGTTCAAAATAAAATTATATTATTTTTTGAATTATAGTTTGTGGAATAAAAATTTATTATTAAATTTATGGTTTGTTGATAATATTTTGTTCACTCGAAGATGCACCATCATATTCTTATATAATATATAATAACCAAAGTTAGTTACAAATAGTTTTCGAACAACTCGTTTATAAAATTAAAATATGCTAATGAACCACAAGCCATGGATAATAATTCTAATGCTGAACCGACACTTCTAAATTAATTATAAATTTGTTACGTTTGAAAATTATTCCACTTCTCGTTAAACTGTAATACTAGTGTTGGCCGGTAAAAAACTGCACATCGTGATTCTGTTAATATTTGCCGTATCGTAGTGTGATAATGCTAGTCCTGAGCCCCTTAAGGCATATTATGACTTTAGTTCGATTGTAACCTTTCATAATCAATAATATCACTAATATTTAAAATCAAATTGACGATTGAAATACTGGGACAAATCGCTCAATATGGTGCAACATCATGAACCTGGTACAACATGGCACACATGACGCAATACTATGCAATATCTAGGAACATCATACAACATGATACAATATTAAGCAACATGGTACAACATCACGGACACATGGTACAATATGACGCATCATGATCCAACATCCCTCAATATGATGCCATATCCTACAACATAACGAACCATTGTGCAACATAATGCACCATTGTGCAACATCATGCAACATCATGCTACATGCTTAAACATGGTGTAACATCACGTAACATGGTGCAACATGGTAGACTGCTAAATGAATTATCCAGAAATCGAAACTCCTTGTAATCGTTTTCTTGCATTTGAAAACTTTGCTCCGCCAAGTTTTATAAAAATGGTTCAAGACAAAAAAAAAATGCTAAAAGAAGGCAACAAGCCAACATGAAGCAATATGATAGGCTATCACACAATATCCATCAACAAAATGCAACATTACGCAACATGGTGAAGGATTACGCAACACAGTAAAATATGACCAAACATAACAAAATATCACGTGTTATTCCGCAACATGGAGCAACATCATGCAACATAGCACAGCATCATAAAGCATTATGCATCATTGTGCAACATCAAGTAAAAGGATACAAAATGATTCAACATGGTGCAACTTCACATGGTGCGGTGTAAAATCCGAGTAATGCTAAATGAATTATCCAGAAATCAGAGCCCATTGTAATTGTTCCTTGCATTCGAAACCATTGTCTCGACAAATTTTATCAAAATCGTACAAGCTCAATAAAATGTTAAAAGACGGCTCCAAACATTAGGGGGTCACCCCATCGGATGACCCCCTAAATAATTTTTCGTGAATTCGGGACTCATCGAAATTGGCAAATAAAATAAGAATAACTTTGAACGGATTTTTCCGAAACTGGCACCCACTACTTCTAACACTCAAAAACGCTCCCTCACAAAATTAAATAAAAAACCGAAATAAAATTAATGAAATGACTTGAGCACACCGGACGACCATCTGAACGAATTTCCCCGAAATCTGCGATATTAGGAATTGATTCCTGGCAATAGAAAACCTCCCACCAATTTTTATCAAAATTATGTGAGTAAAAAAAATGTTTAAATCAAACCCACCGGAAGACCTTCTAAATGAATTTTCCAGTAATCAGGACCTATCACAATTGATTCTTGGTACGCGAAAAGTCCTCTCTTAGCTATAATCATCAAAAGCATTTGGGCCGAGAAAAAAAATAGAATAATGAACACGGACCACTCTTGAGTACTCCTGAACGAATTTCCTTGAAACCTTCACCCATTGCAATCATTTTCTGTTATTTAGAAAACCCCATTTTAGCCATTTTCTTTTGTTAGAGCCCTTTACACAAATATAATAATCTATTACGCTGGCGCATACGACGTTGACGCATACATTACGAGTTTTCAATCACGTTTAATGATTTAGATTAGTTTTAGTTTATTTTTCCAAAAATCTCAACTGGTAGGAGGATTGGAATTTACGTAAAAAATCTTCATTTTTTAAAATAAAATTTGACTTTAGGGTAAATCACAATCATTCCAATTTAACAAATTTGAAAAATCATTCTTATTTTTAGAAACTTCAGAATATTCAATATATTCATCAAGATATATACTTTTTACACTATTTGGCGGAACTACTAGACGGAACACACTTACACTTTAATAAACACATTTTATTAAACACTTGTTTTTCTAATTCGCAAAAACTAGATTTTTGAATATTTTAATTAAAAAAAATTGTTAAAAAAGTTTAAAAATTTTTCGAACGATTTCGACTTGTAAGGATACTCCTAATGATGACTTAACAAGTCGTAATCGATCGAGTGATTTTTGAACTTTTTGAACAAAATTGTTTAATTAAAATATTCAACAATCTAATTTTTGCGAAATAGAAAAACAAGTGTTTAATAAAATATCAAGATATCATAAAAAGTTAATTGCCGTGATCAAAGTCTAGTACTACAATTAATTTATGATTAAAAAAATGTTAATTATAAAATATATTAGTATGTTAAATAATGACACTCCACAGCTCGAGAGCAGACGTAATATGCTGAGAGAAGGAAATAAGCACCATAAAAATTAAACCGATTCGCCCGGATCGCGTTATTTTGGTACTGTTCATCATAGAAATGACACAAATACGAACAAAAGAAAAATACAAATACAAAGATATAATTGTGTGTTATACACAGTATACGTATTCGATTTTTCTTGCATCACTCATTTCAAATGAACGAGAAAAAAAATTATGTCAACAATTTTTTTTGTTTTGTTTTTACTTATTTACAATGTAATCTATTTTGGGGCCCAATGCTCATCCTACACTTTGGTGGTTCTGCATTTTACGTCCTTACTTTACGCCTCTACTCAGCCAACTCGAGGACGTACGGCTGTAGGCCCAATTTTAGACCATCTGCACATTGCAAGCTCCATGCCAGCCTATACTAGCATGGAAGATGGGTTGGCCCATGGGTTTTGCACATTGACAGGGTGTGTCGACATCGACAGGTGTGGTATATTTCATGTTCATGTTTTGTTATGTTTCACCACAGATCGTAATCTGTTGATTAAATCTCACTTTGCATCCTGCCCCTATCGGGATTCGAACCCGGGTACCTCCCGATCCAAACGCCAAAGCTTTAACCGCTGTGCTATTTTTTGAAACTTAATATGCAACTTTTTGTGTCAATTGTTTTTCGTAAATGTTTTATATTTTTTAATTAATTTTTCTTAATTTTCAGTAGGATAAAATGAAATTTCAATTGAACATTTCATAAATACTAAGTAAAAATTATTCACCTTTTGACAGATCATGAACAGAGTAATACACTGCAGTTCACTTGAATAGGAATGACCATTTTTTTGGAATATTTTAAAATCGGAGTAACATTTTCAATAATTTTTTTCGTAGAATTGTAAGTTTTTCATTGGGCAGTAAATATTAAAGAAGAAAAATTAATGTTTACATGATTAATTGTGCTTTGTTTCTTTTTTCTAAAAAAAAATGATATGTTTGGATGTTCACTTAAATAAGTACGATTAACAAATCTTAATAAAAAGGTATTTTTTTGATTAAAAATGTACATAAATTCGACTAATTTTTAATAGTTAATTGGATGTACATGGTTTTAGTAATTCGTACTACTTCCCTTATTGAAAATAACTTCATACAACCTGCTGGAGATGAAGTCATACAAAGATTTTAAATAATCTAGTGAAATCTAATTCCAGGCTTCATTTATCGCCCGAATAATGCTTTCTTTGCAGTAGAATTGTTGACCACCTTCGTAAACTTTCCGAGACAGGAAACCTCACACGTTTTACATGATATTGAGATCGAGCGAATACAATGGCCAAGGCAAAAGCTCTACGTTTTGCGATACCATGATTTGACTAGATTAGCTGTTTGGATAGGGGAATTATGTTGCTGATATATCCTTGATAATGGACCAAAAGTATCATTGAGGTCGTGAAAATAATAGTTAAATCCATCGGGACCATCGAGGTTAAATTTGTTTCATCAGAGAAAACAACTCGTTTCGATTTTTCAGGGCCGTTAGTGGCGGTTTATTTAAAAGCTTTCTTCGAATAAGGTGATCAGATTTATTTATGACTCTAATAGCGAGTTCATACGACGGATAAAAATCTCAGATTTTTCTATCCCATCGTTTTAACCAATTACATCACGTAAATTTTACAACAGATACGCCTCTTTTCATACAAAAATGTTGACAATAATTGAAAAAAAATCGATGTAAACACTGTTATTCATTTGGATTTTTTATAAAATTGAAGACTGCAATTGCTTCTAGAGAATATTTTCCGCTGTGTACCACTTGAATTTGGGCTATTTCTTCCTTACTAAGTTTTTTCCTCGACCCATTTTTTTATGTTAAAACTGTAACCTTTTTTTAAAGAAATTGTTTTATATCAAGTTTAAATTTGCTAACATTTCCACTTTCTTGATAACTATGGACGTTTGTATTCAAGTGAAATGAACAAAAAATATACTTTTTAAGAAAAAACAAAATAAAATAAAATTCTTCTGGCCTACTAAATTATTTTAAATGGCTTTAATTTTCATATTACAGTAAAAGTCCGATTATCCAGCATTCAATTAACTGCAACAGAACAGTCAATTAATCGGATTTTAATTTATAGGATTTTTTTTTTGTTTATTCTCTTTCATATGCATTTTTTAATTCATTTTGAAATTTGCAATTGTTTTTTGCACAATTTCATTAATGAAGGCATTAGTTGAAAATTTGAAATGGGTTTAATTTTCTTATTACAGTGAAAGCCCGGTTATCCTGCATTCAATTAACCCGAACACCCAGTTAAACGGAAATTTAATTTTTAGGATTTTTTTTTGGTCTTTTCTCTTTCATATGCATTTTGAAATTTGCAATTGTTTTTTACTCAATTTCATTAATGAAAGCATAAGTTGAATATTTTGAAAGGCTTTAATTTTCATATTACAGTAGAAGCCCGTTATCCGGTATCCAATTAACCTCACAACTCAGTTAACGTGAATTTTAGTTTTTAGGATTTTTATTTTGCTTTTTCTCTTTCTTTTCTCTTACATATGCATTTTAAATTTATTTTGAAATTTACAATTGTTTTTTGAATATTTTCGTTAATGAAAGCATTAGTTGAAAATTTGGAAAGGCTTTAATTGTCATATTACAGTAAAAACCCAATTATCCAGCGTCCAATTAACCGGAACACTCAGTTAACCGGAAATTTAATTTTTAGGATTTTTTTTTACTTTTTCTTTTCACAAGGGATATTACTTTTTTTATTATTCACTGATTCATACAAGATATATGTACATACTTTCCTTTACTGTTTTTCTATTTTATGTATTATTATATTTGAGTTGAATGTGTAAAGTCGAATTGCATAGCTAGTTTAGTGAAATATTGAATATATGTATTATTAAATTTTGGATACTCGTATGGGTGTACTCGTATACATAATATGTATATATTTATTATTTGCAATACGCTCAATGAACTGATGTATAAAAAAATTTGTTTTTGGTACATAATTTCAAATTAAATAAACGAGAATCCTAGAAAATAAAGAAGTTCTCGTAAAATTTCTAGTATAAATGAAACATTCAACTATCCGGAATTGTCGATTATCCAGAATGATCTCATCCCCAAGCCTTAAGGATAACATGGCTTTTACTGCAGTGTATATTACAGTAAAAACCCTGTTATCCGGAATGCTTGGAAATTGAGAGCATTCCGGATAATCGAAAATTATGGATAACTGAATGTTTCATTTTACTAGAAATTTTACAATAATTTCGCTTGATTTCATTATTTATTAGGATTCTCGTTTGTTTCGGTCAAATTTTGTACCAGAAAACATTTTTTTATACATCAGTTAATTGAATTTATTGCAAATAATAAATTATTACATATTATGTATACGGGTACACCCATACGAATACCCTAAATTTAATATTACAATAATTCAACTAGGGTTAGATTTGGGGTACAACTTTACACATTCAAATCAAAAAGAATAATGCATAAAACAGAAAAATGAAGAAAAGTATATTTTCTATGAATCCCTGAATAATAAAAAGAATGATTGCCTTCTCAAAGAGAAGATATTATATATTCCTAAAAATTAAAATTCCGGTTAACTGAGTGTTCCGGTTAATTAGATGCCGGATAATCGGGCTTTAACTGTAATATGAAAATAAAAGCCGTTCAAAATTTCCAACTAATGCATTCATTAATGTAAATGTGCAAAAAGCAATTGCAAATTTCAAAATGAATTAAAAAATGCATATTTTAATTCATAATTAATACACAAATAATAATTCACAATTGAAATTTATCGAAATGCATTTCTTCGTTTTTTAGATTTCTCTACAATACAACAAAAAAAAGTGTGAGTCCATTAGTACTCTCAAGGAGATGTGTAAACATGGCGTGTGTATAGTGCGTGTGTACAGTTTACTTTGAAGGAAGAAATAATGCAATTTTACTAACCTGAGTTTTTCATTAGTTAATTATCGTTAAATTGGTCTATTACTCTTTCGGTATAATCGACGCAATTGGATTATGGTAGCTAAAATAAGATACATGTACTGTCGAATCTAACTTTTCTAATTTTCATTGAAAAACTGCACCATGGTCGTTCCATATCTCGTAGTAGATATATTTCGATCTGAGTTCATGTGCAAATCGGATTCGTCTCGCACTAAGTTTATAAGTGGTTTAGCTTGAGGAACAGCAAAATTAATATTGAAATCCCCGCTGATAATCATCGGCAATAGATGATAGTCTCCTTGGAGAATTTTTGAATTTTTTTTAGAACAGGGAGCAAGGACGAAATGTATGAACTTCATTATGTCTTCGCCAGATTTATTCGGCGAGGTGAATACAATTACAGAAAGCATCTTATTCTCATTGAGAAGCTGAAGTTCAGCCGTGTATATACCATCAATGGGTTGTGTTGTTACGCTCATACTAGTTGTTTATCCAACGATGATTTCCTTATGCAAGGTGGCTGTATAAGTTGTACTTGTATTTTTATATATTGCTACTCCGGCAGCCCACTGACCATCTCTCTTGAACTGAACGTAGGGATATTAACATGCGTGACTGTGACCTGAGGCTATGGCAGTTCAATGTTAAAAACAAGACGTCATTATAACCTCATTTAGTAGAAGACATGATCATTGATAGCCGATGTGATGAACAGCTCCTACACAGACTCGATACTCGTGATAAAGCAACATACAGAAGTTGTTGACTGTGTTTTTAATCGTAAGAGTATGTAATTTCGTAATCGTAATTCGTATTTCGTATCGTAATTTTATTTTTGATTTTTCTGATCGATGGAGATGTCGATGGTTTTTATTTCATTTTTTAAATTAATTTTTTGTTTTCCCTACTATTATACATATACCTACAAGCATGCCATGTATAGTACAAAATTGAGTTTGTTGCTTTTTTTCAAACGAAGTATGTAGGTACATCATTTCCGTTCGTTTCATTTACAAGTTTACTCTAATACAAAAATTTTTGGTATGCGTGAGTAAAGATGTTTACACGTCAAAAACTATAACAAGAAAAACAAGAAACCATTTTCTTAAAAACGTGAAATTACGCATGCATTTCTATGGGAATCCACCCATATCACCGACAACAACATCGCCGATCGAACAGATGGCCGAAAACCATATCGCCAACAGGAATTTTGGTCAACAAGCACACATCGCCGACACAACAACATCGCAGACACAACAACATCGCCGACATCCACTTCGCAGATACCCACATCGCCGACAACCACATCGCCGAAAACCACATTGCCGACAACCACATCGCCAACCGGACAGATGACCAACAACCACATCACCGACAACAACATCGCCGACCGGACAGATGGTAGACAACCACATCGCCGACAGGAATTTTGACCGACAAGCCGACATCGCCGACACAACCAGATCGCCGACAACCTACATTGCCCACACTTCTCCGACACCATGTATGTGAAGGTAGCCCAAATTTCATCCCGAAAAATGCAATGGTAACACTAATTATTGCTATCATGACATTTTACTCTCAGGCCAAAAAATCTCGACATTTTTACTCTCAGCCCTAAAAATATTTGCTATCATGATAGTTAAAAAAGATGAAATTTTCGGGGCTGAGAGTAGATATAATACTTATAAATATGTACATGTTTGTGAAATAAGCTCAATTTTCATATGTGTGTGAAGGTAGGCTAAATTCAGTCTCAGACGAATGCTATGGCAACAAATTTATTGCTATCATGACACACTCACCGCATAAAATCCATACAGTTTTACTATCAGCTCCGAAAATTCTTGCTATGATGCTTAAAAATTCTCATGACAATCGATATTTTCGATCTTGAGAGTAAGAATGTCGGGATTTTCTTATGCGGTGCACATCGTATTGATGGGTGAATGTTTAAAGAGCACGTACGACTTTTTATAAAAAAATTTTATGTATATACGATACGAGTTGAGATATAGTCCATAGAAGTCCATAGAAGCTATTCGTTCGCCCAACTAGCGGTGCACATCGTATGATAGGTGACTATTTAGGGATCATGCATGATTTTTTTTAGAATTTTTCTATGTACGAGCATAAGATGTGATGTTCCGGCGATGTTTGTTTGCGATCTGGTTGTGTCAGCTAAGTCGGCTTGTCGGCCAAAATTCCTGTCGGCGATGTGTTTGTCGGCCATCTGTCTGGCCTTTCTATGTGCATTAAAAACAAATGTAAATTTTATGTTTATAATGTGAAATAAAATATTCCTTTTTTAATTCATTTTGAAAATGAATTAAAAAATGTATTTGTAAAATGACAGAAAATGTACCATTCGTGGGTCATTTTAAAATTAAATTTGTTTTTTGTAAAACACCTTTGTAAGTCAGAAAATTTGTTAAACGTATGTCTTAAAAAAGGTCCCACTTTTTTATATAAAAACACATTTCTTAAGTACACCTTTTTAATTTCAGCATTTTTTAATTCAGGGAGCCTCCCTTTATGTACCTTTAAATATTTTTGAAAATTTTGAAAGACTGATACGACCGTTGTGTTTCTCTCAAAATAATTGGTTAATTTTATCCAGAGACAAATCTGGTATAAATAATTCAGGGTCATACCAAATGAATACGAAAAGTCTTTCGCGTCTATTAATTATATGTTTAGCTATCATATCTCAATCAAATCGCATTTAAACATGAAAACATGATTTATGAGTTTTTCTAGTCGAACAACCCTTAATGCATACCATAGACACATAAAAATGGTTAACGTTTAGGTTAATCGATTTTTTAATGCTATAGACGTCAAAGCACCCAACATAAATGCAAAAAGCACCATCATTTTAATAG
Organism: Nephrotoma flavescens; assembly: GCA_932526605.1. Lineage (NCBI taxonomy): Eukaryota > Metazoa > Arthropoda > Insecta > Diptera > Tipulidae > Nephrotoma > Nephrotoma flavescens. The sequence goes on along the minus strand of OW052222.1, from coordinate 69,799,505 downwards.
AAACTCTCATACGAAGAGTTTACGAATACATACACAATGGCATATATAGCTTTTAAGTTATTGTCATTTTATTCCACCCAGAACAATAACAATGTAATCTTTATTCTGATACTCATATTATATACAATACCAACAAACTAAGAAAGAAACATTAAGATTAGAAAAAGAATTATTACCATTGTTCAGTACGTACACGAATCCGTCTATACTTCATATAATAATGAAAAATAAAATATAAAATCTGAGCTCTAAAGAACATTTAGTTTTAGTGTACAATGTGGCAATAGCAATAAAATCAGAGACAAATAAAAGCGACAAATGCTATTGTCTCAATTTTTTTTTTTGTAATGCTACTTTAGCAAGAAAAAAGGTTTTAAGTTTATGAATGTCAATTAAAATGAGATACTTTTAAACTCGCTTTTATCATAGTTAAAGTAGTAAATGAAACAGGTGGTATACCAACTTGGAATAATTGAAGAAAATAAGTCTCAGTTTTTAAATATATAATTTTGGCAACTCCTATAGGGATTGGTCCCGAACTGCAGTGTTATTCACATTAAAAAATCGTTCATTCTACCTATAACCAAAAGCGTTATGCACCGGCCGTTAAATGTTTCTTGTCGTATTTACCGCTATTCGTCTCTTTTCGTATAATATTGGTTCTACGTTTCATATACAGTTGCGAGGAAAGTCCTATCTCTAAATTGCCTACGCCACACAGTTAGGTGATAATTCACCTACACGTTTGAACAAAAATTATAACAAAGAACTCAATATGCAATTCTTATTAAATGTAGTGTACTTTCTCTTGCAAAATCCAGAATCTTTCTATGGAAAGAAACATTGAAAGTACACAAGATTCTCCGTTCTATTCGCAAAAGAAAATGACTCCAAAACTCCGTAATTCATCTGACATTACAGGTGTCAGGCGCCATTTAGTTTTTTCTAAAAAAATATTTAAGTATTAAAAGTAGGCATGTCATAATTATTTTTACGGCGCTACCATTTTGAATTAACTGTAATTACCAGGTTAGTTAAATATTGTTGATTTCGGACACGAGATACCATTAAAGTATATCATAATTTTAAAATTTAGTTTAAATTATTAAAAACTTCTATTTAAAGTTATCATTAAAAAAATCTTTAATCTTCGATTATAAAAAACAAGGAAACGTTCAAATTTAAAAGACCGAAATCGCATGCGATTTCACCAACAAACTAATTTAAAAAAAGGCAAGAGTTCGTTTGTTTAACTTTGTTTTTTAACACGGTCTAGACGAGACCGCCTTTCAAATAAAGTCATTTTTATAAGCTGTATTATCTTCTGTAAAATAAAACGATGGTTAATAATGGTTTGCAAAATCTTTTTGTTGCTCAAAAATGTTTGTTCATCTTTAAGGGGCACCAGTTGGAAAACAATGTACTACAGAAAGTTGACGCACCAGCGGGAAAATAAAGTACTATACAGAAAGTTGGTTTTAAAATGATATCACACAATGGGATATTCACAACAGAATGTTTCATATTAAAAAATCGCACACGCTTTGTCAGAACAAAATAGATAAAATACTTTTTTTTATTAGTTTTAAATATTTGAAGTGTCCACTATTCGTCAAAATACATATCGGCATCGCCATATACAATTTTGCTTAATCCTTCGAAACTCATTAAATAAACCAGCTCTTTATAATAACTCCACAGAAAAAGTCTAATGGATTTAGATCAGGAGACTGCGGTGGCCATACAATGGACCCTCCCCTTCCAATCCAGCAGTTTGGAAAAATTTACGTTGAGGTGTTATCTACTCCTACTACTAAGTGCATAATGAGGAGGAGATCCATCATGTTGCCGCCACTTATTTCCACGTGTTTGTATGAAACACGTTATCAAGTAATTAATTCAAGCCGTTTTATAGAAAACTTAGATAGACTTCCCCGTTGATCCAACGTTGTAATTCAAATGGACCGATCAGTTTTCGGTCTATTATTCTCACCCGCCTGTTAACTCCAAATTGGTGTTGAAACCGACTATGGATATTGAATATCCCCTAACATGTAAAGTCACTCCATAAAATGTTGTTAAAAATTGCGAATTTTCTTTGCATCGACGCAGCATTTCTTGACAAAATTGCACCCTTTTTTCATGGTCAGTAGGTAAAATGTTTTATGCACGTTGCACATGATATGGGTTTAACTGATTTCTTTGATGCAACTATGATGCAACATGGACCGAAGCACTCCCGAACATCGTGATAAACAACGAATTCTTATAAATGGGTCATCTGCCATCCAGCTGTTTCATCTCTTCTCGGATGAACAGGGGCTTCACCTTTACTGTATACATACATTTGATGTACGTTACATTTGGTGTCTGGTATTCTATTGCTGCACCTCAAGCAGTGCCATTACAACGTAACGTAACTATCGTAACGCAAGAAAACAATTTACTTAAGACTAAGTTAGATAGTATACAGTCAAAACACCAATACTATGAATACAAAATTAATAGAATTGAAGCCGATCTAGATCAGAAAAACTGAGCTGACCTTGAAAATAATTTGGCAATCTTTGGTCTAAATAACGATCCAAGTAATTATGAGAAGAATGTAAGTTCAGTATTTCGTACTCTTCAAGTGGCACCAAATCAAACAGATATTATATCAATAAATGCAGTGAAACCTAGTAGAACTACAATGAACGAAAAGACAGCGGACTCACCATTGGCCATAATCAGACTGAGTAGTAAGCAGATCAAGGATGATATTATAAAAAGGTTTCGCGTAAAAAAGAATTTATTTTTGTCGGAACTGAATTCATCGTCTACTTCCGAACGCAACAATGGCCGAAAGATAGTTGTTTCTCATCATTTGTCGTCTTTGCAAACAGAACTATACGGCGAGGCGAAAAAACTTAAACTCAAATACAATCTTCAATTTCTGTGGGTTCAAGACAACAACATTTTGGTCAGGAAACATAGCGACACAAAAATCCATCGTATTGATTCTGTTAATGATATTAATTATCTACACCGTTTGTATGGAGGGACTGCTGGTACTTCTGGGTAGTTTCATAATTCACCATATAATATTAATATTCGCGGTGGGAATAAGCCACATGGCTTATTGACATTTTGATTATAAACATTCGAGTACGTATGGAACTACTAATATCAATTACATATGTTTTTCTTTTTATACCACAAATTTTGTTAAATTTGGGCAACTAGATTTGCTTAAAAATGTTGGTATACTTTAGTTTACCATTGTGTTGATCATTTTGATTTATTTTTGACAACACATCTATTTTTGTAGGTGCATTTTTTAATAAACACGACTTAATTTGTAAAAAAATTGATAAAAAATATTCTGTAGTAATAGTCCATTGTGTGATACCATTTTTAGCGGGTCAACTTTCTGTAGTACATATATTCTTTTCCCGCGTCACACACAACAACAATTTTTGAAAAATAAAAAGCCGTTTCGCAGAACCATTTTTTATTTAAAAGAAAATAATACAGTTTATAAAAATGATTTTATTGGAAGGGCATACTCTTTTAGATCGTATTAAAAAGAAAGTTAAACAAAACAACTCTTGGTTTTATTAAATTAATTTTTTGATGGGTACGCTAGCGATTTCACTAAAAAACACTTAAAGTGGAATATCTTTTGCACCGTCAATAATTCGAATTTTTTTTACTGTGTTTGTGACAACACTGTAACTCTGTCGAAGCGGTACTAGCCCGTATAACGGTTGGTGATGGTGTACCATTCAGAATTTTCATAACATCAAGCGAAATGCGTTAGTCGTTAGTAATGTTAATGTCTCGCAAAACCGCTCGTTGACCGACTTCATGCTTAACGAATTTAATTTACCCTACATCGAAACTTTACAACAACGCTAGCTAATAAATGCGTTGATTTTATTTTTACCAAAAAGCTTGATGTATCCTGTATGCCATTTGTTTCGTGCTTTTCGTATCATAGACCTATCATAAATAATGTATACATTATTTATCGTGATATTATAATATCACAGTAATTGTTTGTTTTATTTGATGTCTGTCCTGAACTCGACTAACGTTAATATACTTCATGCTAGGTGAGTTGAATCTTTCTTCAACGTTCGCCAGAAATCTCGATGTATCGCGTAGGCTATTTCGTTCTCGAAACATTGTACGTATTCACGTCATATGTCCGTACATGAGGTACAGACACCCACTTTTTTATACGTTTCTCGCTAAAACTTCAATCAGTCAACAAAGAGTCGTCGTACAAAAATTTCTACAGCATTACTTTCAAGGTTTCTAAATTCTCTATAAAATTGCCAATTTGGCCTGGGGAATAGAATATCGAGCAAATTCGTTTACAGTTTCAATCAGAAGCATATTTTTTTCTTTTAGAAAATTTTTATTTTACTCAAAAACATTATAAAATAACCAAATAAAATAAAACGGATTAAAGTATCGAAAAGAAGACAAAATTTCCTTCAATTAGAAGCAAAACTATTTTTTTGAAAGGTGCTGTTTCACCAAGATACAAGTGTTCAAATCTGGGTATTTTTTTGAAGAAATTCAGTGTTCCGTTTTTTGGCGCACTATATGTGCATTGTGCTCTCTTAGGCTAGTTGAATTTCTCCTTTCAGTAGCACAGATGACGAAAACGAATGATTTAGTTGTATGCTTATCCAAATCTTCGGTTTGTTGGTTTTTTTTAACTGAAGTATATCTGTAATCAATGGAGTAGACGTAAATTTTTAGTAAAATAAGGTCCTTCACAACACAAGTTAAAAATAACCAGATTAAAGAGATACTAGCTGACCTGTGACTGAATAATCAGTCACGTGATTTCATTGTTTTGAATTTTTGGTTAAGAAATGATTAAGAAGATTTTTTAAGATGTAAATTTGATGGACAAAAAAAAAGTAAAGTCATATATGCTATTAAATATTTAATAAGAAATGTGCAAAAGGATAATAAAATATGAATTTACATTACAATTTACATGCGTAGAATCTCTACAAAAACAACATTCTTTGTTGTGATGCGCCCGTCTCGATCAGCTGATGGATCAGTCTCAACCATAAACACCTTGAGCCCGTCAAATGAGCGGCATCGTGAAAAAACCACATACAGCTGACCGTGTGTAAATACAGGGGCCGGCAAATACACTCCTCCCTTCTTCAAGCTTTGGCCCTGGCTCTTGTTGATGGTTATGGCGAACGCGAGCTGGATCGAAAATTTGAGGCTAGATATTTTAAATGAGAAGGTGCCTTCCGAGGGTGAGAGCTTCATGCGTGGGATGAGAACGCGCTCGCCTTTTGAGAAGCGAGTCAGCAAATCACATTCCAGACTGTAGCGGTTTATTTTTGCGGCTCGCATGCGTGTTCCATTGGTAAGACTTTCGGTAGTGTTTAGATTCCTAATCAAAAGAAGGATCGCGTTTACTTTTAGCGGGATGGCATGGTGCGGAAGTCCGGACCCTTCAATTTTGTTGAGAAACTCGACATGTAGGTGGAGTTCCTCATTCATGTCGTCACTCTCAACTTTATCAACACTAAGTTTGACTTTTTGTCCGCCGGGCAAGAGGACAAGCATCTGCTGATTGATTAGTGCGCATTCATCATTCTTGGGTGCAAAAGTAGCGTTCCTCGATGGTTCCCTCGGTTATTTTTGTGTTGATATCGTTGATATCACCATGACACGAAACCGATCACACTTTGAGAACTGGAACGGCGTGCCAGAAGTGTGATCGATTCGGTTCGAGCATCGCCGTGTCCAACAGAAAGCAAGTATTGCGCAAACTCGTCCTCACCTTCATCGATGCGCATGTTCTTGGTGAGTGTAAACTTGTTTACCAATTTCCAAAGCGGGTTCAACTTGATGGTTGATTCGCAAGTTCACGCGCGTCCCGCCTTTAGTACTACAGGCAAGCACTTCCGACAGACCACACATGACGATGATTTTTCCAGCGAATGGAACACCCTCTTCCGGTTTTCCTCTATACAAATCTCGTAATAGTCTGTCTATGATTGTGAGCGCTGCCCTTGGTATGATGCTCGCCTCGTCTATCATGATGATCCGCGCGCTTTTCAACTTGGCAGCGTTGGAGGAGTTTGGCTTCATTGATGACACTGATGACTCATCCATTGAGACCGGCAGTTTGAAAATGTTATGTAGCGTACGCCCACCTTCCATCAAGCTCGCGGTAATTCTAGTGAAGGCGGAGCAAATGGACTCCAAGGCACGCCCCTTGGCAAATGCAATGAGTGATTTCAGTACAAATGTCTTGCCACACCCACCGGGAGCGTCAACGTAAAAGACCTTTGCTGACAAGGTTTCAGATTCGAGTGCGCTTTGGACCTCATTAATGACGTGCTTCTGGTTTTCATTTGCACTCGTATACATGTTGTCGAAACGCGCCATTTCTAAATATTAAAATCTCAAAAGGGAAAAGCACACAATTTCCGTAGCACGCAACTTTAATCTAAATATTAAATAGAAAATGTACAAAAGGACCGCTGTATTTGTGTGTTATTTTCATTTGTATATGAATAGTTTTGACGTTTTCCAAAACAAATCTCGTATTAACCAAAACTAATGTAATTATGTAGATTATATAGTCGATTTATCACCACCGCAGTACACATCACGCTAGTTCAAGCGTGAAATGAAGAACTTAATAAATTATCCGGTTACGAAATATACTGGGACAAAAATCAACCACATATCGGGATAAAACTTCCCACTTAAACTTTTCGCATAAGAGATCCCATGATTTTTACCTGAAATCGGACGGAAATGATTATTCCAAACTTTCTATAGATATTATGTTTGTGTAAGTACTAAAGTCGATCTTCACTCGCAAAATTTTGTCATCACGATAGAGTGCCATGATAAAATTCTATTTTTACACTCACACCTCTTGACACCAAAATGTTTGTAGTATATAAATTCATTTTATGTTCTCTGTTTTGTTCTGTATTGTCACGGTGTAATGACGGTTCAGTACAAACATATTTTGTCATGACATTCTGGCGTTGTGATTAATATATAAGATGTACAGTATAGGAAAAACGTTTCTTGGCTTTTACACCTATTTCCCGTGCATGTTCCCTAATAAAACATATATTCTGCACATATATGAAAAAATACCTTTCACCTGATATATGTTTCATTAAGATATGCGCACGGGAAATAGGTTAAAAAGCGAGTACAAACTAAAAATTAAGCGTATTAATATATAAGATAAGATTCGACATTTTTATAAAGAAAATATCAATTTCTATTATGATCAAACTACAAATATACCTTAATTCTAATTTAACTATTTTCAGTATGCCGCAAAATTTTTCTAGCTGACCCGAAAGACGTTGTCCTGCCCGAACCTTGGCTTACCTGCTATTAGCGGGTTCAGCAAACGTTTTCTTGATATTCGAATTTTCGATAAACTATATACTAAGTGACATTTGACATTAAGTTAGACATTTCAATCTTTTGTTTTCGTCGTTGCGTGGTTTGACGTTTTACAAACTAAAATCAAAAAATCAATTCATGAAACACTAAATTTACGATGCCCTTAAATTGACCTTCTGCCATTCTATTTAACCGGCGGGTGTAGACTTTTTTTGAATTTCATGTACCTTGACCAATATTTATTTCTCGTCCACTTCATTCAAGATCATGTAAGATATTCACTTCATTTATGATGTCAAACATTATTTCAATATGTTTTGTGATACTTCGAATATCGAAACACAGTGAACAGAAGTTGAAATGTCAAAACAACGCCAAGCTACGACGCAAATGGCTTGCGGATGTATTGGTTAGTACCTCATATATCACAGAATTTGACTTCAGCGCCACCTAAGGTCAATTAATCATGAACTTCTTAGAAGGCTGAACGGTCAATTATTCATGAGCTTATGATATTTTTCGTTTTGTATAATATTGGGGGTGGTGGGAGAAGGGTGGGGATGAAATTTTGGAGTTATATGTTCGAAAAATCTTAAAAAAATAAAAAAAATCTTAGAACCGGATCCCAGCGCCACCCACCGGATCCAATTATGAATCTAAACCATCACAAGGGACCCACTCAAACACATATTTCACCAAAATTGGTACAGCCGTTTAGGAGGAGTTCAGTGACATACACACGTACTGAAGAATCTATTGTATATAACCCGGGGTCTTCACTATGCAAAATCGCTGACATTTTCTATCATGGGACTAAATTTATGAATGTATGTGTAAGTATGTTATACAAATTTTGAAACTCCCAGCAAATTATCAGGAGGCTATTTCACGAAAAAATTATCATGAAACTTTTAAGAAATGTCAGTAAAATTGTCAATGCTATACCTGTTTTAACATAAAAATCTATAAATTGGTTGACAATATTTACGAATTTTTTGACATTTGAAGAAATTATTATGAGACTAAAATGCCCAGTTATGATATTTGTTTGATAATTATTTATCAATACATTGAAAAAAAACATACACATACATAAAATATCATGAGAGAAAGTCTCAGCGATTTTGCCTAGTCAAAACTCCGTGTAAATGAATTCATGTTTGTTTGTTTGTCTGTTAAGAATGGGCGTCTCAGCCGCTCAACCGATCGCCATGAAATTTTTACCATGTACAAGCTGCATATCCAGAACCAACCTTACGATATTTTGGAAGGGGCTGGACCCCGGGGTCTAGGGGCTGCGATACAAATTTTTTCAAAAATTTTTATTTTCTTTAAATTTTTCCACGAAAATTAGTTTATGGGACTGGCTATATAAAATTACTGACATGTTCAAATCCAAGGGGCCCAGCCCTGGATCAAAAATTAATTTTTACATATACAAATATTTGATTATTCCAAAATGACTCTCAGTCGCTCAACCGATCGCCATGAAATGTTTACCATGCAAATATTGCATGTTCAGGACTATCCTTACGATATTGTGAAAGGGGGTGGACCCCGGGGTCTAGGGGCCATGGTACAAATTTTTTCATAAAATTTAATTTTTTTTACGAGAATAAGTTTTGGAAAGAGGTTATATGAAATAAAAGACATGTTTGAATTCGGGGGATCCGCCCCTGGATCAAAAATTCATTTTTACATGTAGATACAATTATTTGATTGTTCTGAAATAACGCCTTAGCCCCTTTACCGATCGCCATGAAATTTTTACCATGTATATATTGCATGTTCAGGACCAATCCCACGATAGTTTTGAAGGGGCTGGACCCCGGGGTCTAGGGGCTGTGATACAAATTTTTTCTCAAATTTCAATTTTTTTAAGATTTTTTGACGGGAATGACTTTAGGAAAGGGGTTATATGAAATTAGTGACATGTTCCAATCTAAAAGTCTGCCCTGGATCAAGAATTCACTTTTCATGTATGGATATAATTATTTAAATGTTCCGAAATAGCGCCTTAGCTGTTATACACAAATCATACCGCTACTATAATTGATTTAATTATTCAAATTAATTTTATTAATTTAAATTTAAAACAATCTTTCATCACTTTAACTGAAGACAAATCTCTGAACACTTATATTATCCATACTAATAATCCATTTTTACTGGTTTGACATTAGACTGTTTAGTGATATCCTATTTATCATATCCTGTTTTGAAATGTACCATAGTAAGCGAGTTCTAATTTCCACATAACTTCAGAAATTATTAACATTCTATTTTAATCCACTATTGCAACCGGCGGCTTTTAATGAAATAGTAGTTTCATACTAAACGCCAATAGTTTATCACTTTATTTAGTTTATTATACTTAATTAATCAATGATTGTTTCATAAATTCAATTCTAGGAAAGGTACTAAAAAATATTGTACGTATAAACTGACTTATTTTCAAAAGTACTAGCGTTTTATATTTGAAAATAGCATCTTCTACCAGAAACATCCTTGGATTCAAATTATTGTACGTGTAAAATTACCTTAGTTTGAAAAAACTTCTGTTGTTTTTCGAAATGTCATTTTCAACGACAGTTCGCGGTAAAACGTATCGAAGTGGACGTAGTTTTAATCGTTTTGAATAAATTAATATTAATTTGTGTTTCGGATGCCGTTGTTCTCGATTAGTTAGCTATATTGCAATAAAATAATAGTCGGTGATTATTTTCCAGGTATTAAATATTATTTCAAGTGAATATACCATTCTTATTAGATTTAAGTTTTCAGTTTATAAACGTGTTAATCTATGATTACTTTTTGATTGTAGATAACATTTGATTTTGCTTAAAAAAAAATCCGTAAAGACATTTTCAAACACAGTTCGCGGTGAAACGTATCGAAGGGAACATTAAAATCGTTATGATAAATTAATACTAATAAATTAATACTAATTAATACTGCCCGTCATTCCTGATTAATTAGCTACACGTTTCATTTTTGCTTAAAAATGCCACCGAAAAAAAGATCAATATTCAATTGGGCAGGTAACTGCAAAGTCGAAGAAAATTGGAGCCGCAAGGGTGGCTGAATCAAGCGAACAGCGTGAAACACGACTTGAAAATGATCGAAGCAGTACGTCTTCTTCTAGAGCTAATGAAACAACTGAACAGTGTGAAACACGACTTGCAAACGTTCGAAGCAGGATGTCTTTTTCTAGAGCTACTGAAACCATTGAACATCGTGAGGCTCGGCTGGAAGTCAATCGGTTACGATATGGACGGTTAATAGAAACTTTTAGAGGTGATTTAAAGTTAGAAGCATTCAATTACGAGTGATGATGCACTGCACGATGCAATTGCAAATGATGGAAACGTTGCTGACATTGGGAAATTGGTCATATTACCAGGTACGTATACGGGAAGTCCAAGGCACATGCACGAATACGTCCTGATCTATTTATAACGTTTACGTGTAATCCAACATGGACTGACATTATCGATTTACTTCTAATTGGGCAATCATCGACCCATCGGCATGATCTGACAGCTAGCGTTTTCAAACAGAAACACATAAATCTCATGAACCTCATAACTAAAAATCATATTTATGGAGAAACTCGCTGCTGGATGTATTCTATAGAATGGCAGAAAAGAGGCCTACCACATGCTCACATTTTGATTTGGATAAAGGACAAGATTACTCCGACTCAAATTGATAGTGTTATATCAGCTGAATTACTCAATCCCCAAGAAGATCCGATACTTTTTGAAATCGTTAGCAAAAACATGATATCAGGAAACACAAATTGGTGACGACGGATATCCACAATACCGGAGACGAAAACCCGATGACGGAGGACACACAGCCACTATCAAAGTAAACAATGTGCATCATGAGGTAGATAATAGCTAGATTGTTCCTTACCACTAATGAACGTTGGGTACTGCAACTCGCTTAAGTCAATTAAATATATATGTTTCGAATACAAATTCACCATTCGATTAAGTCACGCAATTTCAAATAGGACGTTACATCAGCAGTAATGAAGCTGTCTGGCGAATTCTGAGTTTTAATATTCACGAGCGTTATCCAACAGTTGTACATCTTAGTGTACACTTAGGAAATGGACAACAGATTCATTCGTAAAAACGTTGCTGTATCATGAAGTTCCAAAATATTATACATGGAGCACGTCAAAGAAGCAGTTTTTCAGAAGAAAGCAAGGCACAATTATTCGGGAGTACCCTGGAATACGTGGTTCTGATGCCTTGGGTCGAGTTTACAATGTTCATCCTAACAATACGGAGTGTAATTTCTGAGAATGCAGCTTGATGAAGTAAGAGGACCAACGTCTTTTCAAGCACTGAGAACTGTAAATGGCGCAGTATATCAAACCTATAGAGAGGCATGTCTTAAACTGGGCTTACTTGAAAATGATGAACACTAGGATAGAACACTAACCGAAGCATGTCTTATGTGTCGTCCAGCACAAATATGCAAGCTCTTTGCTATCATATTAATACATCATGCACACCTTCCGATCCTAAATGTCTTTGTGAAAAGCACAAAGAAAGCCTTAGTGAAGATATACTTTGGCAAGCACGTAGAACAAATCCCGATATGGAAATACAGTTTTGAGCAGACATATTTAATGAAGCACTTATATTACTCGAGGATGCATGCTTATACATTAATAACAAAGTCATTTCCCAACTTGGGTTGCCAGCACCGATACGCCATGAAAACATTGTTCGTGATAGAGATATATTACGAGAACAAAATTACGACGTTGGTCAGTTACGAGTTTTCGCTGAGACTCAAAAAAGTCTCTTAGTGGATGATCAAAGACAAGCATACACTAAAGTAATGCAATACATAGCAAACGGTAACGGAGGAATTATTTTTCTTGATACACCCGGAGGTACTGGAAAAACATTTCTTCTAAATTTGATACTTGCTGAAGTAAGACAGCAGAATAAAATGGGCCTCGCTGTCTGGAATTGCATCCACTTTACTCGATGGAGGACGCACAGCAAATTCAACGTTTAAACTACCATTGAATTTGAATCAAGCGGATAATTTTTCTTGCAATATAACACGAAATTTGGGAATTGCCACGTTATTAAAAACATGTAAAATCATTATTTGGGATGAATGTACCATGGCACACAAAGCATTTGAAGCGGTTGATCGTACTTTGCGCGATTTACGACAAAATAACCGACCAATGGAAGGAGCTCTAACACTACTAGCAGGTGATTTTCGTCAAACTTTGCCAGTCATTCCACGATCAACACCAGCTGATGAACTTAATGCCTCTCATCTTTGGAAACACGTTACGAAAATCATACTATCTACAAACATGCGTGTGAATTTACATCACCATGTTACAGCTAAAACATTTGCCAGGCAGCTTTTGGACATGGGTAACGGGAAATTGCCAAATGACCCTGTAACATGTGAGATATCGTTCCCGCCTAATTTTTGTCAAATGCTGCTATCAATACAGGACGTGGTAATGAAAGTATTCCCATATCTGCGAAATAACTTCAAAAATCATAATTGGCTGTGCGAACGTGCACTCCTAGCTCCCAAAAATGACGGCGTTAATAAATTAAACAATGAAATTCAATCGCAACTACCCGGACCACTAATGAAATACAAATCTATCGACACGGTTACTGATGTGGATCAATCCGTCAATTATCCAATAGAATTTCTTAATTCTTTGGAGCCACCTGGTATTCCACCACACATACTATTTTTAAAAGAGGGTTCACCAATAATACAGCTCCGAAATTTAGATCCACCGAAATTGTGCAACGGAACACGGCTTTGTGTGAAGAAATTGATGCCGAATGTGATTGAAGCAACGATTATTATCGGTAAAAGTAAAGGAAAAGATGTGCTAATTCCGCGCATTCCTATGATTCCCACCGATTTGCCGTTTAAATTCAAGCGACTACAAGCCTTGCTTTTGCAATGACAATCAACAAAGTCCAGGGGCAATCATTGAAAATACCTGTTGTTATTTTGAAAAATTTATGCTTTTCACATGGCCAACTGTATGTTGCTTGCTCCAGAGTGGGAACGCCAAAAAATTTATTTATTTACACACCAAATGGAAAAACCAAAATTATTGTTTATCAAAAGGCTTTATAATAAAAATTATTAACTAAAATATCTTTTTATTTATTATTCACTTCGATCTGGTTGATGGTTTGTAAAAATGGAGTATAATTATTTGGCAATTGGTAACAAATACCAAACCAAAATTAATAACCTATCCTCACAAACAGGATGTCCAATAATATCATTACAAAAGTTCGCCTGGATGCATTGACGGAGGCACCCGTTACTGAATACAGCTACTTATAATTTTCTTTTCATATGTGATTGCAATACAGCGACGCAAAGAGAGAATTCTTGCATAACAATCAAGGTATTTGAATTATATACCCCCCGTGCAACGCCGGGTAACTCAGCTAGTTATATTTATATCACAAGGTATACCTAAAATATCACAAGGTATACCTATTCATAATAAGTAACGTAGTTTACCAATTTTCTTTACAAAAAGGGTACACTTAATATTTTGGTATACAAAGAAAATGAAATAACGTCAGATGTGTGCTCGATTTTGCTGGGTAGTTAATTACGGGTTTCATATTTAAAAAGTTTTATAATATAAAAAATCACTATTCATACATTTTTACAAAGCTTTGCGTATTATACACTAATGTATATATTATTTGAAATATGTGTGCTTTTGGATATACGCAAATAAAATATATTATGAAAAGCTTTCATGTTCATTAGGTAAATTCAAGGGAGCCACACAAACTCACATACATGTGTATACACACAATAAATCTTAATCAAAGGAAAATCATTAATCATTTTTTTATTTTTATTTTAGTGAACGAAAAGTTTTTAATCAAAACATAAATTTAGTCACTCATTATCAGGATTAAATTTAAATATTTTTTCTGTACATATATTAAATGAGAACCGGATAAGGGGGCTTGATTAAGGTATTAATATAAACAATCAGATAAATATCTGACTGTTTTGTTATTCGTATCTGAATATAATAATAACGTTATCACTTCTTTGAGCAGGAGGTGAAATTTTTTATTTCACAATATTTAATCATTTTTTGTGTACCTACGATAAAATGGAAATTCATAATTGAAAAACGTTTCTCGTGTATTTTATTTTTTATGTTTTTTATTTCAATTATGCAAGTCAGTTGTGTTTTTTTTTTAATCGTATTCAAATTTTTTTATGCAAATTGTTCTGCATCCAGGTGAATAAATTTGAAATTTTATATAACAATGGCTAACGTAACATTAATTTTGACGCCTGCTATCCATGACCGCGGGTTTTTGACAAATTTGATAAGCAGTAAAAAATCTTTTCAATTTTTTAAAATTAAAAATAGACAGCTTAACCTTTGGCTAAATTCTGCCATCGGTTAAAAAACATTGTAAAGGGTGGTTACATTTTAAGAGCCGATGTTGATTTTGAATAAAACACAAATTGTTTAGGAAATTATTTTCAATTCTTTTTATTATGATAACATGGTATGGTTCAATTATGTATAGAACAAAATAACGGCCAAACGGCCGCCGAGATCTCGGCGGCACACCTCCACCCGATGGTCCAAATTTTCGATGACGCTTAGGCATAATTGAGGTTCTATGCCGTTAATATGCCGAATTATCTTATCCTATAGCTTTTGAATTTTTGCTGGCTTATCGTCGTACACCTTTTCTTTCAAATAACTTCAAAGAAAGAAGTTCAACGGTGTCAAATCACATGATCTTGGTGGCTAATTGACATCGCCACCACGTGAGATAACACGGGCATTGAATTTGTTGCGCAAAAGAGCCATTGTTTCGTTAGCTGTGAGGCAACTGGCACCGTTCTGTTGAAACCACATATCTTCCAATTCGGGCCATAAAAAGTTCGTTATCATCTCACGATAGCGAACACCATTCATAGTAACTGCCTGACCGGCTTTATTTTAGAAAAAATACGGCCCGGTGATGCCGCCAGCCCATAAACCGCACCAAACAGTCACTCTTTGTGGGTGCATTGGTTTTTCGAAAATCACTCTTGGATTATGTTTCGCCCAAACGCGGCAATTCTGCTTGTTGACGAATCCACTGAGGTGAAAATGTGCCTCATCACTGAAGATGATTTTCTTCGAAAATTGATCATCCACTGTTGCCATTTCTTGCCACCATTCTGACCATTGACGACGTTTGGAATGGTCAAGAGGCTTTAGTTCTTGAGTCAATTGCACCTTATAAGCGTGTAAATGCAAGTCTTTATGCATAATGTTCATCAACGACGAGCGTGAGAGTATTTTCTGCAGTACGAGCATGCACTGGTGTTTTAAAATCTCCTACAGACCTGGTTTGCTCAAATTTTTGCATTATTTTTCCGATTGTACGCACATTTGTACGATTAAATTGACCGAAAAAATCACGAAGTGCACGGTATGCATTTTGATTTGAACGCCCATTTTCATAATATGCCTGAATAACTTTAACGCGTTGCTCAATTGTGTATCTTTCCATGGTTCAAATTGAGTTAGTCTGAAATTGAGAAATGTCAAATTAAATGCAGAAAAAAACATGACGTTTAGATGTGGTTCACATTCAACGTCGGCCCTTAAAATTTAACCACCCTTTAGAAATCCGATGATCCGGAAATTTTGTGAATCAGTATTAGATTCTCAAGTGACAACAATGCACTATATAACCAGGCAATTTTAAATTAGTATTAATAAAATTTTATAGAAAAATTTGGTTTGCTTCACATTAACTCCCGAAAAATATTTATTATTTTTACGTGACGTATCTTCTCATAAAGGAATCCGCACGTCATGGTTTAATCCAAATAGAAAAATCAAATTTTTGTGTTTTATATCAGAAATGTTTTTTATATTAATTAAAATTAATCATTGGTCACAAATTTTTTCCTTTGCAGATTTGTTTATACATATTCATTCATCATGAACATAAATTATCATAGGCTTAATACATTTTATTATAATCGCGAACAGCATTTATATTTATCCTTTGTTTAACAATAAATAACCGATTTATAATTGAAATAAATCTTAAGATTAAAAAAAAGATGTGCGCGTTAGCTCCGACGTGCGACTGGAGTTTACTCCTTAATCACGATTGTCTTAGAATATCTGAATATGGCAAAGGTGGTAATGTTTGTGCATGAGGACAACTCGGTTCTTTTATCATGTATATACAGTTATGCCATGAGGAAGCGCTTTCAACGGCTTTAAAGCTTAACAACTATTATTAAAACTTAATACCAATCGTATATTACATTCTTATTTTCTTTTGTAACTTTCTCCTGGTTAAATAATTTTGAAATAACGGGTGATTTTTTTGTGGTTAGGATTTTCATGCATTAGTATTTGACAGATCACGCGGGATTTCAGACAAGGTGTCAAAGAGAAAGATGCTCAGTATGCTTTGACATTTCATAATGAATAGACTTACTAACGAGCAACGCTTGCAAATAATTGAATTATATTACAAAAATCAGTGTTCGGTTCGAAAAGTGTTTCGCGATTTACGTCCGATTTATGGTCTACATAATCGACCAAGTGAGCAAACAATTAATGTGATTGTGACCAAGTTTCGCACTCAGTTTACTTTATTGGACATTAAACCAACCACACGAATGCGTACAGTGCGTACAGAAGAGAATATTGCGTCTGTTTCTGAGAGTGTTGCTGAAGACCGTGAAATGTCGATTCGTCGCCGTTCGCAGCAATTGGGTTTGTGTTATTCGACGACATGGAAGATTTTACGCAAAGATCTTGGTGTAAAACCGTATAAAATACAGCTCCTGCAAGAACTGAAGCCGAACGATCTGCCACAACGTCGAATTTTCAGTGAATGGGCCCTAGAAAAGTTGGCAGAAAATCCGCTTTTTTATCGACAAATTTTGTTCAGCGATGAGGCTCATTTCTGGTTGAATGGCTACGTAAATAAGCAAAATTGCCGCATTTGGAGTGAAGAGCAACCAGAAGCCGTTCAAGAACTGCCCATGCATCCCGAAAAATGCACTGTTTGGTGTGGTTTGTACGCTGGTGGAATCATTGGACCGTATTTTTTCAAAGATGCTGTTGGACGCAACGTTACGGTGAATGGCGATCGCTATCGTTCGATGCTAACAAACTTTTTGTTGCCAAAAATGGAAGAACTGAACTTAGTTGACATGTGGTTTCAACAAGATGGCGCTACATGCCACACAGCTCGCGATTCTATGGCCATTTTGAGGGAAAACTTCGGAGAACAATTCATCTCAAGAAATGGCCCGGTAAGTTGGCCACCAAGATCATGCGATTTGACGCCTTTAGACTATTTTTTGTGGGGCTACGTCAAGTCTAAAGTCTACAGAAATAAGCCAGCAACTATTCCAGTTTTGGAAGACAACATTTCCGAAGAAATTCGGGCTATTCCGGCCGAAATGCTCGAAAAAGTTGCCCAAAATTGGACTTTCCGAATGGACCACCTAAGACGCAGCCGCGGTCAACATTTAAATGAAATTATCTTCAAAAAGTAAATGTCATGGACCAATCTAACGTTTCAAATAAAGAACCGATGAGATTTTGCAAATTTTATGCGTTTTTTTTTAAAAAAAAGTTCTCAAGCTCTTAAAAAATCACCCTTTAGTATAGAACCAAATTCTATGCCGGAAGATTAATGAGAAGAAGAATTTTGCCTCTACAGATTTTCCTCAGTTTTTATTATGAATAAAATGTTCATAGATCTATGATGTTCTTGAATAACTTAATTTCAAAATTCGTATTAGTTACTAGACATTGAGAAGAGCGGTTATTTAAATCCCTTTTAGCTTTCCAATATCAATTATTTTCCTCCTGAATATTATGTTTATCTTCATTTAATATTTTCTTTAGCGGATTCAAAACCATTTATAATTGATAGGACAGATTAAGTTTTCATTCCAAGTTTATTTTAATGACGATGAAGAATAAGGTTTTAACTTTATTAGTTTTATAGATTTACATATACCCATACAAAATTCAATTTGAATCCTAAATTATTTAAAAATTTTGTTTTGATTCATCGATCCTGATACTTTGTTGAAAACAGATTTCTCTACGTCCCTATAAAATGCATCAAGCTGCGCGAAAAAAAACTTAAAAATTCAATAATGGAATCTTAAAAATCTTAAAAATTCAATAATGGAATTGGAATTAACAATAAATGAAAGAAATTCATTTAATAGAAACCGGCGAATTTTTGGAATCGGAAGATGATAAATAATGATTTCTCGATTCTCAAACGATAGCTAGATCCCATCGATCTATCTGCTGATCCCTTCGATCTATTTTTATTTCAAGTGTAAACATTTGGAGAATCTTTAAAAAAGATGTCTGATAATCTTTTATTTACAGAAATTTTTGTTGTTGTTAAAGGTAATGTCTTCCGATCTTATTGGCCTGACTGACGTTCAAATCCCTATGCTAAACTCAGAAAAGAAATATGATAAATACATGATTGCATTTACCATAATATCATCATTGTATGTTAAATATAATTATTTAAATGATCATACTATGATATTCTTGATCATTCGAAAAAAAAATTTTTTTTAGTGATCATCATTGTTATGATGAAGAAGATCAAGAAGAATGATCAAGAATATAATAGTATGATAAAAACAATTATTTAAAATGTATTTAACATACAATGATGATATTATGGTAAATGCAATCATGCGTATTTATCATATTTTTTGTCTGAGTGTACATGGTCACAGTTTCGAAATGAGTTGATCGAAAAATGTAAAGGCCGTAGAACTGAATTTGAACTTCGTCGGTTAGTGGAATTCAAAAAAATAATGTTCTAAAAAATCATTTGTAAATGTTTATAATGAAGTATGGAGTCTTTCTTTGCAATGCAACAAATCCTATTCAGAAGAAAATCTATGATAGATATGCTAGAACTAAACAAGCATTCATCACTGCAATTGAATCTAACATACAACTTTTGACTATGTTTAAAATCTGATTAGATGTGTCACAACAAAGGAAACAAATTGGTTACGTTAAGGAATCAGCCTTATTTAAAGTAAGAAATCTATTCATGAACTTAGTTTGAGTCAAATTATTGCTAGCGTACCTCACCAATACGGTTAGTCACACTCTCAAACTATTTTTACTTAATAAAATATTCAAACTATGTTTCATCAAACGGCAGTGACCAGACTACAAAAATATTGAAAATACTTTGAACCTTTGAAATATTAACCATTATTTTGTTTGTTTTGATTACGTCATATTAGGAAATCGTGAGTAAACCTCACGTGGAGATAATGAACACAATCAATTTATTTTGGAACGTATCTATCGCGTTAAAACAAAATTAAGTATATTCAAATTATTTTATTCATTTAGATCGTAATCCGAATCAGTCTTTATAAGGTCATTATAACCTAAATCAATATTTTTAAATTAAAATTAAAACTTAGTGGCGGAAAAATTTTATCAAAATATTATCACAAAATTCGGGGTGCAAATTTCACAAAAAATAACAATAATTCCCAATGACCAATCACCCCTCCTTTACCGCACGCGGGGAGTCAAAATCAACATTATTACTATTTTATTAAATATAATTCATGGGAATTATAAACAAGGACGATAATGAATGGAGTTATGAGTTACATCCACTTTTTAATTGACCTTGTAAATTGCATATACAACTTTTGGAGAAAACTTTGAACTGCACCCTCGTTATGAATGAGCTTTGATGCTCAAAATGGGGTGTGCGGTTTTACAAAATTTGTGAATTGTATAAAAATAAATAAATAAATAAATAATAAGGATATCATTCTACTAAATTAAAATAAAAGAAAAATCAACAAAAATAAATTAATATTAGTCGAATTAAAAAATTGTATTTAAAGTGCTATAATTAAGAAGATGAAATGGCTGAAACTATGTGTAATAAATTTAGGAGAATGATACCCCGCAGCAAAAAGGAAGAGACCGACCGTTGATGTGCTTAAAGCAAGTCAATTTGAAACTAGTGATGAATAAAAAAATTAAAAAAAGAGAAAAATAATAAATAAAGATAAATAAAAGTAAAATTAAATGAAACGCAAATGGGGGAGAAAAAAAAATGTTTAAAATTGTAAATACTCGATGGAGTGTTTAAGTCAAATAGATAAAAAAATAATATAAAAATTAAAAAATAATTTAAGTTTATTGGTGTATCAATTGGTAGCAAATAATAACTTCTTAATAGCGATTTTGCTAATATTGTACTCAAAAAATTCGAAATATTTGGTTGTCTCGCTCAGCATTCTTGTAATAGGCTCATTCTGGCCGCAGGTCGCTCTATGAGGACCAATTCTAAAAGCAGGTATACCGTTCTCAAAGCACGAGCATTTACATTAAGATTTATCTTTTCGAGTAGAGCTAAAGAATCTACCCTACTACAATAGATAAAAGATGATGAATGAAAACGATGTCTGCAACAGATCGTCGCTTACTGGGTGGCTTTAGGTTAACAAGCTCCAAGCGTTCGCAATAAGGAGGAGGCAAGTTGTAAATGTCCACCCATGGAAATCCGCGCCGAGCAAAGCACAACAATTTACGTTGTACAGCCTCAATTCTTCGTATGTGCACTTCATGGTATGGGGACGAAACGTGCTAAGCATATTCGAATAAAGGCCGAACAAATGTCATATAAATAACCCTCGTAACATAAGGGTTCAAGAATTCTTTAGACCAGCGTTTGAGTGGCTTTGGGTTAACAACCTTCAAGCAGTCACAATAAGGAGTATACGCAAGTTGTAAATGTCCACCCATGAAAATCCGCACAGAGCAATATACAACAATTTATGTTGTACAACCTCAATTCTTCGTATCTACACTTCATGGTATTGGGACGAAACGTGACTGGCATATTCGAATAAAGGCCAAACAAATATCATATAAATAAGTTAGACCAGCGTTTGACAAATCCAAGTAATGAGTTTGCTCTGTTGACAATAAAATTGATGTAATCTCTAAAGTTAAGTTTGCGGACACAGAGTACCCATAAGTTTAGTCTTGTATGGCTAAAAACTCTTGCAACAACAGCGCTTTTGATGGTATACTCTCGACTAAGAGAATTTGCGCGTTTTCTTGAGTATGTAATGGATTTGCATTTACTCACATTCAGATCAAGATTATTTTTTAGTACACCAAGTTATGAAGATATTAAGGTCATTCTGCAATAGGTCAACATAGAAGGAGCTTAAAATTGGTCGGTAAATTTAGATATCGTCGGCATAAATGGAAATTGATGAGTGTTTTATCGTAACATAACCCCCGGTTTCCTTAGATAAGAGTCCACCCATAGTAAAAGTTGAGGTGTGAAACCAAAGCCCTCAGTTTAAACAAAATCATCTTATGGGAAACTCTGTCAAATGCCTTGCTGAAATCCATTGTAATGACCTCAATTTCGTTTTGACCTTCCATAACGTCCAAAGTATGAGATGCAAATTTGGTTAAAGTAATTGTAGTAGATCGCCCTCTAAGAAAGCCATTTCATTGAAAACAATGTTTTACATTGATAGTAACGAGAGTCATATACAATACTTTCAAATAACTTTGGGATACAAGACATCTGATTTGCATCCCTTTTTATGGGTTGGAATTATAAGAATCTTTCCATATTTATGGGAATATTCCGTGCGAGATCGAACATTTTGGAACAGCGTTGTAAGTGGCTCAGCTAAGTTACCAGCACAGTTTCTTTAAACGAAAAATGCAAGCCATCAAGGGGAGAAGAAAAATCATCTTTTAACGTAGCGACCGTTACTTCCGGGTGAGACAGGACGGGGAATACTCTAAACTTAAGAAAATATTGGCAGAGGTTCCACAAGGCAGTGTTCTAGGCCCCGTATTATACCTCCTGTATACAAATGATCTACCAGACATAGGAAAAGCTAGAATAGGAACGTTTACTGATGACACAGCTGTTATGACCACCGATGCCTAGTATCGTCGAGTCCACCTGGAAACTACAAAATGCTATTAATATAGTGGATAGCTGGACAAAACGATGGAGAATAACACTTAACGAATCGAAATCTAGACATATCAACTTTACAAATAGGAAATTAGAATATATTCCGATTAGTCCAAATTCACAATAAATTCCATAATGCTAAGTATCTCGGCTTGACGCTAGACTCTAAACTCAGGTGGAAAGCGCATGTTAAAAAGCAAAGGCAAGAACTGAATTTAAAATTCAGAAAAATGCACTGGCTTATTAGGAAAAACCCCGTACTGGCAACGCACAACAAACTGCTGTTATATAAACAAATCCTAAAACCTATCTGGACGTATGGTATTCAGCTTTGGGGCTGCGCAAGAAAAACTACAGTGAAGATCATTCAAACATTAAAGTACTACGTAGCATTGTGAATGCTCCTTGGTACATTAGAAATGACAATCTGCATCGAGACCTAAACAAGGAATACGTCAGCGATATTTTTATATTTTTATATTTTTATATTTTTATATTTTTATATTTTTATATTTTTATATTTTTATATTTTTATATTTTTATATTTTTATATTTTTATATTTTTATATTTTTATATTTTTATATTTTTATATTTTTATATTTTTATATTTTTATATTTTTATATTTTTATATTTTTATATTTTTATATTTTTATATTTTTATATTTTTATATTTTTATATTTTTATATTTTTATATTTTTATATTTTTATATTTTTATATTTTTATATTTTTATATTTTTATATTTTTATATTTTTATATTTTTATATTTTTATATTTTTATATTTTTATATTTTTATATTTTTATATTTTTATATTTTTATATTTTTATATTTTTATATTTTTATATTTTTATATTTTTATATTTTTATATTTTTATATTTTTATATTTTTATATTTTTATATTTTTATATTTTTATATTTTTATATTTTTATATTTTTATATTTTTATATTTTTATATTTTTATATTTTTATATTTTTATATTTTTATATTTTTATATTTTTATATTTTTATATTTTTATATTTTTATATTTTTATATTTTTATATTTTTATATTTTTATATTTTTATATTTTTATATTTTTATATTTTTATATTTTTATATTTTTATATTTTTATATTTTTATATTTTTATATTTTTATATTTTTATATTTTTATATTTTTATATTTTTATATTTTTATATTTTTATATTTTTATATTTTTATATTTTTATATTTTTATATTTTTATATTTTTATATTTTTATATTTTTATATTTTTATATTTTTATATTTTTATATTTTTATATTTTTATATTTTTATATTTTTATATTTTTATATTTTTATATTTTTATATTTTTATATTTTTATATTTTTATATTTTTATATTTTTATATTTTTAT
Organism: Nephrotoma flavescens; assembly: GCA_932526605.1. NCBI lineage: Eukaryota > Metazoa > Arthropoda > Insecta > Diptera > Tipulidae > Nephrotoma > Nephrotoma flavescens. The sequence goes on along the minus strand of OW052222.1, from coordinate 69,775,623 downwards.
ATTTTTATATTTTTATATTTTTATATTTTTATATTTTTATATTTTTATATTTTTATATTTTTATATTTTTATATTTTTATATTTTTATATTTTTATATTTTTATATTTTTATATTTTTATATTTTTATATTTTTATATTTTTATATTTTTATATTTTTATATTTTTATATTTTTATATTTTTATATTTTTATATTTTTATATTTTTATATTTTTATATTTTTATATTTTTATATTTTTATATTTTTATATTTTTATATTTTTATATTTTTATATTTTTATATTTTTATATTTTTATATTTTTATATTTTTATATTTTTATATTTTTATATTTTTATATTTTTATATTTTTATATTTTTATATTTTTATATTTTTATATTTTTATATTTTTATATTTTTATATTTTTATATTTTTATATTTTTATATTTTTATATTTTTATATTTTTATATTTTTATATTTTTATATTTTTATATTTTTATATTTTTATATTTTTATATTTTTATATTTTTATATTTTTATATTTTTATATTTTTATATTTTTATATTTTTATATTTTTATATTTTTATATTTTTATATTTTTATATTTTTATATTTTTATATTTTTATATTTTTATATTTTTATATTTTTATATTTTTATATTTTTATATTTTTATATTTTTATATTTTTATATTTTTATATTTTTATATTTTTATATTTTTATATTTTTATATTTTTATATTTTTATATTTTTATATTTTTATATTTTTATATTTTTATATTTTTATATTTTTATATTTTTATATTTTTATATTTTTATATTTTTATATTTTTATATTTTTATATTTTTATATTTTTATATTTTTATATTTTTATATTTTTATATTTTTATATTTTTATATTTTTATATTTTTATATTTTTATATTTTTATATTTTTATATTTTTATATTTTTATATTTTTATATTTTTATATTTTTATATTTTTATATTTTTATATTTTTATATTTTTATATTTTTATATTTTTATATTTTTATATTTTTATATTTTTATATTTTTATATTTTTATATTTTTATATTTTTATATTTTTATATTTTTATATTTTTATATTTTTATATTTTTATATTTTTATATTTTTATATTTTTATATTTTTATATTTTTATATTTTTATATTTTTATATTTTTATATTTTTATATTTTTATATTTTTATATTTTTATATTTTTATATTTTTATATTTTTATATTTTTATATTTTTATATTTTTATATTTTTATATTTTTATATTTTTATATTTTTATATTTTTATATTTTTATATTTTTATATTTTTATATTTTTATATTTTTATATTTTTATATTTTTATATTTTTATATTTTTATATTTTTATATTTTTATATTTTTATATTTTTATATTTTTATATTTTTATATTTTTATATTTTTATATTTTTATATTTTTATATTTTTATATTTTTATATTTTTATATTTTTATATTTTTATATTTTTATATTTTTATATTTTTATATTTTTATATTTTTATATTTTTATATTTTTATATTTTTATATTTTTATATTTTTATATTTTTATATTTTTATATTTTTATATTTTTATATTTTTATATTTTTATATTTTTATATTTTTATATTTTTATATTTTTATATTTTTATATTTTTATATTTTTATATTTTTATATTTTTATATTTTTATATTTTTATATTTTTATATTTTTATATTTTTATATTTTTATATTTTTATATTTTTATATTTTTATATTTTTATATTTTTATATTTTTATATTTTTATATTTTTATATTTTTATATTTTTATATTTTTATATTTTTATATTTTTATATTTTTATATTTTTATATTTTTATATTTTTATATTTTTATATTTTTATATTTTTATATTTTTATATTTTTATATTTTTATATTTTTATATTTTTATATTTTTATATTTTTATATTTTTATATTTTTATATTTTTATATTTTTATATTTTTATATTTTTATATTTTTATATTTTTATATTTTTATATTTTTATATTTTTATATTTTTATATTTTTATATTTTTATATTTTTATATTTTTATATTTTTATATTTTTATATTTTTATATTTTTATATTTTTATATTTTTATATTTTTATATTTTTATATTTTTATATTTTTATATTTTTATATTTTTATATTTTTATATTTTTATATTTTTATATTTTTATATTTTTATATTTTTATATTTTTATATTTTTATATTTTTATATTTTTATATTTTTATATTTTTATATTTTTATATTTTTATATTTTTATATTTTTATATTTTTATATTTTTATATTTTTATATTTTTATATTTTTATATTTTTATATTTTTATTTTTTTATATTTTTATATTGTTATGTTTTAAATAAACTGACGTTTTTTGTCCGATAATTAAACTGACGAAATGAACGAATTAGTGACATACAACAATTTTATTATTGCAAATTTGCTCTTATTCGTTCTTTTACAATAAATAATTTCTACAGCGGTAAAAACAAATCATAAACCTATTGAAATATTATCTGTAAATAAATTATTTAAAAGAAACCACTTAACCTAGTCTTGGTTATATCCTTGTATAAAAAGTATTTCAATTGTTTTCACTTAACCTGTTAAAATTGTTTTAACTAAACATACAACAACTTCTAATATACTTACATTTTCATCCATATAAGTACATATATACTAAGAGTTTTACTCGTATTTCACATGGGAAATATTGTTGAAATTTGTATATTTTTTATATACATATTGTTATCGCACAAATGCACATTATATGTGTCTGAAAAATAATGGAAAAAGAACTTGACGCGATGTAGAATGTACGAGTATGTTCATACGTTGTGTATCATATGCGGAATGGGGAGACCAACAAAGTTGATTTGTTGTGCGAAAATAATTAAAGTTATTCGTTGCAGCAGTACAGAATAATGTTTGTTACATATAAAACGTGTATAATTTCATATACATCACGAAAAATTAAATCAGGTGGAAAATATGCAATAAAGTCATAAACAAGTTTTTAACATAAATTTTGTAGCATCGTAATATTTATGTACATAAATTATGTACATAGGACATAAATATTAATTATACAAACAAGCTATTTGCTTCACCTCCACTAAAAACACTAACGTTATAAATTACAATACAACGAGAAGCCATTTTTTGTTTGGTGCTCTGTTTACATAAATGTTGAAAACTTTCCATTCATATTTAAAAAAAAAAAAAACCGTAGCAAAATAGCAGAATACAAGTTTGTTCGGAACTCTTTAAAATCGCTATTGGTTGCGATAAAAAAGCTACGAATAATTAAAAATGGAAAAATATGTATTTGTATAGAGAACTTGAACAACTTATTTGTATTCTGTGTTCACACAACAAGTATGAATAAACACTGTTTTATATTGTACCGTTGTATACAAAAATATGACGAAGTGCAACAATTTTATGAATATTTAGATTTTGAGTATAGAAAGTTTGTCTTTGGGTTTTGGTTGATTATCTGATGATTTTAATTATGCAATTTTTTAAATACAATAATTAGGTGATAATTAAAATGTTCTCTCCAATTTTCAATTTAAAACATATTTCTTAACTTTTTATCACCAATTTAAAAAAATTACGTGAAAGGAAGTATAATATGATATCAGTCGGTCTCTTTGAATGCCTCCCCTCGGTGGATCGGACTGTAAACTGTAACGTCTCTGAAGCAACAATGTTTCAGAAACAAGCTTTTATTTTTCTATTATCCGTAGCTGTTGCAAACAAATAAAACCAGTCAATATGAACGACATAGAGGTTACTGGACTTCGAATAAATCGGACAATATTTTGTAATTTTTTTAGTACATATAATACACACATTCAGTGGCGAGCAAAACTGACTATACAATTTAAAAATTATTTGTATTATTTGTTTTCTTTTTTATTGATGACGGTAATAAATTCAGTTTTGTGAATTATGATTCATAAAATATTAACTTCTTATAAAACAATATAAAAAAGATAAAATTTCATTACGAATTTTATAAACGTCCGTGAATTTAAATTGTTTAAGATTTTTTTTCGACTTTTCCGACAAAATATTATTTTTATGGACATCCATACAATGTTTAGGACTGTTTTAGTCACAGAAAACAAAGAGGCCATTTATTAACAATATCTCTACCACAAAAGTAGAAAAAATACACTCCCCTCCCCCAAACCTTTAACCCCAGGGCACTTGTGTACACAAAGATACACAAACCCTTACAAAAATGACAACTCCCTTAGGTAGCTTCTTGGCAGCTTGGTTTCGTACTGATAAAAAGTTGGTCTACTCATCAGGTTGCAACGACCAAACTGCAAAAATCCAACTCTTGCTTTGTACAGATAATACAAAACAAGAACATATCAATTTAGCGTATTATATATCACTAAATCAGAAGCCACAGAACATTCTCATTATGTATGTGTAATACAGCCAACACATATAATTAAGAAGAATTTTATAAACGTCCGTGAATTTAAATTGTTTAAGAATTTGCATTTGAGTGCAAGTGAATTTGCATTGAGTGCATTTTTTCTACTTTTGTGGTAGAGATATTGTTAATAAATGGCCTCTTTGTTTTCTGCGACTAAAACAGTCGTAATCATTGTATGGATGTCCAAATAATATTTTGTCCGAAAAGCCGAAAAAATTCTTAAATAATTTAAATTCCCGGACGTTTATAAAATTCTTCTTAATTATATGTGTTTGCTGTATTACACATACATAATGAGAATTTTCTGTGGTTTCTGATTTAGTGATATATAATTCGCTAAATCGATATGTTCTTGTTTTGTATTATCGGTACAAAGCAAGAGTTGGATTTTTGCAGTTTGGTCGTTGCAACCTGATGAGTAGACCAACTTTTTATAAGTACGAAACCAAGCTGAAAAGAAGCTACCTAAGGGAGTACTCATTTGTGTAGGAGTTTGTGTATCTTTGTGTACACAAGTGCCCTGGGGTTAAAGGTTTGGGGGAGGGGAGTGTAGTTTTTCTACTTTTGTGGTAGAGATATTGTTAATAAATGGCCTCTTTGTTTTCTGTGACTAAAACAGTTCTTAACATTGTATAGATGTCCATAAAAATAATATTTTGTCCGAAAAGCCGAAAAAAATTCTAAAATAAAATTTCATGTTTAATTAAAAAATATCACATAAAAATTCATTGAAACAACATTTACTCAGTTTTGCACTATTTCGGTTGTCTCTGTTTGCAAAGCCCTTATTTTTTATGATTGCTTTCATTCGCCTAGGCATATTTTGAACGGGGTTTTCATCTATTTCATTGAGAACTTTTAACCATTCAGCTGGGATTATATCGTATAGTTGATTGATGCTATTAGGTGGTTGTCTGTAAGCAGAGAGACGTCGTTTATAACAAAAGCCCATACATTTTCTATTGGGTTAATATCGGCGCTTTGAGCAGGCCACTTTATTGTGGTAAATTGCTGCCCTCCTAACCATTTTGTCGGTACGAAAATTCGGTATATTTTCCTGCAATCTTTGAAGGTAGCCTTCTTCTTCATTATCCCATTAATCTTAACTAATGGTCCCACAAACCGCCTAGTGAAACACCCCACACGCTACCACCTCAAAGTTTCTTTAATTTAGTACCTTTGTAGTTTTTTTTTCTGAGAGATGATGCCAATAATATGCTTTTCCGTTAGATTGGTATCTATTAAATGTAGCTTCGATATTGCCGGCTTCATCTTTTTTATTCCTGATACCAATTCAATCTTCTGTAGCGCTCTTCGTGCAGTCAACTCACTTGCACTTTTGTTCACTCCCCTTGCCGCCTCTTTTTCATTTTTCATTAAACGATACATCAAGCCAGCATCAGTATCTGGCAAAAGCCTCAGACGGCCTCCTTTAGCTTTTTCTGCAACCACATTTTTTTTCGGTATACTAAACATACAGTTTGTTGAGACACTTTCACTATTTCGGCAATTTTTCTTGATGAATACCCTTATTTGGTGAAGGAAACTATGTTGTTTTCCACGTCTACGGTTATTTTTTTGTGATGCTCCAAATGATTGTTACGTAATACTTTTTAATTTAAACGTGATTTTCATATTTTATTTTTTGTAACGTAATTTGTTAATGTAACGGGTGTTTTTTAAGCCTGATAGAACTTGAAATTGTAAAAAATAAAAAAAAAAAATTTTTATGAAAAATATACTCCAGATACCATTAAATCCAGAAAAATGTACCGTTTGGTGTTATTTACATGTAAAAACGCATAAACACATGTGACATTTTGCTCACTCGGTACAAAAGAAAGTTGTTTATTGCATTGTATTGTTACAAAGTGGATTTATTTTGAGAATCCCAAGCACAAAAAATGATGGGTAGACTCAGGCGCACCATCCACATCAACCGCAAGACTGCAAGTATACCGAAAGAGGCAACACAAAGTCATTTTTTTTTCATGACAATGCTAAATCACATGCGGTGAAATCAGTTCGCGTCACGTTGGAATCATTCAGCTGGAAAGTTCTGCCCCAAGCGGCTAACTTATCAGACTTTGCTCCTTCTGATTACCACTTGTTTACATCGATGGGTCAAGCAATTGCTGAGCAGCGCTTTGGTTCGTATGAAGATGTGAAAAAATGGCCCAATCAATGGTTCGCAGCAAAAAGGAAAGATTTTTACGGGCGTAGTATTCACAAATTGCCCGAAAGATGGGACAAATGTATTGTATAACAAGCGATGGAACATCTTTGGCTAAATCACTGTTTATTATTCTCCGAATTTAAAATGTTTTTTTATATAAAAAATTCCTAATTTCATACTGGTGCACCTGTATTCTATTCTGGCTTTCCCTGGGAATAGTGAATTGACAAAATATGTTCATAGCACATTTGGCCATATTTTATTTTTCTGGCCTACTGAAGGAATAAGTGTAGTGCAAAATTTTTTAAAACAAAGTCAATTGGGAAACTTGTTCCACAAAACTTTTGTAAGGAAAAATATTTTCCCATTTAACTTTGTTCCGAAAATATTTACACCAAACTTATTCCCTCAGTATCCCTCAAAAAAATGCTATGAAAATATTTTTCCCAATTCCCTATTCACAGTGAAAGACAAAATAGTGCCACTGGTAGGAATTTTTATTTTGCAATGTTTTTTTAAATATTAAATTGTCTAGTTTGAAATATTGGAATATGTATACTCGGAGTAACTTGTAATAAATACATTAGAAATAAATTTTGTTAATATTTGGTTGTGTTATTTCAATTTAGATTAGTTTTCAAAAAAAAATATCATTTTTATATAACAGACAGTCGTTTATAACTGAATGCCCTCGTTCGAATTCTTCCGTTTGGCTATCGAACATTAGAGAAGTTTTTACAGGGCTATCAGATGGATAATATAAATCTACAAGCAGAGAAATGTGAAAAAACCATGATTAATGCGCTAGAAGTATATTGGCGCCACAAACTAGTTGATCAAAGATCACACCTGTTAGCTGTGATGAAAATGTTACTCAAAAGGTGATTCCATTAGAAACGCCGAAGGTTTATGAACCATGTAAATGGTATGCGGTAGGTTGCCGATTCATATTGTAGAAAAATGGAGCAAAATGAAAGAGTATACATTTCCAATTTAGAATTTATTAGAATTCTGCGCGCGTGCCTCGGAAAACACGCATGATTGAGAATAGCGGAAACTTGTCAGTGAAATCAATTCCCTAATTGGAATTATTACAAATACTCGTAGGATGTTTAGTGAAATTAGTTCTATTCAATGGCATCATATTCTAATATTGCGCATCGAGAGGATTCAGATGGATTCACTTTTTCAAGCATAATATTTGATGAAACGAACCAGAAACGTTAAATAAACTACACCTTAACATTCATACAATACAAGCATTGATAAAATTGGAAGGCCATATAGAGTTTTATGCCTAACTGGGAGAAGTAGTGGTTAAAATAAATGTTTTGTAAGATATTCATTATTTACTGAAACCAAGCGTGTCTTACCTTACTGCTAACTGCTTACGACTAGCAGCAGGAAACCGTTACAAATACAAATTTGAAATACAGCAGAAATCCTTTTCACTGAAATTACGCAAGCTGACAATGTTTGTGTGGAAATTGTATACATCTTTATTTTCTGAAAACTTTTTAATTATGTAGGTCGGAACACAATTTTGTTCATGTGGCTCTCTCTGCTGCCCTTACAGTAAGCGATCTTGTTAGTCTAGTTTTTAAGAACTTTTTCGATGTTGTGTCTTTGTCTAAATGTTATGTTTTAAAGCTGGAACTATCTCTGGATTATCCGCATAGTATCAGTTCTTAACCCCATATAAAAACCCAACGCTGTTATATTGTAGCTTCGCGGACTCCATTTGGGATCTTTAAAATGGCTCAATTCGAGGCCATAAAAAGTTGTTCAGAATGGCTCTGTAACGGCACCATTGATGGTAACGGCGTTTTCAGCAGAGTTTTTGAAGAAAATTGGGCCACCACTCCAAAATCGACGCTAAACTGTCACTGTTAATGGATGCATTGGCTGCTCTATGATTACGTGTGGGTGTTCCTTCTGAGTCATCATCCCTTGTAGGCGAATAACCCGAGATATTTGTGTGGAATTCTTCCCAGGCTGGTGCGACTAAAAGCCAGTTGCTGCGATCGGCAATTAGAGTTCAAGGTGAAATTAAAATTAGAGTTCAAGGTGCTTCTTGTTTTTTGATGCTATAAACGAGAATCTTTATAAAATTGTTGGATAATTAACAAAAGAACATAATTTTTGTTTGCAATTCAGTAATACGAGTTTTTTCAAACAACTTTACACCTGTATGTGTTATCGTAATCAATAAACTTATTGTTTGTATATGCCAAATGATTTGACCAAAGCCAACAAATTTGCTTATATTCTGATCGTAGAATTAATTAGTAATGCTCTTTGGTAAACGGGATGGAAACAGTAAAAGTAAAAAAAACATCTAAGCAAATACTGTACAGCGGCAAATTGTTTCAATAATGCTGATTATAATCAACTGTCTCAAACCCGCGTAAACAATTTCTTTCTATTAATTGTGGCATATATCTTACAATATTAGATACCACTCAAATTTTCTCCGCATTGTACTTGATTTAACTAATAAACATAATCAAAACTGAGTCTACCACCTACAAGTGAGATTTCTTCGAAATGTGTACACAACAAAGCTTTACGCTTTACATTTTGTGCTTCATCCAAAAGCATAAAATTTTATGAGTCAACATGATTTTTATATAAGCTCGGCGTAACTGTTTTTAATGTTTTCATATTATCATATACGAGTATAAATTTACCGATTTTTGGTATATTAAAAGTGTATCTAAATCCCGTATAAATATGCGTATACGGAGGATATACACCGTATTATGATTGAATCATTATTGCTCCTCAGATTCCGTACAACAACGCCAGTATTAAATTAGGCCATGAACACATATATGGGTAAATATGAAAATATATCCATCGGGAGCGATTTATCAAGATAACTTCTGTATGATTATTGCGCAAATCATTTCACATTAAGAAATTCTTTTCACCAAATGCCTACCCATTGATGAATACGGCAATAACAAATTGTTTACCATTAACAATAATCACCTGGATCAACAAACAAACGCTCATGCGGTGTCGTATATATAGTTTGGAATATATATACGTGGTAATTCCTCTTTTCCAGTTTCGAAAATTTCTGACCGGAGTATTATATTATAAAAAATAACTTTAGCATTTTCATCATATCCGGAAAAACATTTCTACATTTCATTGTGTTTTATGCGGCTTATGGATATTCGAGAAATCCATGGGTATATTTTTCATTTTTTGTAAGCAAACTTTTTGTTGTTGTTGTCGTTTTGTTGAATCCAATTTTCTTTTTTGGTTGAATCCTCATATCATTTGGATTATATATCCTGTATTCTTACTTAATTTGGTCACGCTATATATTACGAAGGTACATGCATTATCCACAGAGCCGTACAATTTATTGTACCGAAATGTAAGCAAATGCTCGCATACGTTAAATCGATTCGTTTTTTAGTATTGCATTTAGACTGTTTAATATACATTTAAAGCGGGATACCTTGATACAGGTTCTAGTAAAAGTGTAGTAAGAAATATTACATATTTTTATCTTTCGGTTTCTTATACTAAACGTTTACCATTTGTCTGAAATAAAATCCAAAAATCTAGTTTAAATCAATTCAAATTTGTTGTGTCTAATCTGAACGTATTTCATTCGTTAGTCGATGGGAACGGAGGCTAACAGAAGATAGTTGACGAGGAAAATAAAACTTGTATCAAATTTTAGAATACCAATGTTCAATTTTGCCACAATATTCAATGTATTACTTTAAATTAATGGCGAAGTAATCAAGTTGTAAAGCCACATGTCTATTATTCCCCGGGAAATTTCGACGAAACATCTATTGTCGCAGTAGAAGTGACATAAGTATATACATATGTCAGCCACATGAATATATAGGAAGCAAGCCTAATTCCATCATACAACTAACTTTGCCATCAGTGTAAAAGTCAACAAACTTTGGGCTTAAAGCACGATTTACCGACGGCTTCGAAGCTGTATATGAAACTGAAATTATAATTTTAGCGTATATAATGTACACAATTCTAACGTCAGCGCAAAACAAACCTCTGACAAAATTATCTTCGGTGTTCGATCAATATCTTACAAATAAATGCAAAAATAAAGATAGACAATTAGACAGAACCCATTGAAGCCAGCTTGAAATATTATAATGTTTTTACACCAGTGACTGGTCGGTATTCTGTATATTCTTTCATTTCCTAAATCCAGTTTTTTGATGACAGAACAGAATCATTGTTTGAGTTTTCTCACACATATCGGTTAACTTTAATTGATCTCCTGTGTGTTCGCTTTGGTCTTCTTTGAATTCCACAACTTTGTTGTATAATATACCGTAAAAACTAGATACATTTATTTGTTTTCCGCATTATTAAATAGGATATTTTTCTTCTAAATAGTTTTAGTTCAGAAACAAACTCATTTAAATATTCTTCCAAATTACTAGGCTTTTTTGGGACCATGATAAATTTCAATTATGTACACATTGTTTTAACCGATAAATGTTGATGGCCGATGTTTCTCCCCAAAATGAGCCTGAAAGAATGTTCAGCATTGTAACTGAAAACTGAAAGCCCATCTACATTTATGTAAACATACAATATTTTTGAGGCCGTAATTTACTAATGCAATCCTCATGCACTTGCACTTAAGCTTTGCTTATTTTATTCTCTTTGAAGACATATTCTTCAGAGCAAACATTAACTGTTTCTGGGAAATTATTATTTTAAATATAACTCAGCTATTGAAATGCGAAATAAATAGCGGTATTTGGTATTAAATAACGTTATTTGTATTTTTATTTCGGCCCTCCTGAAGAACAGTTGTGTCACTTTTCCAAATCATACGATCAGCCGTCGTAGTTAGTATTTCATTATTAAATTCAAAGTAAAGCGGAGCATACATTTATTAATTTTCTATAAAAAATGAGCATTCCGTATGAGTTTGAAGTTTATTCCAATTAACAAAAATACGCATGTATTGGAAATTACACTGTTAAAACATTTCTTATAGAAATTTTGCGTGAAAACTTAAATTTTACGAAATTTAAAATTAGAATAATATTTAATAAATTTATTTATTATCAAACGAAGTATATTTCGTTCAAATCCAGATTCGCTCAGTACGTTTTTTCGAGTAAACTTCTCATTGGCTCCTTATGATTTCTAAGTGAATCTCATTTATTCTCACTCCTATGAATAACTCCTACGTTCTTAACCTATCAAACGAAGTATGGCAATATTAGTCTCTAAGTCGATCCATGTCCAGGTGTAGTAAATCAATTTTAAGACGAAGAAATTAAAGTTTTACGGGATGAAAATTCGTTTCAATTCAAAAATAGTTTACAGAACAGTTAGGAGTTACTCACCAAGCATTATCACTTCGATTGCATGCAATGGAAAAAATACAAAAAGAAGGAAAATAGGTTACACAAAAATCGAAGAGTTGGACATCTGCACGAATTTGCTTTCTCGGTACAAAAGATAAAAAAATTTTGCACAAAATCATTACGGATGATGAAAAGTGGGACGATAATCCAGCCTCAACATCAGTTTGTAACCGATGGCTTGATTAACTGAGCTTGCAACTGGTTGCACACCGATAATTAGGGCAGCGTCTAGCCGGATGGGCGGGTCCCGTTAACCACATGCAAGCAGCCATCATTACGTAATTTATCACGATAGGTGTGCTACAATTTAAAGAGAAAAAAAAAGGAAATACCGAATGTTTATGGAAGGCCTGAATTACATATCCCTACTGAGTCATCTACCCCATAAAATTTTAACTGTGACTTAACACATTATGCCCCTTACGAAAAAAAACAATGCATTATCTTAACCGTAGCAATATACTCCGAACGAAAAACATATGGAATTATACGTAACCGACTGTATTTACCGCCTTTCAGTAGATTTGAAATTAGCCCCCAAAAAAAAATCTATTCACAATGAGTATATATATAATAGGTAACTTAAACAAGCTTTGCCGAACTAACCTAAATATGACTACTACACCAATTCAGCAATTACAAAAATTTGAGTGTTTTAGTTTAGTGTATAGAAAACAAATGATAGTAATAAGACATTTACATGAATGAAATCTAATGCATGCACTATAAATATAATATAAATATGTATAATATAATAGAAGTTAAAAATTACGTCACCGATCACGTAGTTAGTGTTGATGTTCCCGCTTCTTCGTGTGCTGTTAAATTTGACTGACCTTCGTATAATTAACCCCACATCGATGAACGTTAGAGAAAGAGGTTAAGCTGTCCAATAAAAATATCGCCGAAGATGGTGAATAAACCCAACCGGTGTGTAAAAATATTTCCCTCTAGTATAATTTTCCGACTTGGTGGACCAATTGTAAATAGTTGTACCGTTGCTCACTTATGTTGCTTAGGTGGGAAACCATCGGATTTTGATGGTAATATATATGAGCCTGCTTAGCTGTCGTATCAATAAATAAACTGATCGATACCCGTAGTATATTGGTTTTCGATATGTTGCGAAAACACTTGGTTTGCCGGTTTTTTAAATACTATAGGATGGTTTACTTGCGCTTTTAGCTCGCACGCACAGCAATTTTCATAATCCAACAGATGGAACGCTTAGAGAAACACCAAGTTATATTTTCGTTTCAGCCAAAATAAATGCTCACTCGTGTTGCACAAATTTGTTTAAATTTTTTTTTTTTTTTATTTGATTTATTACAATGGATTTTATTATTACGTATTTTTATTTAAATACTATAAATCACAATATATTCTAATATATATTTACATATAAAAACAGTTGCTACTTTTTTTTATATCTATTTAACTATTTTTTTTTTTTTTGCACAATAAATATTCTTATAACAATGTCTCAACTTGTATTTGTTTATAACTTAGCAAATTTTGTTTTTATTTATTTATTTAGTTTTAATAAAATATTCTTTTAATACACGTTTTAATATTTTAAGTAAATTTTTTTTTCTGGCTTTTTTTTTTCATTACAAAAAGAATCACATGCTTTTCTGTTCAACTCGTTCACCACTGACCCCTTACATTTTTTCGTTCGTCGTGAAAAAAACTGAAAAAAATCGCGCGGAGATATTTACACATTTTGCTGTGTAAACCCAAATTTGCAATTATTACCAATAATGTTTTTATAAAGTAAAAGCCTTGTAAAATTTGCAGTGCGCTATTTACAGTGCATTTTTAAATATTAAAATTATTGCTGAGCAGCGTCTGATGACAAATTAGATTAATCATATTGCATTGCTGCTAGGTAAATTTGAGCTGCGCAATTTGAATATATCATTTTCAATGCAAACATATTAAAAATGAAAAAAAATTGTTTTTTCGATGAGAATAAATTACAAAGTGTTTTTAAAATGTTCAAATACTGTTCAAAATTTACTTTGCACTTTGTAAAACAATTTTTGCGGGGATATTATAACCAATCAAATCATTTATTCTATCCGACTTTGCATTTTGTTCTCCAAATTTTATTTAAAATTTCAAACAAAAATTAGTCTTAAAGTGAATTTAAAGCAGTACACAAATTGCCGCAAAAATGCCAGTTCGTCTAGTTTCCGGATTTGTTGGGAAAAATGGTAATTATTTCAAAATAAAATAAAATATAAATTATATTTATTTTTATCATTCATTTGCAGTTTTTTTGCAACCTTTCTTCGTGACACAACAAATGGCCTATAACCTTGAGGATTAAACGAGAAAAGTGCTGAAACGATATACGGTAAACACAAATTAAATTTACAAAACTTTATGTGCATTTACTTATATTTGTTGCTTTCTTGTTTTAATTTCAGAATTTTATAAAGCAATTCTGGAGGACCGGACCAACTCAGTTCCCTGAACATTAAATGGTTTCTTATATGAGGAGAATTTAATTATTAGCAACATTAAAACAATTCAATATCTTTCAAGGCTGTGAAAAGGAAAAATTTGTTTGATCAAAATTCACACGTTAGTTTATTGTAAATTTGGAGATGTAGCTAATTATCATCTTTATTGAAATATCGATGGTCTTTTGTTTAAAGTGAATAAAAAAAATTAATTATAAAAAATGTGTTTCATTAAAATTGGGTTTTAATATGTTAAATTCTGTCTCCTCCAATCTAGAAGTTTCGAGTGTTTGCTTCTGTGCAGAGTAAATATTAATGCGCTGCAATTTTCTCGACCCGCAAATTTTAAAATGCATTGTAAACCATTATTCACCTTGCTGTCAATATTTACCATGCGCTCTGTAAAGAATTTCAAAATAATTTTACAAACTGCAGAGTAAATATATCAAAGCAATAGCAAATATTGCTTACCCACCGTGAAATAAAAATAAAAAATTTACTCAGCAAGTTGTAATAATTAGTTTGCTAAAATCGCAATAAATACAAAGCGCTTGTGTGGCTGAATTTTTAATTAGTTTTCATTAAAAATTACTCCGCTTTTTTGTGAATATCACCGATTATTTTTTTCAGTGTATTTAAAGCTTTGGATTAATCCCGTTTTGTTTTTTTTTTGTCTTTCTTATAACTTGTTTTCCCGGTGGTTGTTCATGCCTATTCATTTTGTTTTCGTTTATCGTTTACGTGTTTTCCCCTTTCGTTAATCATCAAATTTTATAACCAATACATTTATATATAAACACAATTTACCACTATGTAAGGGAAGTACAACAAACTACACGCGGGCTCAATCACCTCCGAAGAGTAAAATCGACATTCGTTACAGGGCAGGTTAAAATCAGTACTTCTTGAAGTAATGATTTGAAGCTGAAATGAGATTTGGGTTTAAAATCCACGAAGTGTTCGTCCTAAAATAAGCTCATGTTTTTATATCCATCAAATGGAATGTGCCGATGTCTTTATTATTTTGTTCTATAAGAACATAATATACATCGCCGCGCTTTTCTTTGACGAAGGCCTTCAAATAAGGATAAGCAAATTTCGCCGTGTACTTGTTCACCGCATCACTCATTGGGTGCTGTTTAACATATACCTTTTGACCTACGCTCAACAGAGCCCGATTTTTTGATCGAAGGTTGTAATGGTTGGCGTATTTATAAAATGCTTTAGTCACATTGCTTTTCACCTCGTCATGTTCTATCGCTAATCGATCTGGTGTCTCCATCCAATCTAAATAGTTCTCGCCTACTAAATTTACTTCACGAAGCATTTTATAATCCTTTGCATGTAATATTTTGTGGTATCCAAATACCAAAAAATGAGGTGAATAATTCGTGGATTGGTGAATTGCATTCCTAAGAGCACTTCCTACCTCTGGTAAAAATTTGTCCCAAAGTGTATGTTTTTCACTCACATAGGCCCGTAATGCTGCAATAATCGATCGGTTTACCCTTTCAGCTGCGTTGCTTTGGGGTGAGTAATAAGCAGTCTTTACATGTTGAATTCCAAAGTCTTTCAATAACGCGGCAAATTCCTTAGAAATAAACTGAACTCCATTGTCGCTGTGGATAGTTTCAGGTACACTGAATAAAGGAAACAGTTCATCCCTTAGAAATTCGACTATCTTACTGGCTGTAGCTTTTGTTAACGTTTTCAAATAAACGAATTTAGTAAGGTGGTCCATTACAATGAGAATGGTAGTTTTCCCACTTGAAGTTCTCGGATAAGGCCCCAATAGGTCCACAAAAATTTTTTGCCAAGGCCTTTCAGTGATGGTTTGTTTTCCTAGTAGTGGGCGTAAACGTTGATTCGATGATTTCGATTGTTTGCATATGTCACAATTTGTAATATACTTGTGTAAATGGACGTTCATTTTAGGCCAATAATACAACCGTCTTACTCGATCCAATGTTTTACATATACCTCCGTGCGATCCACTCGGCACATCATGTTGCTCCTTGATCAGATTATCACGGAATTCGCTCGGCACCCACATCTTCCAGCATGGAATATCTGTCAACTGAATAGTGGATTTTGGTTCGATTCTAATGAAGATTTTGCCACTCATTACTCTAAAATTTGGGTACAATTGAGGATCATGTTCTATCTTGGACCGCAGGTCAAGAAAAGATTGGTCACGAGTATCAGTAAATCCGATTCTCGCCTCGTGTAACTCTAAGTCCTGTTCTATTTCAGCAAGGGTGTCGCAGTATATTCGTGATAATGCATCAGGCACAATGTTTTCACTTCCTTTTTGATGAACTATGCTAAAATCAAAACCCTGCAACTTCAGGCTCCACCGCGCCAAGCGTCCACTAAGCTCTTTTTGCGACATAAGCCATTTCAGGCTAGCGTGATCTGTAATCAGTGTAAATTTGTAACCCTCGATATAAGGTCTGCATTTTTTGATACTAACTATAGCTGCTAGGCACTCGAGTTCTGTCACCGTGTAGTTGCGTTGTGCGGGGTTTAATTTTTGCGAGATGAAGGCGATTGGTTTTTCATTTCCTTCTGCATCTTTTTGGAATAATACGCCTCCTATGCCCTGGGTGCTTGCATCACACCGAATGAAAAAACTTTGTGTGAAGTCGGGATTGTGCAAGACTGGCGCGGAAGATAATAACATTTTTAATCTAGTGAACGCTGCTTCAGCTTCATCCGTCCATCGAACTTTCATTCCCTTTTTTAGTAGGTTTGTAATTGGAGCAGTCACCTCAGCATAATTACAAACAAACCGACGGTACCAACCGGCCATTCCTAATAGGCGACGCGTCTGCTTTATAGATTTTGGTGCTGGGAAATTTGTAATGGACTCCACTTTTGCCGGATCTGTTCTTAATCCTTGCTCACCGATCAGGAACCCCAGATACCTCGTTTCCTTGAGCACGAAACGACTTTTCTCGATGTTTATCGTCAACCCTGCTTTGGACAATAAATCGGATACAGTTTTTAATATTTCCAGGTGATCGTCGATACAAGCTGAGATTATGAGTAAGTCGTCTAAATAGACGAACACACTGTCTCGAAGCTGGTGTGGTATCACTCTATCCATCAGTCTGCACATGATTTGGGGCGCATTACACAACCCAAACGGCATGACACAGAACTGATAGAGAGGACGGCCTGGAACTGTAAAAGCCGTTATCTCTTTCGCGCTCAAGGAAAGAGGTATCTGCCAGAATGCATCTTTAAGATCCAAGCTCGTTATATATTTAGTTTCTTGCAGCCTGCCTAGAAGACCATCGATGATCAGAAGTGGATAGGCGTCCTTTTTGGTTATAGCATTTACTTTCCTCGAGTCCAAACACAGGCGGGATTTTCCATTGGCTTTGCGCACCAACACTACAGGTGAGCTCCACGGACTTGTACTCTCTTCTATTACCCCAAGTGAGATCATTCGGTCTATTTCTTTGAAAATCAGATCTTGAATTGCGGGGGACACAGGGTAGTGCCTTTGTTTTATCGGGGGGTGGTTGCCAACATCTATGTTGTGCTCGACGAGATCTGTTCTTCCGAGGCCCTTAGTCTCGAAGGAAGGAAAACTGTTGATGATTTCGTTTAGTATTGCTCTGTGTTTGCTGTTCAGATTATGCTGCTTGGTAGTGTTCACGCTCGTCTCAATACTGGCATCCGTTACTTCACTAATTATGTCTGGAGCAATATTAAAAATTTTCCAGAAATTTATACCTAGATAAATTTCAGATTTAAGTGATGGTACTATACAAAACTTTAAATTTTCTGTTTTTCTGCGGAAGGTAACAGGTAGATAAACGCACCCAATGACAGGATTATGAGGATAATTCTAGTTACTTTTAATCCTAACGAACTTATTAATTGTTCACAATTTTTCCCCAGAATGCTAACACTCGCACCACTATCAAGCAAACCAAATTTTATTTTCCCGAGAATGGAAATTTTTGCGTAAGGACGAGGATCATTTTCTGCAAAATTGGTAATTATGGAAACAGCACATAAATGATAAAAACTTTTCCGATTTTGCCAATAATTTTGAATGCGTCGCAGCCGGTTATTAATAGTATTATCAGGTGATATAGAATTGTCGGTAAATATTATTTTGGAGTTGATGGTCGATGAGTTAATTGGAATCTGGGGCCCGTCATGTTCCCAGAACGTGGTACCCCAGTCTTTGGCGCGTTCGGTTGTACATTTCCCTGAACTCGTTTTTTCTGACATCTCATGCAATTTACTTTGTCCATCCCCGCCATTCCGCAACCATCGCAAAACTGGTGAGTTTTCTCCAATTTACAAGCCTGAAATTTGTGACCAAGGTCTTTGCAATTCCAACAAACTACGTAAGTTTGCCGGTTTAATGCACTAACTTCTCCTGAGTAATTTTTTTCCGTGTCATCTTCTTCTTCAGACTCACTTTTATCGGTAGTGTTTCCTTTAGAATGATAAACTGTTGCTGATCCTCCCGGTTCGGATAATTCGGCTACCACTTGAGGTCTTCTAGTGCGTGATTCAATTAGGCGGCGAGGATCGAAACCAGATGTGTTCCATATTTTTTCGTAATTGTCACAGGGTCGTCTTAATTTCTCTATGGAACTAAAACGCTTGTTGCTAATAGCATTCTTCAAAGCCGGATTCATGTTATCTAACAAAATTTCTAGAATTTCATCTGAATCTAGTGGTTTTTTCAAGCGATAATTAGCGCTTTCGATCTCCGTCAGGAAATCATTAAAATTTTCTTTAGGGTATTGCAATCGACCTCGAATGTATCTGCGAGCTTCTCTGTCTCCTTCAACACTACTGAACCTTTCGAGCAAAGATTTCTTCAAATAACTCCATGAAACATCTTTGTGTTTGCGTATAAAGGTATAATACCATTTATCTGCTTTATCAATAACGAAGTTTCGCATCAAAGTGACCAATTCGTACTTGGGAATGCCATCTTGATACGCATGTTCCTCCATTTTCATTATAAAATCTTGG
Organism: Nephrotoma flavescens; assembly: GCA_932526605.1. Classification (NCBI taxonomy): domain Eukaryota; kingdom Metazoa; phylum Arthropoda; class Insecta; order Diptera; family Tipulidae; genus Nephrotoma; species Nephrotoma flavescens. The sequence goes on along the minus strand of OW052222.1, from coordinate 69,756,099 downwards.
ACGTTCTCGTCGCTCCGTCTGCTTTCACGCCCAGAGAATGAAATTTTCCATCTAGCTGGATCAGATCGCTTCCTGTAAGTATGTCGATCTGTTCTTCTATTAGAATATCTCGAACGTGCTTCTGAACTAGATGAGCTGTTCTCAGAATCGGAAGTTTCGTGAGACCTTTGATGAGCTTTCGAGTGTCTCCCTTTCGCCCCTACGCCTAACGCTTTTCGATGCTGGTTTAAAGATTCCGATAGTTTATTTTGAAACTCTCGAGATAATTCTTCTAATTTCTCAGAAAATCTTCTTTCAAGCGGAGTTTCGGTATCCTCGTCTGAACTTTGCGTTGTCTCTGCATTACTTTCTCTAGTATCATCAGCTTTTCCCTTTGACTTATTTTTTTTTCCGAGGTGGACGGTTTAGGTTGCCTAGGTGGTTCCATAGACCTTTCTGTTCGAGTGATATCTCTCTTTATTGAACGTACTACCCGTTCTAATGACCCGATTAAAATGTTTATTCCTGTAATACTAAAGGAATTACCCAATCTTTGCGCTCGGTCTCTCCAGTGGACAGTCTTAATCAATAATTTATGTTTATCCTCAAGTGATGAGCTTTCTTCAATACGCTCTAGGGATCCATCAATCTCGAGGAATTTTTGATTAATCGTATTCAATTCGCCGTCAGGTGAATCTGTAACGTGTGACACTTTTTCCTTTTGGTTAGGATTTTGAAATTCCTTTTTCAATAGTTCCAAAAACGTTTTCTCGGCTCCAACTTGTTTAGGATTCAATCCCCGAATATAATATTCAACATGGAGCTCGTCTGGATTTAGACTTTTCTGGACCAACTCAAAATCCATTTTAGCTTTATAGAGAAAAATAGGGAACCCAACCGAAATCAAATAGATTTAAACGCGCGAACTTTAGTATTTACTGATTAATAGGTTTACGATAATTTTTATAATTATACTAATCTTCACCAGTAAAAAGTTGTGTAGATTCTGAATACAACGAAATTTCAATCGGAGTAAAATTGTCAACCATAAACGAAATATTTTAACTTAGTCAAGAAAACTTTACTTCTATTAAATAAATAAGGACACAAATACGAAAACAATAAATAATTTTAAAAAAATATAATATTTTGATAGGTTAATAATTAAGTTGTTGTTTTTTTTTTTGTTTAGGATAAATATTCATAAATAAATGGGGTATAATTGATGACAGTTTGATGTGTTTCTTTAGCTTAGCTGTTACCGTAGTGATTATTAAAAGGCAACAACTCGCTGGTTAATTCGCTCTTCCATAAGCATTTAACAATACATAAAAATAAATATTTTACTATATAATTATGAACAAAGAAATTTTTCTTGGTAAAAAGTTAAATGATCAAAAATGACTATAGGATGAAAATAATTTATTAATGAGAAAAATAATTTAAGTTAGTCGGGGAATCCGGATTCTCCGAATCGTCAAACGAACCAGCATTAAACCATTTGTCAATCACTAATCAATTATTGCTGTGCGATACAAAAATTTAAAAAAATTAATCAAATTAACGAACTGTAACTAAAATTTAGGATGATAAAAACACAACATAGATGCCATATTCAATTTCAGGAAGGAATTCTTTTATTGCACCACACGGAATCCAATTCATGAACCATCAAAATGTAGAGCAAGTAAAAGAACCGTCAATCGTAAAACTGAACATAGATAAACGTAAGAAGGTAATTGATAAGCAAGTATTACAATGTTACTCAAAAAAAATGTTAAAAAAAATTTATAACTGACAAGTCACAATAAAAATGTGCTTGCAAAAAAAACCCTGAAGGGCAAAATAATAAAACGGTAGGCCAACCGCGTGTAAACTAAGCGGTTTCAGAGTTCTATCTGTTGGGTAGTGAAGCTACCTGGATGCCTTCTTAGGGCCACCAGTCTAAACCAAATTAAATTTGAAAATTATTTCATTCTATTTTCATGAGACCTTTATCAGGTCCCTGCTCGGGCGCCATTTGTAACCGATGGCTTGATTAACTGAGCTTGCAATTGGTTGCACACCGATAATTAGGGCAGCGTCTAGCCGGATGGGCAGATCCCGTTAACCACATGCAAGCAGCCATCATTACGTAATTTATAACGATAGGTGTGCTACAATTTAAAGAGAAAAAAAAAGGAAATACCGAATGTTTATGGAAGGCCTGAATTACATATCCCTACTGAGTCATCTACCCCATAAAATTTTAACTGTGACTTAACACATTATGCCCCTTACGAAAAAAAACAATGCATTATCTTAACCGTAGCAATATACTCCGAACGAAAAACATATGGAATTATACGTAACCGACTGTATTTACCGCCTTTCAGTAGATTTGAAATTAGCCCCCAAAAAAAAATCTATTCACAATGAGTATATATATAATAGGTAACTTAAACAAGCTTTGCCGAACTAACCTAAATATGACTACTACACCAATTCAGCAATTACAAAAATTTGAGTGTTTTAGTTTAGTGTATAGAAAACAAATGATAGTAATAAGACATTTACATGAATGAAATCTAATGCATGCACTATAAATATAATATAAATATGTATAATATAATAGAAGTTAAAAATTACGTCACCGATCACGTAGTTAGTGTTGATGTTCCCGCTTCTTCGTGTGCTGTTAAATTTGACTGACCTTCGTATAATTAACCCCACATCGATGAACGTTAGAGAAAGAGGTTAAGCTGTCCAATAAAAATATCGCCGAAGATGGTGAATAAACCCAACCGGTGTGTAAAAATATTTCCCTCTAGTATAATTTTCCGACTTGGTGGACCAATTGTAAATAGTTGTACCGTTGCTCACTTATGTTGCTTAGATGGGAAACCATCGGATTTTGATGGTAATATATATGAGCCTGCTTAGCTGTCGTATCAATAAATAAACTGATCGATACCCGTAGTATATTGGTTTTCGATATGTTGCGAAAACACTTGGTTTGCCGGTTTTTTAAATACTATAGGATGGTTTACTTGCGCTTTTAGCTCGCACGCACAGCAATTTTCATAATCCAACAGATGGAACGCTTAGAGAAACACCAAGTTATATTTTCGTTTCAGCCAAAATAAATGCTCACTCGTGTTGCACAAATTTGTTTAAATTTTTTTTTTTTTTTATTTGATTTATTACAATGGATTTTATTATTACGTATTTTTATTTAAATACTATAAATCACAATATATTCTAATATATATTTACATATAAAAACAGTTGCTACTTTTTTTTATATCTATTTAACTATTTTTTTTTTTTTTGCACAATAAACTTTTCTGTTCAACTCGTTCACCACTGACCCCTTACATTTTTTCGTTCGTCGTATTTAAAGCTTTGGATTAATCCCGTTTTGTTTTTTTTTTGTCTTTCTTATAACTTGTTTTCCCGGTGGTTGTTCATGCCTATTCATTTTGTTTTCGTTTATCGTTTACGTGTTTTCCCCTTTCGTTAATCATCAAATTTTATAACCAATACATTTATATATAAACACAATTTACCACTATGTAAGGGAAGTACAACAAACTACACGCGGGCTCAATCACCTCCGAAGAGTAAAATCGACATTCGTTACAAGTTGCAAAAATGAATATGCATGCCAAGCAAGTGTTACAGTGTGTCTGGTGGGCTTGGAAAGGAGTTATTTACTACAAGCTTCTGGAACCTGATCAAACTGTCACAGTTGAACGTTATCAGGCCCAATTGATCAATTTAAGTATTTCTCTGGAGGAAAAAGACCATTTACGTGCCAAAGAAGACGGAAGGTGATATTGCCGCATGACAACGCTCGTCCACATTCAACAAAATCAAGCCAGGAATTCATCTTCTCCTTATAGTTTGTGACGTTTTACAGCATGTAGCGTATTCTTCAGAGTCAGCTCCCTCTCTTTAGCGTTTTCTTCAGGGTCAGCATTTTGTCTCGAAACCATCATCTACTTGATAAATGGCAATAGATTGATTTGTATTTATAGAAAATCCAAAGAGACATTTCAGATTTTTTTGGTTTTATTTTGATTTAATACATGCCATCTGTTTTGAGGCCGAAGCACTCATTCATTTCATTTTTCCCGCCCTACTTTACGCAATTATGCTAAATCGAAGACGTACGGAGCCCCTATTTTTTTTTAACAAACCGGAAATTGCATTGCTGCAGCCAAAAATGCATTCAAAAAATGCATTTTTTGAGACGGCTTTTGGAAGATTAGAGAACTTCGTAAATAAGAGTCAGAACTAGCCCCACTTGGGTTCCCGTTTTCAAGGTCGCTGATCACGATTATGATGTTGAAATTGACCCACAGCTGACCTGGAGCTCAAAAACGCCGATGAACGTCATCTCGGTGGGACTCTCCCGAAAATCACGTGGGGAAGGAGAGAAACTCGACGCCCGTGGTATTTTTGGGTCGCTGAGTCCAAATATGGCTTCGGCAAAACCCGCCCGGACACCTGGTGCGCCCGAACCTGGACGTGCACACCGAGAATTTTCCTGACAATATCGGCGCTGAATCCGAATTTCCCGTCGAAAACGACCCCTTGACCACCTGGTGCACTGGAACCTGGGCCCGAACGTCATCTCCGAGGGTTTTCCCACAAAATCGAGAAATACAAACCGAAAATCAGTGTGCGGGGTGTTTTGGTGCGCTGAATCCGAATTGACCTTCGAAAACCATCCCTCGCACACCTGATGCATCGGAACCTGGCCCTGAACGGCATCTCCGTGGGACTCTCCCAAAATCACGCGGTGAAGGAGAGAAACTCGGCGGTCGGGGGTTTTTTGTTTTATTTTCCTGATACTATCGGCAAAAACAACCCGAAAATCATTGTTGGGGCGTTTTTTGGTATCCCTGACGGAATGGAAACAACTCCCACTTGAGGTAGTCTATCATTTCTTCCTCACCTTTTTTTAATGCTCATATTCTATGGAACAGGACGTCGGGGTCAATTTCTATCACTTTATTGCCGACTTTTATTTCAGAGTAGCAAGAGGCGATAGTTTTAACGATTCTTGATCGCGACAATTTTAGAACCTTGAAATTTGATCTCGAAATATCTTGCATAACCTTGACACCTTCTGCATAAGCATTGTGGCAATTGCTTTCTCAGGACTCACACTCATTCCATTAGTTCGGTTTATGATGCATTCTATGAATTCAGGGAATAGATTGTATTGCTGAAAGAAGTTCTCAATCAGTTTCAAAGATTTCAAATCCGCCTTGAGCCTGGAATCTGTTGAATCCTTATGTTGGTAATTTTAGCAAATGCAAAATTCCTCTATGCCGCTTATAAGTTTTGATCCATTGATACGCAACACTTTCAGTTACACCTCTACGAAAAATATCACTCACTGATATGCACGAAAAATACCTCACTCACATAACTATTCGTATTAAATATATCTCGTGGAAACATAAATGCTCAAAAAATATCAAGAAAATAAACACTGGTTTTTCGTGACTATGAAACTTTGGTAATGTATGTCGGTAACGGTTTTCTACACAAAAGCATTTCGAGCGTTGGGAGAAAAGTGAAAGGCCGCTAGACAAAGTTCGGAGATCTAGCCGGAGATTATTCTCGTAAATCTCCTCGCTCTATTCAAACCCGGCATTTAGAATTTTACAGGACTGGATCAACTTTTACGAAGGCCCCATGCGCGAGTTACACATCAATGAATGTGTGAAATTATGAGACGATTTTCGGCTAGTATTTTGCGATCGTGTGAGGAACACCCTCGGAAACGACGTTCAGGCCCAGGTTCCGGTGCACTAGGAGTTCGGAGGATCGTTTTCGACGTGAAATTTGATTTTTGATGTGTAAACATCTTTACGCGCGCCTACCAAAATTTTTTGTATTAGAGTAAACTTGTAAATGAAACGAACGGAAATGACGTATACCTACTTCGTTTGAAAAAAAGCAAGAAACTCAACAAAAACAATTTTTACTATACATGGCATGCTTTTATGTATATGTATAATAGTAGGGAAAATGAAAAAATTAATTTAATGAATGAAATAGAAACCATCGACATTTCCATCGATCAGGAAAATCAAAAAAAAATTACGATACGAAATACGAATTACGGTTACGAAATTGCATACTCATATGATTAAAAACCCAGTCAACAACTGCTGTATGTTGCTTTATCACGAGTAACGAGTCTCTATGAGCTGTTCATCACGTCGGCTATCAATGATCATGTCTTCTACTGAATGGGGTATAATGACATCTCGTTTTTAACATTGAACTGCCAGAGTCTCAGGTCACAGTCACGCAGGTATGCTCAATTCATTTGGTTTTCGAGACCTGGCTGCGCAATGACGAACTTGTTAATATTCCTACGTTTGAATGCTATTTTCAGTTCAATAGAGATGATCAGTGGGCTGCCGGAGTAGCAATTCCGTCAAAAGATCCATAAAATGAGCATAGTAGACACAAGTAATTTGCCGTACTTTTTCAAAACCAATATTGACGTAACAAATGGATTGGCGAATGGAACTATGGGCTGTCTAAAGAATATCGAATTCATAGGCATCCTAACCAGGAGAACGAGAACGATGAAAACGTCAACAGTAAAAAATGTCAAACGACTCTGGATGGATTTCGGTTCAAATTCACAAGTTGACAAGAAGGTCAGGTGGCTTGAAGCTGGATGGGCGCAGAAAACGAATATCGACCGATGTTTAGTGCCCATTTCTAGAAAAAGCTCAACTATTAATCGAAACAACAATTAATGTTAAGCATAAACAACAATTAATGTAAAGCGTCGTACCTTCATGTGCCACCACAATTCATGCATCACACGGTGGTAACTACAACGAGATAGTCAGTATATACTCTTACGATAAAAGACACAGTTAACAAATTGTGTATATTGCTTTAGCTCGAGTAACGAGTCTCGAAAAACTGTTCATCACGTCGGCTATCGATGATCATGTCGTCTACCATGGACGTAAAAATGGCACCTCAATGGGTCTTCTTCAAAATTAGCTATCGCGTCTCACCACAAATCCGCTTTATCCGTTGTAATGGCGAATTTTGTACGAGATAATAATGACGTCTGGTTTTTAACATTGAACTGTCAGAGTCTTAGGTCATACACATCACCTCGACCTCACTGACACAGTCACGCAAGGATGCTGAATTTTCTTGCTTTTCCAGATCTGCGTTCAGTTCAAGAGATACGGTGAGTGAGCTGCCGGAGTAACAATATATAAAAATTCAAATAAAATACTCATACCATACAGTCACCTCGCATAAAGAAATCATCTTTGGACAAACAACTGGTATGAGCGTAGCAACACAACTCATTGATGATATATTTACGGCTGAACTTCAGCTTCTGAATGGGAATAAGATGCTTTCTGTAGTTGTATTAACCTCGCCGAATAAATCTTTCGAAGACATAATGAAGTTCATACATTTCGTCCTTGCCCCATATCCTAAAGAATTTCAAAAATTCTCCAAGGAGACTATCATCTTTTGCCGATGATTATGAGCGGAGATTTCAATATTAATTTTGCTGTTCCTCAAGCTGAACCACTTATAAACTTCCTGTGAGACGAATTCGATTTTCACATGAACTCAGATCGAAATATATCTAATACGAGATATGGAACGACAATTGTGCAGTTTTTCAATGAAAATTAGAAAAGTTAGAGTCGGCAGTATTTGTATCTTATTTTAGCTACCATAATCCAATTGCGTCGATTATACCGAAAGAGTAATAGACCAATTTAACGATAATAAACAAATGAAAAACTCTGGTTAGTAAAATTGCATTCCTTCTTTCTTCAAAGTAAACTGTACCCACGTACTATACACACGCCATGTTTACACATCTCCTTGAGAGTACTAATGGACTCACTCCTTTTTTTTTTTTTGTTTTAGTCCATGCCATCTGTTTAGGGGCCGAAGCACTCCCTGCTCTTTCGCGGTTTTTTCCGTCTTACTTTACGCATCATCTGCAAAATCAAAGACATACGGCTATAGGTCTGACTTTTATCACCATCTGCACATTGCATAGCTTCATGCCAGCCTATAGAGGATGGGTCGGTCCATGAGTTTTACACTCTGACAGAGGGTCATAGATGTGTTCCATTTCAACATAGATCGTAATCTGTAGATGAAAATTCCCTTTGCATCCTGCCCCTATCGGGATTTGAAGCCGGTACCTCCCGACGCAAACGCCAAAGCTTTAACCACTGCGCCATTTGGTCGTTAAATTTGGATTAAGCACCCCAAAAAACGCCCCTACAATGATTTTCGGATTGTTTTTGCCGATATTGTCAAGAAAATTCTTGGGGATGACGTCCGCGCCCTGGTTCAGTTCAAAAAAACTCCGGGCGCCGAGTTTCCCCCCTTCCCCGCGTGATTTTCGAGAGAGTCCCACCGAGATGACGTTCATCGGCGTTTTGAGCTCCAGGTCGGCTGTGGGTCAATTTCAACATCATAATCATGGTCAGCGACCTTGAAAACGGGAACCCGAGTGGGGCTAGTTCTGACTCTTATTTACAATGTTCTCTAATCTTACAAAAGCCGTCTCCGTTTTGCATGCCGATCCGTTTTGCTCTCAAAAATTTCGAACTTTTGGCCATTTTAGTGCTTTATTGCCTCGACTAAGCCACAAATTGCAAATTCAGCTCGTTCTTTCGTTGTATATTTTATAATGAGATTTTTTAAAACAATTGTGTGGTTTCTCTTGTCTCTAAAGTAATCGCCTAAATTTTCTTATCAATATCACCTCTTCTGCAATATCAATATCAAGAAATCTGCTTTCACGGAATCAGCGTTATCAGCAATTGCAACGCCATGCTATTTTGGCCGGCCAACTTCAGGTTCATGCGTCAAAGGATTATAAATACCACTATAAATATAACAGTTTAAAACAACGACTGTCGCAAATTACACCACTGCCGGAATAATCCTGAAAACACTAATAATAATCTTGCAATAATTTCTAAATATTCTCGCAAACTTTCACTTTTAAACTAAACTATACAGTGTCAATGCTACAAAAGACCCATGGTGCAAACCAGGGATTCTATTAAAGGGGGGGGGAGTGGTTTCGTTTACGAAAGGACCATCTAGGTCGGATAGATCACTGTCTCGATTATTATCTACATTATTATCTGCGTCGTCCTCCTCGCTTCCGCTCTCCTCATTTTCGTTTGCAAAAGCTTTGTTTTCGTTCCCTCTGTCCATATACTCGTCCTTAAGATCTTGAAATTCAGTTTCAGCCTCAACCAGTCAGACTTAAGAGCTTAAGTTACACGCCGATTGCACCACTTCGGTTAGTGCTACAACCACCGTTGGAGTGTAATAAAATTATATTCTGTGAAAAACGTATGTGCTTCACAAAGTATATTGACGAAGTTGTGCTGGTTGCCGACTAGATTAGTGCACCTAAAACTATTAATGTCATCAACCAGCCATCTACTGACAGTGGCAAGGCAACTCTGCAATTAATGTTTCTAATTTATACTTAAGCCTTGTACGTATCAGCTATATAGCTCTGAGCTGTTAATTATCATCGTTTAACGCAAAACTTTTTCACCGTACTGTAAACAGTAATCTTTGTTTTATTGTTCTTTGAACAGAAATATACTAAAAAAAATTCATTTTCAAATACCCCAGAGACTTAAAATGTATTTAGGATCACATACGTGTTTTTATTTATGTTTCGGAGTTTTCTTTCCCTAACTCAGTTTCATCAACAAACAAGGAGAAAACGAACGTTTTTTTTTGCTGTGAACATATTGCGTAACATATATGTAGCTACATACCGATTTGGATAATATAAAATTCCTTTGATTATGGCAAATTAAACATAAAACAGAAAAAAAGTTTTGTATTTGCCATATCACCAAAGTTTACTGGAAACAAAAATTTCGTATACAGGTCAAAGTGGAGAGGTAAGGTAACAAAATAATTATTTATACAGCTTTCATGAAGATTTTTGTGTATATTAAGTGCTAATCATCTTAATAAGAAAATTTTCGGTACTTTTTCGCCTCATTCCAAGCAACTGTGTTCAACACATATGCAATGTAATCGTATACCAGGTTCAAATGGAAAGAATTCAATTTCCTTCTTTACAGTAAGGCACTCGATATAAATTTCAAGTATTCGATTTGAATCATTATATCGTTTCGTACATAAATTCTCATTTAAAATTTAGATACTATAATTGTTAGCATGTACATACAAAACCTAATATCGATTTTTAGTGTAGCTGAATAGCACGTAAAATTCCTTTTCCAACTGAATATTGCATGATAGTCAAAAGCAACAAACAGTAAAAGTACGAGCGCAATATACACTTTAAATCGAAATTTTAATTAAATTCGATATAAAGCACGTTATAGGTATGCATAGTCCCATGTTGCCCATATATATACCTGTAGAGAAAATAAAGCAACACAGTATTAAATAGCAGGCTTCTTTTGAGATGTGTTTGAGCGTCAAGGGACGTTTTTTTAGTTTCTTTTCAAGACGACACACAACAAAAATGCAAGAAACATTTTATTATCACATACTACAAAAAAAATAATAAAAAGACATTGTTATTGAAATCAATGTCCTCATGAAATGAAATTACCAGGGTGACAATATTGTTGCTTTGTGCACACGGTAATACAAAATAGCGGGGTGCCAAGAATAAAACTTTAATTAAAACTTTTTGATGTTCACATTGCATGCAATCTTCATATTTTTATAGAATTTAATGTGTCCAACAAGTGGAAACACAACTTGGGTTCACAGAAATTTCATGAAAGTGTGGCGTGTCATCGTTTTATTTTCTTTAAAAATAATTATATAAACGGCTGTATAGCAAACAAGAACAAAATTATGTATGATACACTTAGATTATTCTTGTCAAAAACACATGTTTCGAATAAAAATATTCACAGGAGACAATGACATTAATTACATTTATTTTGTATACTTTTAATTAAATAAACCTTTATAATTATTACTTTTGCAACAAAATCCGAAAGTGACATTTATTAATTAAAAATATTATAATACTATGAAAATCTTTTGAGTTAGGACTCTTTTCACAAAAAATTATTATTATTTTTTCAATATTTTTTCGTTTCAAGTTTCAATGAGGAATTCATTGTGGAACTGGTTTCAGAAGATGGACGCGATAGATTTAAATGTGTCCCGCAAACTGCCGAGTTGTCACGATATGTAACAAGTTATCCTAATTTCCGGTTGCATCGACAATTAACGCTGAGTTGTTTACACTGTTAAATTATTTACCAAATCAAGTTAAAACATAACTGTAGTTAGCATAACGACCAAAATCTGTTAATTGGAATATTTACAAAATTTACAAAAAACCATAATTACTAAAGAACAATAATTTAAAAAAACAGTAAATACACTCTACGAAAATCAATTAAAGCCACCCTTAGTTTTTTGATATGAAAGAAAGCCTTAGAGTTTAAACTTGTTCTGTTATCAGGTTTTAATTGGGATGTCAATAAACATATTTTAAAATAATAACCAAATCGAAGTCAAATGTCTACCAAATAAAAAAAACTATACATTTGTGCGAATATACAAATAGTATATATAGGCGGAATACAGACAACAATTGATGCTGTATAAGATAGCGAAATTTTGACAGCGGAAAATAAGAGATTACGCTTATCACTAAAGAGAATTAAGTTTTTTATGTAATTACCAACGGAAATTTTTTATTCGTTATGTATATATGTTTTCATTAAATAAAACATCTCAGCGGAATAAAATATTAAAAGTGATCCTTAAAATGACAAATTGTTTGATCTCCGAAGTAAAGGAACTCGGTATATGAAATGTAGAAATTTAACAATATTCCGTCCTTTCCGGCTTCCACTAGTAACCAATACTTTCGGTTGTTTTTCTAATAGCTTAGGACTATATGGAAAATTTGGAGAATGGGCTAGAATTTTCACTAGAATATTTTGATTTTCTGCGGCCATATAAGTTATTTTCAGTTTCTGGATAATATCTTTAAAACTTCCAATAATAACCAATACTTTCGGTTGTTTTTCTAATAGCTTAGGTCATACTGAGACTATATGGAAAATTTGGAGAAAATTCATGGACTAAAATTTTCAAAAGAATTTTCTTATTTTCTGCGGCCAAACAAGTTATTTTCAGTATTTGGCCAATATCTCAAAAACTTTCACTAGTAACCAATAGTTTCGGTTGGTTTTCTAATAGCTTCGGTCATACTGAGACTATGTTGAAAATATGGAGAAAAATCATGGACTAGAATTTTTTGATTTACTGTTATAATTTTGGACTTCCACTAGTAACCAATACTTTTGGTTGATTTTCTAATAACTTAGGTCATACTGAGAAAATATGGGAAATTTGGGGAAAATTCACTGACTAGAATTTCACTAAAATTTTTTGATTTTCTGAGGCCTTATAAGTTATTTTCAGTTTTTGGCCAATATCTCATAAACTTCCACTAGTAACCAATACTTTCGGTTGGTTTTCTAATAGTTTAGGTCATACTAAGACTATATGGAAAATTTGGAGAAAATTCATGGACTAGAAGTTATTTTCAGTTTTTGGCCAATATCTCAAAAACTTTCACTAGTAACCAATACTTTCGGTTGTTTTTGTAATAGCTTAGGTCATACTGAGACTATTTGGAAAATTTGGGGAAAATTCTTTGACTAGAATTTTCTCTAGAATTTTTTGATTTTTGATTTGACAAGGCAGGACTAGGTCTTAAATTCTCCGTAAAATTCGGAGCAGCTACTGAATTATTATTCGCAAAGCACCATTTGTGTACAGTTAAATGTAAAAGCTAGTTAAAGCAAATACTACCATGAATCTGCATTATATGTGATTTTTTTTATAACCAACTAAATGTTATTGTAATAATTACACAAAGGTTCTGCTTTACGTCGTTTTTCGGTTCCACACGCAGAAACGCAAATTGAATTTCGACGCATAGCGAACAATTTAAAATATGATATTGGACAGTTTGCGTTTAGCGTACTTGTAGAATCGAATAGCGATGCAAAGCGGGGCCTTCGTGTAATTTTACTTTATTTAGCTTTTACATTTAACTGAACACAAATGGTGCTGTGTGAATAATAATTCAGTAACTGCTCCGAATTTTACGGATAATTTAAGACCTAGTCCCGCCTTATTATAATTGAGAAAACCTGTCCGATGCATATGCATTAGTTTTAAGTGGAAATTATCATAGTCCATGGCTCTTAAATGGTACAAGAGATATATAGAGATATGATATTCATTTTTGTCGCCTCGGTGGCAAAGTGGTTAGCATGCTTGCTCCAGCAACCGGAGGTCCTGGGTTCGATTCCCGGTGGTGACAAGGAAAAATTTTCACGGCTGGTTTAGGATCAATGAATTAATCACTCATTATCCGAAATGAAAATATGATTATGAAACCTCATTTGAGGCGGCCAAATTCCTTAATGGGATATAGTGCCAGAGAGAGAGAGAGAGAGAGAGAGAGAGATATTCAATTTTCAGAAAATCAAAAAAATCTAGAGAAAATTCTAGTATTTAAATTTTCTCCAAATTTTCCATATAGTCTCAGTATGACCTAAGCTATTAGAAAAACAACCGAAAGTATTGGTTACTAGTGAAAGTTTTTGAGATATTGACCAAAAACTGAAAATAACTTGTTTGGCCGCAGAAAATAAAAAATTCTAGTAAAAAATGTAGTCCATTCTCCAAATTTTCCATATAGTCTTAGTATAGCCTAAGCTAACATTTACGGAAATGACTAATCAATACATAGCGTATATAAGTATATGAGAAAATATGTTATTTCTTTTGTTAAATATTTGATAGGTATAATTTTATTTGTATTTTTTTGTCTATTAATATTTAAAAATTAGATTTTACTTTGCTACATTCAATTAAAGTCTCCCCATTAAAGTTCTTCATTCAAGCGTAACCTCGATTTTTATTAATTACTTCAAAAACTCTGCCAGGCATGAAATTAACCAATCCTTGCAACTCCATTTCGATAATTTGTTCGCTTGCCTGTATTCTCTAATATGCCCCATTTCTCTACAGGATTTAAATAAAGAGAACGCCCCGGCCAACCAAAAACTTCGATCTATGGCTCTCTAAACCATTCGATCGTATCCTTCGATTTGTGAATGAGAGCATTCTCCTGCTGGAAAATTCATTTCAAAAGTTGGTCGATTTTCACCAAAATCAATTAAAATCGTTGGAGTTTATTCAAGTCGAAATTTGACACAAATCAATTAGGAGCTGCCTCCAAAGTTCGGCTCATAGGTACTTTCTTATTCAATCTTAAATCATGTCAGTAATACTCGAATCAATCAGGTCTGTCTAAATTATACTTCTTCTCGTCCGAGAAGATAACATTTTTCCAAATTGGTCCATGGACATGTATTTTTTGGCAAAGTTGATCAATAGCTTATGTGCTTCCGTTAAAACTGGTTTTATTAGCCTTTTGACCATTTAAGACGGTTGCTCTGATGCGAAATTTATTGTATGTGGCGCGTACCAAGTGGCAGTTTAAGTTCCGAAACAATTTTTGTTGTCGTTGATACCCCCTTTAACTGTATTTCTCAGAATTTGTAATGTTTAGAGCGGTAAAAGCATCTGACTATTTTTTTGCGATGGTTTCCATAATTCTCGTTTTCATTGATAACCGTTTGTGATCCTAAATGTTATAGCAAATCGTTTAACAGCTTATTCGTTTTGGCCTCGACTTTAAATGTAATTATAACAAGGTGTGTGCGAGATATCCACTTAATTTTTCGCCGGGACTTTCCTTGGTGGCACGTAAATTGCAGGTTCAATTTTCGATGGCTTTGTCGCAAAAATCTGGCCGAATTAGCTGGATGGCGCTCGTTATGTTGAATTTGAGGGCATTAATTGTTTGTGGGTTATTAGCATAGACCGGTGATTTAAGATAGCCTCAAAAGAAGAAGTCAAAATGCTTGAAAAATTTGGACAAAGAGAAAATAGTTATACGAGTTCAGCCAAATTTTTGATCCATTATGATGGCTGTCACCGATAATTATGAAAATAAAAATATTACAATATTTCAAATACTTTGGCTGGTTTCAGTGGACTAGGATGAAAAATGTCCACAAGAAACGTCGTGCTGCGATTTGGAATATGGGTCTGGTACCAATTAAGGTGAGGTTAAAGCCGTAAGTTATATATTTCCAAAATAACTACGCTTTTATAAAATTTATCCATTTCCAGTATTCTTTATATTCCATTCCATGTCTAACCAATTAATTGACCGGTTCGCAATCGAATAATAAAATCTTTTCCAATTATTATGACAGTATACAATTAATTGCTATAATTCATCAAGTGTAAACCGAAATTAAATGATTTCCTCCACTTAATCGTACTGATTTCATGGCATGGTATTTTTATATTCCTACATAACTTTCACAACATAAATCTCCATAAATCTAATCAAGTTTATTTTTTTGATGTCGAAAACTTTTCGATAAAAATAAAATTAAATAAATTGCCTTTTTTCATAAATACCATAAAAAATTAGTCTTATTTATTTATTATAAATTAATAAATTATATTTTAAATAAATATCATGAAAAGTTGATTTTATAACTTGCTGAACTTTACCAATTCAAACAGAATATAAAAAAATTTTGGTTAAAAGTTTTCATAGTGACAAATGTCAGAGACATATGCTTTTTGAATCTGGGTTTGTTGAAAACTAAAACTAAAATAATTTGAAACTTTAAATATTTTAATTATAGTAGTTATCATGTTTCCATATAATTTTCATGTTTAGTGGTCGTAAATATTTTAGGTAAGCGTAAGAAATTTAATCCTGGCAAAACTTTAAAAATGGATGGCTTTTATACCCATTCATAAGAAGAGGGTGGATAAATTAAAGTTGTTCAGTAGAAAATCCAACAAAATATCATAGTGGGGTAAAATTTTTATTTTTATGTTTCTCTATTCTCATTTTCACGATACATCTACATGGTATTTTGTATACAAAATTTTATTGAACTTTTTACATTGATTAAAATATATAAACACAAACAGTAGCTGAGATATATAAATTTTTATCTGGCGCCGAAAAACTTTTTATTCGTTGTTTTTCCATTTTGTTCCATTGTGTCTATCTTTATACTCGTATCTATATGCTGAAAAGGAAAAACTTTCACTTTTTACAGTGCTACATTTTCATTTTGCAAATAAAATTAACATTTCGTGTATATTTCTGTACAAATGTATATTAGGGACAATGGCGTGTACGTGGGAGTGTTTTTGACACAAAATGGAATCTTTATATATAAATCTTCCATATAGATACAAAGACTATTTTTTTATATGTTTAATTTATTGCATGTAATTTCTTGTGTAGGTGTAATAAATTCGTTGTTGTAAAAACTACCTTATATAAAAGCAAAGTTGTTTTAAGCTGTGAATTGAATATTCACCATAGAGCAACGATCTGTGATGCAAATGTGTTGCAAAAAAGTGCAAGGCAAATCTGAACCCATAAAGTTAAGATTGAGGTGACATTAATTTTTATTTTGTTTTCGTCAGCTTTTTTCACAAATCAGTTCGAAAATATGACAACTATTAAAACTGTTGTTGTCTAACTTATATTTTTTACAGTTTTTATTTAACTTAAGTTTTCTAAAATATCGTTAGTATACTAACTAACCAACTAACAGTCATTACCCTCAATCACCATTGTAAGGTAAGTGCAGTGGGGGCAATCCGCTCAATAAAATAAATTCAAAGCGGCCTTGCGAGTCTTTCCCCGTTGCGTTTTATTTGCTTATGCAAATAACCCGGATTGATTTGTTCTTTTACTTTTAAATAATAAATTTTATTATTTAATTTAATTTAACTTTATAAATTGATGTTTCTTTTTTTAAGTGCACCGAATGACTGACTACAAAAAAAATTTTGTTTCCATTTATCCATTTGTCAAACTTCATGTTGGTACACATGTTTACCAAAAATTACCAATTCATCGCACAAACATGAATATACGCAACCAAATGTTTTAGTGCATTTTTGGTTTACTGCGATAAATATGAAATTTCGAGCAAATGGATGAATGTTTACATATTTTGATAAAGTAAGTATAAATTAGACATTTGCTGTGTTTTTTTATTAGCGCCCGATAGCTGTATCCGGAGCAGCCAATTTTCTATGTCAAAATTTATATTTAGCGCGCTATTATTGCATATAATTAATTTATTTAACTCTAAACTAAAATTTTTCTTTCAACTTTTTAATTAAAAATCGATAAAAAAATATCTTGGCTCACATATTTATAGGGAGCCGCTATCGGGAGCACTATCCACTTCAGAGTGAAACTTTAAATTTCCCTTGTTTTGTACAACCATTAAATCAAATAAAACTTCAAATTTTGACGTACTTCAATTTTTTTTTTGTTTTGTATAGTTTAGAAAAATATAAGAAATTCTTTTTAGTAAAAAATAATTTTGTGTTTTAAAAAAAAATTATAAAAAAAAAATTAATTTATAATATAATTTAATTTTTATTAAATTTAAAGTACGCTACGTGATCAAATTATTTAGCCGCATACGTACGATGTATTATTGCGACGGGGTCAGACCGATAACCATCGATTTTTGGAAATTGTATAATTATCATATCTAGAAAGTCGGGATGTGATCTAAACGCTATCGATGTGCTATCATAATCCACAATTTGCAATTTTGGACGAATGTACGAGCGCCGTTTCGGTCGATGTCGAAGGATGCATGTAGCAACAATGCCGAAAATCAGGAATCACATTATTCACCGTATCCCATCGTAAATCACTATGGAAACACCATGATTACTTTTTACAGTTCGAAGGACGTGGCGGTTATGAATTTGGGACAATCAGTGGAGCAAAAGACGAGCGTGGGAAAATTTTCCGGTGGAAGAAGAACAATTTTAATTGCCTAATTTAATTTAAATTTATATCACTGTAAAATTTTAATCGTTAAAAAATGTTTAATTTTTGTACAGTTCTTGTGTTAGCAGATAGTAAAATAATAAGAAAACTTTAATAAATTATTTGTTTAAGAATTTTTTTCGGCTTTTCGGACAAAATATTATTTTAATGGACACCCATACAATGTTTACGACTATTTTAGTCGCAGAAAACAAAGAGGCCATTTATTAACAATATTTCTACCACAAAAGTAGAAAAAATGCACTCCCTTCCCCCAAACCTTTAACCCCAGGGCGTACTTGTGTACACAAAGAACACAAACCCTTGCAAAAATGAGAACTCCCTTAGGTAGCTTCTTGGCAGCTTGGTTTCGTACTGATAAAAAGTTGGTCTACTCATCAGGTTGCAACGACCAAACTGCAAAAATCCAACTCGTGCTTTGTACCGATAATACAAAACAAGAACATATCGATCTAGCGAATTATATATCACTAAATCAGAAACCACAGGAAATTCTCACTATGTATGTGTAACAAGCCAACACATATAATTAAGAAGAATTTTATAATCGTCCGTGAATTTAATTTGTTTAAGAATTTTTTTCGGCTTTTCGGACAAAATATTATTTTAATGGACACCCATTAAAATAATATTTTGTCCGAAAAGCCGAAAAAAGAGTTGGATTTTTGCAGTTTGGTCGTTGCAACCTGATGAGTAGACCAACTTTTTATCAGTACGAAACCAAGCTGCCAAGAAGCTACCTAAGGGAGTTCTCATTTTTGCAAGGGTTTGTGTTCTTTGTGTACACAAGTACGCCCTGGGGTTAAAGGTTTGGGGGAGGGGAGTGCATTTTTTCTACTTTTGTGGTAGAAATATTGTTAATAAATGGCCTCTTTGTTTTCTGCGACTAAAATAGTCGTAAACATTGTATGGGTGTCCATTAAAATAATATTTTGTCCGAAAAGCCGAAAAAAATTCTTAATCAAATTAAATTCACGGACGATTATGTAATTCTTTTTAATAAATTATGTTTATAAATCAAAAATATTTTGTATATTGATAAGAAAATTTATTAAATTAAAAAACACGATTTCAACTGTTCATTAGTTTTTCTTGCACCGCGTCGAAATCGTACATTGTTTCGCGCATTGATGAACCCTTTTTAGGCATGGTATACTTATTTGTTGTGGTAAGTAATCGTGGGATGGGATTGCGAATCACGGTAACACTATTTATGAGTTCATGTGAGCATCTTCGTGGAAAAATAGTAGTTGATCTCCGAAAAATTCATTGGCACATAGACGACATGGAACCTGATTAATTTCATCTTGTTCATCCAGAAAATATTCGGCTTAGACTTAATAAACACATTTTTATTAATCACTTGTTTTTTGTTTCGCAGAATATTTTGAATATTTTTCAAAAAGTTTAAAAAATCACTCGATCGATTTCGACTTGTTAGGTCATCATCAGGAGTATCTACTGATTTGTATTAGTAAAAATGTTGTTATATAGTAGAAAAAAGCAAAATATAAATAAAAATAAAAGAAGGAGGAAAAAAAAAATAAGCAATAAAAATTAATCTACGGATCGCACAGGTAGGCGATGAGTCATAGGTTGAGTAACAAAATTCAAGGTATAATATTGCGTACGTGAGAATAGAAAAGGGCGGGGTTTGTAATTGGTGAGAACCGGATTTCTCTATGTTCGTTAAGGATATTTTGGTTAATAAAACCAAAATATCCTTAACCAAAATATCCTTAACGAACAGAGAGAAATCCGGTTCTCACCAATTACAGACCCCGCCCTTTTCTATTCTCACGTACGCAATATTATACCTTGAATTTTGTTACTCAACCTATGACTCATCGCCTACCTGCGCGATCCGTAGATTAATTTTTATTGCTTATTTTATTTTTTTTTCCCCCTCCTTGTTTTATTTTTATTTATATTTTGCTTTTTTCTACTATATAACAAAATTTTTACTAATACAAATCAGTAGATACTTCTGATGATGACCTAACAAGTCGAAATCGATCGAGTGATTTTTTAAACTTTTTGAAAAATATTCAAAATATTCTGTGAAACAAAAAACAAGTGATTAATAAAAATGTGTTTATTAAGCACTTGTTTTTGTTCCGCAGAATATTTTGAATATTTTTCAAAAAGTTTAAAAAATCACTCGATCGATTTCGACTTGTTAGGTCATCATCAGGAGTATCTACTGATTTGTATTAGTAAAAATTTTGTTATATAGTAGAAAAAAGCAAAATATAAATAAAAATAAAAGAAGGCTTCTCCCCGATTTGTACCTTGGAAATATAGTGCCACTGAGTGTAGACCCTCCTTGAGTTCCAGCCAACTATAATGATAATACATTTAATTTATTGTAGCAGTGATGTCAAACACTAAAAAGTACAATGATTTATAAAAGAATTATAATAGATTCAAAAACTCTGACTGATGAACTTTAGAGTTCTGATGACTGCTATGGACGAAAACCCTTACCTATCATAAGCCGCTTCCAATGCATTCCCCAGGAGGTAAGCTTCAATGCGTTTTCTTAACGAAGTTGTTTTTTGTCTAGTAGAAATAGCAAAGCAGTTTTTCCAATGGAAAATTAAGGCAAATGAGCGGAAATCAGTAAATATTTCATGTCATCCTCCGTAACAAACCCCCTGTCTTTCGGTTAACCAAAATAACATCAATTTAGAATTTAGATAGTAGATTGACATGGAAACAAGAAACATATCGAAACAAAATACCATGGGTAATATATTTTTGCTTTAAATAAATATAAATACTAGGTACTTAAAATTTCAAGTTTTTTAGTTTAACATTTATTTATCGAGTATAATAAATTAAGGTTCCATGATGGAACTAAGGAATCCAAAATAATTTAAAATGTGTGACAAAACATGAAGCTGTGTCCCCGCCTCCAATAATGGGAATAGCACTCGCAGCAGTTGCTGCAACCACGCCATCCATAAATGATTTTGTATACCTTTTAGAAAATTTCCAAAATCGAAAACGCCCGATGGCTTCTTCCTAAACAATAATTTTAGAGCGTGCAATTTGTGCAGAGAAAGCTTCTTTTGATGTTCGTCCAATAACCTAATGAGCCTACAATACTACATACTTAAACTACATACTTAAAATTTCAAGATTTTTTGTTTAACATTTATTTTTCGAGTACAATAAATTAAGATTCCATGCTGGAACTAAGGAATCCAAAATAATTAGAAATGTGTAAATCTTAACGCTTTATTTGATTGTGATGTACGTTCTTAAACATTACATTTTACTTTCGATTCAGCGCCAACATGAAGCAATGACCCCGCCTCTAATAATGGTAATCCACAAATGATTTTGTACCTTTTAAGAAATTTCCAAACTCGAAAACGCCCGTGGGCTCCATTTCAAACAATAATTTTAGCGCGTGCAATTGGTGCAGCGAAAGCTTCTTTTGATTTTGGTCCAATATCAAAACCTAATGAGCCTGCTGGAATACCACCTTCGACGGTAGCGGTAAATTTATTGCCAGTGACAAAATCGACAGGCAACTGTTACTGAATATAATTTTTGTTTGCCTCATCTACGACGAGTTGTTACGCAATTTTTAAATTTTCAGCATCAAATAGTGAATCACCAATCTCCATGTTATTTAAAACTTTAAGGAATGTGAATGTCATTCCTCCCTCAAAAATGATCTCATAATTTTGCGAAATAAAAATCGCTCATAATTTTGCGAAATAAAAAATAAGTGTTTAATAAAATGTGTTTATTAAGGATTATCGATGAGCTGAATTTTGTCGGCAACTTTTGCACCACTTAAAATAGCCAAAAATAGACGCGGACGATCGCCAAAGGGCGTGAGAAATAATTCTTAGCTCAAAAAAAGACTGGCAATGCGTGTTTCAAATCGTTCCCCCATGATTGAACTGTGAGCCGGTGATAAAACTGAAATACACGATACCTTTTGAATGAATCAAAACCTGAAATACACAAAATTAATTAAACATTGAATTCCTTTTCGGAAACACCCGAATATAATACCTGGTATAATGTTATTGGACACGTACAATTGATTTTTCAACTTTATCCAACGAGTATTTGACGGTTCTCAATGCAACGTATTCATTGCAATGTGAGCCCGATGTGCATTACCAAATTCATCATTCACATACACATAAACTTGCCCTAAATGATTTAGCTTTGGTAGGATCCGCTTTTATTTTTTTATCTTGCTCAACCCCTTTTCCTTCTTCATGCATAGATATAGAAACGATTGTTTCCCAAAAAAGTAATGCAATCGTGTAAAAGTTCCACATCACAGTCGAGTTGTTTTAATTCATGGGCTACTGGTTCCATAGTGTATTTAAGTTTTTTATGGCTATCGCACCGACCTAAATGAGACATCAAAACCTGAAATACACAAAACTAATTAAATATTGAATTCTTTTACTGAAACACAATGTTATTACGTACAGTTGATTTTACACCTTTATTCAACGCATACTTAACGGTGCCCCGATGCAGCCACAATACGTTAATTACTTTGAAGTGTTCCGTCCTTGATTGGTAAATTGAAATCAACTGTAATGAAATAAAAATAATAATTGTATTTAATATAAAACATGAATTATAGCTGGGGTTCAGTTACCTCACAAGATCTCTTTTGTTCGCTAAATCACTATTTTCGATGCTTACTTTGTTTGCAAGAAAGTTGTCGGATCAGCAGAAATAGTTGTTGGATAACCGCAACACTCTACGACATCTTCGATTGCAACTGGAAATAAGTAAACAAATAAAAAAATATTTACACTAAAATCGAGCATCAAAAATTATAAATAAAATCAATTTATTATAGCTCACCTTATAGAATATTACCAAATTCATGGAATGAAATGGTTTCCTCCGCGTTGGGCCTTTTCTAAAAAAAAAACACAAAAAAAATAAAATCAGCAAAAAACATAATGTACCACATCCATATAAAATTTATCAATAATAACAAAATATTTTAATTAAATTTATATGATTTTTTACCTGGAATATGTAATCGAAAGTATAATTTATAAGTACATATTATACATATTTGTATATTTATAAATTTATAAATTCTTAACAAATTGTTTTATGTCACTTCACTATAAAATACCCTTTTTGACATTCAAGTTCTTTATTGTTGAAAGAACTACTTTGTTCAATTTTTTTCTATATCTTGATACTCTTTTTGCATACACACAAACTTTTGCTTCGTATGTTACACGACGTTCAACCATCGTTCAACAGATTAAAGACAGCATCATGGAAAATGGTAAAATTCTAAATGAAAAATACCTTAAAAATAAAAAACAATTTACCAAAATTATTGATAAATAAACAAAGTTCATGCTCAGGGTAATGAAAATTTAATTTTCTGCCACAACTACGAGATATAGATAAATAAAGTCAAAAAAAAAATTGAACAGCAAATTTCCATAGCATTCGTATGAAAGTGATTTTTCGTGTTTACGTTATTTGGGCCTGCATACATATAAACCGTATTTTTTATATTTTTCTTCTACTTGGCCGTATACATACACGAAAAATTAAAAAAAATCACTCGAACGAAATCGAAAAAAATCAACTATGGAATTTTTGTTTAAAGAATAATAATTTTGTGTGTGTGTGTGTGTGTGTGAGCTCATTCGATTTTACGATTGTATTGTTGTTGCATTTTGTGTATTTCGTTGACAAATTTTGAAAAAAAAAAAAAATCACATAGTCGGATTTTTTGGTCACCCTGTGCGTTCTCGAGTGAGTCAGTCAGTGACATAAACATTTATAATTTTTCTATTTTATTTCAGTTTAAGTTCTTGAAAAAATTTGAATTTGTTACCTTTGTTTTATACATATAACCAACTTGACAGAACTAAATTGTTTTATTATTAAAATGTTTTAGGATTTTATTGACATGAATTTAATGGCGACGCTTTTTAAACTCCTGAATCTGCCAATTCAGTACAACTACTCCAATACGATATTTTTGATAATTTTATTTGTGGTGTTGCCCAAAGACATAGTTGAGCTGAAGCCTCGGTATCGCCAGTGATTCTCGCCTATTGGGTATTAGTTGGAAAAATATTTCTGCTCTGAAAGCATATCAATTGTATCAGGTTAATGCTCATTAGATCAGCCATTTGAATTAATGTTTTAATTTATCGATAGGTCAGCGTTGGAGCATTCAATTCACAGCTGTGATTAACCAAAGTTAATGGAACTATTTTAAAAACGAACAATAATGTGTAGTATTTGGCTGTGTTTCTGAATTTGGATCTGAATGTAGGATTTGATGATTGTCTCGTTGTTACTTTTGAGAGAACAGTATGAATTATACGAAACTTATTGTGCGTTTCAGATTGTGGTAGTCTTTCGACATTTCATTTTTAGAACTCTAATGTAGAAAAAAAAAATTTGTTGGTTACCCTGTGCGCTCTCGAGTGAGTCAGTGACAGACGTTTATAATATATGTATGTATATATGAAATTCTTCGAATATATACCATGCATAAATATCCGTCTACTTTTTAAACAAAATGTTTCGTCCACAAATTTCAAGAATACAGCAATATAAATTTTCGGATGACTTAATTTGATAGGATCCAGGTATTTCACTTTGAGGGAATCCTTGAAAATTGTGTTTCAATTCACTAACTATAGTTGGTTAAAACTTAAAATAAGACAAATAACTGAATTTTTATTATCTATTCCAGCCGAAAATAGTTCCAATCCGATACAACTCGAAAGGTCTTTTATTAAACCTATATAGATAACTTTTATTCCACCTCCAAATAAATTAACAGAAAATTTAACCATCATGCATGTTTCGGATATTCCTTCTTGATATGAATAATCTTACAAAACATCTCATTTTTTTTTTAGTTTTCTAGCTTCCCTGATATGGAGCATAATTTCTAAATTTTTGTCACGTTCGCCTAATGATGACAACCTTTATGGCAATGTCTGCAGCTAGATATTATATAACGGCAAGCAAACAGCAAAACAAGAAATTATACAAACATGATTTTTTAATAACATCACGTGGCCTAATAAAGCATCACATTACGAACCATATATTTTATTCATGATGTCACTAATTTATGAACATCCGTCCATGGGTTTATTATTAAAGTCGATATCATCGATAAACCTAACCAATTTCATGTCACAAATATCCAGATACCGAATCAGCACGATAAAAAGGAATATTATACAACTTCCTATTCAAACTTCCTGTGTGTGATAAAAAAAATTCTGAAGATGTTGTTATGTGCTCTATGGTTGAATGAAATTAATCTGAAGCACAGAAATAAAAAATTATTGGTGTAACCTTATTTCTAGACGAAGCCTCTAGAATATATTATACGAGTACCCGTATATGTGTTTGGGTGCGAGTAAATTCATGATTGTAAAAATTATCTCGTATACTTTTGTACATTAAACACGGAAACATTTCCAAATAAAACACCAAATGAATGATCAACATAATCATCATCATCGTCATCGTCATCATCGTTAAAGACATTTTCTAGCTTGCGATTACACAATTTTTTTTATATTGTACCAAAAGAGGTTTGAATTTTTATTTAATTCAAATAAGAGCAGTGGGAAATTTCTAGACGGAAATTTTTCAGTTGCGGTTGGTAGGTTCGATACCATTACATACACTTAAGCGGATTAATCGATGTTTAAGGCTGTAATTTCTATCTTTTGTCAATCACAATGATATCAAAAAGCAAAATCTTATTAAAGTTTTAACTCTAAAATAAACAAAATGTAATCTTCGGTTTCCGTTTTTTTTTTGCTCTCATAAAAATGTTTAAGGATGATACAAAGGGGTACTTAACACAGCATACACATAGACATTCTTGTATGTATAACTAAGATATTTTTATAAGTTAGACGAAACACCATAAATAAACTTATATTATTATTTTAAAGAAACTTTTATAGCAATTTAACAAAAGAGGTAAAAGTTGTTAGTCAAGTCTCTTCTTAAATTAATACAACCTTAAGTTTAAAATGTATGTTTATAAAATTATTTAAAACTTTATGGAATGTAGGTACATACGATACACGAATACTCTCATAGTCAAAGTGATTATAGAAACATACAATACGTTTTACCTACCTTGCAGGAGAACAAATTATAAATTTTAGAGTTTTGAAGAGTTTTTTTTTGTGTTTTGCGGAAGCTTTCTAACTGTAATTAAACATGAAAAGTTTCCACTTTGAACTAGAAGATAGACTAAAGTAAGGAATAAATATGTTTATGGTATGTCCCAGATTGGATAAACTGTTTAAAACTGTATTCTTGGCCTTTCGGCAACATTATTAACACTTACCAAAAGTTGTGATATTATCGCATGAACAAAAAATTTGGTGTGAGTCGGGCCAGCCGAAACCACATTAACCTGAATTAAACCAAGTATTTATCAGCCGGAACGGTATAATGTCAAACTGACTATAGCACCTGTAGCATACTAAGCCTGCAGGGATCATCTACAGTCAGCCGAAAACATAATTATATAAGGCGGAATAATTTGAAGCTTGAACAATGAGCACTTTGTTCTTTAGATGGTCGTGTAACATATAAGCATTTAGTCGAATCATGATAATGTAAACCGGGACCATGAAAAGCTAACTGGAACGATGTCAACCGGAGCCATGCCAAACACACACAAAAAGGAAAATTAATTTGGTGGAACCGATTAGAAGTTGCACCATATAAGGTTTCACCTGTTGACATCGCAATGCCGGCCGGAACTACTTTAATATCG
Source organism: Nephrotoma flavescens (assembly GCA_932526605.1). NCBI lineage: Eukaryota > Metazoa > Arthropoda > Insecta > Diptera > Tipulidae > Nephrotoma > Nephrotoma flavescens. The sequence goes on along the minus strand of OW052222.1, from coordinate 69,729,316 downwards.
GTTGCAATCATACGAAGCCAGCGAGGACCATATGAAGCCAACAAGAACGAAACTGACTATGGCACAGGTAGCAAAATGCATTTTGTATAGTTTTACACTATCTTATTTTGAAGCCGAAACCAATATTAAGCCAGCCGAGACCATTAAAAGAAACCATTTTGAGTTTGCCGAATGAAAAGTTTTCACTTTAAATGGTTGTGCATTATACCGGGTGATTTTTTAAGAGCTTGAGAACTTTTTTTTAAAAAAAAACGCATAAAATTTGCAAAATCTCATCGGTTCTTTATTTGAAACGTTAGATTGGTCCATGACATTTACTTTTTGAAGATAATTTCATTTAAATGTTGACCGCGGCTGCGTCTTAGGTGGTCCATTCGGAAAGTCCAATTTTGGGCAACTTTTTCGAGCATTTCGGCCGGAATAGCCCGAATTTCTTCGGAAATGTTGTCTTCCAAAACTGGAATAGTTGCTGGCTTATTTCTGTAGACTTTAGACTTGACGTAGCCCCACAAAAAATAGTCTAAAGGCGTCAAATCGCATGATCTTGGTGGCCAACTTACCGGGCCATTTCTTGAGATGAATTGTTCTCCGAAGTTTTCCCTCAAAATGGCCATAGAATCGCGAGCTGTGTGGCATGTAGCGCCATCTTGTTGAAACCACATGTCAACTAAGTTCAGTTCTTCCATTTTTGGCAACAAAAAGTTTGTTAGCATCGAACGATAGCGATCGCCATTCACCGTAACGTTGCGTCCAACAGCATCTTTGAAAAAATACGGTCCAATGATTCCACCAGCGTACAAACCACACCAAACAGTGCATTTTTCGGGATGCATGGGCAGTTCTTGAACGGCTTCTGGTTGCTCTTTACTCCAAATGCGGCAATTTTGCTTATTTACGTAGCCATTCAACCAGAAATGAGCCTCATCGCTGAACAAAATTTGTCGATAAAAAAGCGGATCACTGATTTTTGTAATATAATTCAATTATTTGCAAGCGTTGCTCGTTAGTAAGTCTATTCATTATGAAATGTCAAAGCATACTGAGCATCTTTCTCTTTGACACCTTGTCTGAAATCCCGCGTGATCTGTCAAATACTAATGCATGAAAATCCTAACCACAAAAAAATCACCCATTATAAGCATTCAGTCGCAAATATAGAAAGGTCAGCCAAAACTTTAACTATGTCAGCTACATTTTCTTGATGCGAGCTGAGCCATTGGGCCATTAGATATGCAGCTGGAATCAGTATTAAGCCTGCCGAAGCTATTTAAAGCCGGAATAAGTGTTATCTGTCGGAATCGATAGAAGCTTACAAAATGTTCTACATTTGCTTGTACAGCATATAAAGTTCAACCAAACCAACTATGGCACTAATAGCATTATGAATTGTTTATCATTGAGTGTTCTCCGTGGAAATCCGGGGAAAATCCAAATCCGGGGAAATCAGGGAAAATCTTGTGGAAATACGAAGAAAATCCATATAATAATATTTAAAATGAATAAACAAAAATTATTTTGTTTTATTTCTGACAAAGAATCTATTTTCGAACTCGAAATTTTGTTAAGTGCGTTATTTTTTAAAACGCGACTAATTTTTTGAAAAAAATATTGATAAAAAACATTCTATTGTGAATAGCCCGGTGTGTGATACTATTTTAAAATTTGCATTAGTGTCGCATAGTTTTCTGATAGTGGGTCAAGTTTCTGTAGTACATTAATTTCCCACTGGCGTCACTTAAACATCAACAAAAAATTTTGAGAAACAAAAAAGTCTACAAAACCAAAGTTTTTATTTGACAGAAGATAATGCAGCTTATAAAAATGATTTTATTGGAAAGGCACACACTGTTCTACAACGTATTAAAAAAGAAAGTCAAACAACAGAACTCTTGGTTTCTTTTAAATTAGTTTTTTGCTGGACGCGAATGCTTACTAAAATATTTACTAATAAACACAAAAAGTGGAATAACTTTTGCACCATCAACCAATAACTTTTGCGCCAACCTGCCATTCGAAAATCATGGTCATTAATGGTCAATATTCATTATCCCGTAAAACTATTGTCTATACATTTTTTAGTTGGAAATACTCATACGTAAGATCATTACGGAAGTTTCTTGTGACGATTTCAGAGATTCCAATTATTTACCTCCAATTCCAATTATTTACCAATGGAATTAACATAATCCATAGGGAACGTATATATATAACTACATAAGAACAGTCCAGACCATTCCACAATGTGCTCGGATTCAGATCATAACGCATAATTTTAAATTTCAGCTGGGACCAGTATACTTCTAGCCGGAACCATTTTAAGTCAGGGTCAGTTTTTAATTTTAATTTTTTTTATTTTGAAACTTCAATATATCGTAAAAAAATTTCAAATTTAACAAAAAATATGTTATTGTACGACAAACCACCTTTAGCGCGGATAATACCGTTCGGCTTCACACGCTACACGAATGTAGTCTGATGATATTTTGTCCCATTCTCGGCGAAGAGCATCCCCTACGGCGTCGACCGCCTAATATTTTTTGGTTGATACTTTGGCATCCGCAGAATATACCATATATTAAAAAATCCAACATCCAACGGGTAATATAGTGGTCATTGTTGTGAAAAAATGAAGCTAGGAACTTTTTTTTGAAAAAAAAGGTTACGCTTCAATGATTTTATGGGATGGTGCAGAGTCTGATTGAAACGTCCAATAGTTTCTACCGAATTACTTACGTGTCCAAGGTAACAGAGCATTGTTTAAAATCTTTTCACGGTTTGTAAATTTATCTTCACGCCTTGTTCAATGAAAATGAATGGTGAGCGAACTGTAGCAGTTACCATGGCCCAAAACAACCCTGATGCAGGCGCTTGCTTTCACAGAGCAATTCGCTCACAATCGTTTTGTTTGTTTACTGAACCGTAAAAAAGTTTTTCATCAAAAAAGAACCTCGCCACTAATGTTTAAGCGTTTTAACACCACATTCTTCTGTATGCTTGCAAACAACATAACAGACTGAATCTTGCAAAAAAAATGAAACACGCTCTTATTAGCCTTTGGTTGCTACAGCAGCGTCAAGTTAGTAACACTTCGACCCCTGGAGTTTGTTTAGTTCCGGCTGATATTGTTATGGTTCGTTTGAAAGCTCATACACTTATGGGTGCAAAAAATCGGTCAATGATCAATTATCAACAAAAGTTCAAAAATATCAGTAAGTTTTTTTAATTTTCTTGAATGCAGATTCAAAGTCTATTTCAAAACCTATATCCAGCGGTACCTTTCTTGTACTTATACCGGGCTAATAAAGTTGGGGTCAACATCTAAAGTGCACATTTTTTGAAAATTTGTCAGCATGAAAACTATGGTGGAAAAAATCGAAACTGGGAAATTAGCAAAAACAATTTTATTAATAACAAGTATTCCCTCCCCTACACTGAAAAAAATTATTTTGAACTAAAGCTAGTTCAACTTGTTTTAGTTATTATATCCCAGACTTTGATTAATTTAGGTAAAAATGACCATGGTTTATTTTACTTATGCATGTTTCATAATACAAAAATGGCTAAGTTAATTTCAATTGATATCAATAATGCTTTATTTTCTTTCACACTGAACTTGTTTGTATGTTAATTCAAACTAAGCATTTATTTGATAACTTCGGAATAGTTAAACAAAACCATGTAAAAGTAAAATCAACTGAGCTTGGTAGTCAATTCAATTTATTTGCTTGGTTTAATCTGGTCAAATTCATCTCATAACAGTTTGATCTTGCAAATATGTCATCTAACCTAAGCATTTGTTTAAAAACTAATAATTTAACAATGTAGTAGTTAAATTAAACCATATTTGTTTCATATGAAATAACATACTAATAGTTTAAACTATGGACATTTAAACGGTGATAATAGATAAAATTCGCTAAATCGATATGTTCTTGTGTTATACTATAGGTATGAAGCAGATTTGAATTTTTGCAGTTTGGTCGTTGTAACCTGACAACTGATGAGTAGAACAACTTTTAGACGCAACCAAACTGCCAAGAAAGAACTCTAGAAGGTCCTCATTATTTCTTAAGGGTTCGAAATACCTGAAGGTTAATTTAACTAAGTAACTAAATTATAATAATTAACCTGATCAAGATATGTTGATATACGCTGAAAGTTAATATAAACTAGTGAAAGTTTAAAGCTTCGGTTTAAATTAACCTATACGTGCTTAGTTATATTAATTGTATTTTTGTTGTTTAAACTAAACTGTGTGTTGGCTCAAAATTTCGTTAAAATTAACCTTCATGGTTGGTTATACGTATAAAGTTGTAATTATTGGTCAAGTTAAACTTTAATAATAGTTGTGTCAACATATGCTGTAGGTCAACATACCCTAGCGGATGGTTTAAATTGTTGTTTAAATTAACCGACGTGTTAAGTTGTATTAACGTTTTGCTTAGTTATATTGACTAAAGCAAATAGGTATAATTGGCATTGGTTATTATTTGAAAATGAACTATTCATTTTAGTATTATGAAACAAGCGCTTAGTTGGCTGAAAAACAATCCACATGTTCGTTTAAAATAACAATGTTTTTGTTTATATTTACTTAGAATTTTTTTTCAGTGTAGCCTGAATGGCAGCTTCTATTCGACGTTTCATTGATTTCACCAACGTTTTCACCAAATCTTGAGGTATCGTATCCTATTTCTCTGCGATCGTCTGTTGCAGCTCCTAGAAAATCGTTGGAGCAATATTTCTTGCTCATTTTTTCAGCTCGTCCCGTAAATATTCGATTGGATTGAGTTCCTTGCTTCGAGCTGGCCACTCTATAACAGGCACATATCCGTTACTGTGACCGTTTGCTGGTCTGTGTGCTGTCAGGTCACCTTCTCGAAGTAGTCTTCAACTATCCATCGACTGACTTCAACTACACGAACTTTTTGGAAACACAGTTGAACCGCATTCAAACGACGACTTTGCAACGAAGTCGTCACAAGAAAGCGGTCATTTCGCTATGTTGTAGCACGGGTTGGCCAGATCCTTTTCGTCGCCTGTAGTCGCCAGTTTTTTGATATCTCTGCCACACTCGACACAAATTTTGTTGTCACTTCACTTTCGTTCTGCCCTGCATCAATTAGTCGTTACCTCTAGTGTGATATTTGTTTTCTTGTTCCGGATGCACGTACACTTTCATACCTGCCACAAGTTCCGCAACCAGCGCTACCTGGAATGTGCGTAGTTGTGTTCTATTGTTGTTATTGTCCTGGAATTGGACAGACAATACACATACGTAGTATCATTGGAAATGATCATTAACTTGACATACTTTGATTCAAAAAAACATTTCGATTCGCGAAAAAAAATAATAAAAAAGAAAAACATGCAATTGTGCGAATTTTTTGCACCCAACCACAAAGTTCTCACTATGCAAGCAAAAATTTCCTTCTGATAAAACGATGATTCCTCCAAATTATCTCGGCATTAGATCCGATTGAAAAATCAGATAGTGCACTATGATGAACAATGCGTTTCATATGATTTTTGCTGACAGTTTTGTGGTTTCGGGTTACTAAAATTGTTTAGTTTCGAGGGGGACTTTTTGTGGTGATCTTGAGTTATCTTGAACCTCATTAGTTTGGGAGATATTGATGTAAGTTAGTGTTTTTATATTTGAGCCTCTATGACGATAGAATATCATGACCAAATTGTATTTATACACTCACAACTACTAGCACCAAATGTTTGTAAAATCAGTTTATGCTCACTGTTTTGTTTCATTGAGAATAAAATACAATCTTTCTACTCATTTTGTCACAGTGTCATGACAAAAACACCAGCAATTTTAATAAATTTTCTCTTTGTCACGGTGTAATGCGCATGATCAGATTCAATACAAATATATTTTGTCTTAATATTCTCATGTCATTAGGCGAATGAAGACAAGGGCATCCAAAAGTCTTTGTTTACGTAATTTTGATACTTCCATCAATTTTTATGGCGATCATCGATAGCTGTAAGTCTTTCTCAGACCTGGGTCTTACTGGTCAATTGTTCCGCTGTATTTATTAAATTCGTCTGCGGTATCCTTGAATTTACGTAGTAAACTTGATACAATTGCTTCATCGCGCCCGACATCTTCTGATTAAACTGTAGACAATGGATCAATCAATCAGTTATTGGCGTCAAGTTGTCTGCATCGATGGCACACTCTGGCGGTATAACAGAAATCAGTAGCATCTAAAAGCCTGCCTCTTTAGAAGAGAACTCGAATAGAGAGTCAGTAATGCCGCAATATTGATGTCTGTTACAAATCTGGAGCCGACTATTCTATAAGTGTCTTTAAAAAGTGAAGCTTTTTTTATACGAGCAGTATTACAATCTAATATTTACCATGTTTCATGACACCCTTGAACCGGATATGTTCAAATTATATATAGAAAATTTGATCTAAATTTTATTTTAGCGTAGTTTCGCGAAACGTGAACTGGGTAAGATTAGATATAGTAAAGCATCAAGAAACACAGCTATTGACATTACAATGCTGTGTGCGTTCTCAAGGGGATCAAGTAAACCTTCACATTCTTAATATTTCATGTTGAACTTTTTGAAAGCGATATAGATACATTCTTTGATTTCTGGTGCAAAAAAGTGAACAGAGAGGCACATTGTGTGAGAGTGCGAAAATCGCGATAAAATAATAATATACAAATTTATTACTTGTCTTGTCTATTTTGTATTTTATATTCCTTATCATTATGTTGCATACAAAACAACACTGCAGCATCTTAAAAGCGCGAGTAACGTAGAAACAAGGAAATGAAATATAAAAATGTTTAAAGTTGAATCACGACACACCACAGACGATATGTAGAAAGCGACAGCACAGAACAAAACCTGAAGTAAAAATTGTAATGTACAATAAAATTAGGAAGTTTCTATGGAACTGTATAAAAATAACATGCAACTAAAAGAATTGGTTCTCAGGAAACAAAGCACTAAAATAAAAGTTTCCCTGCAAAGAACGAACGAAAAAACCGTAAACTTATACTTCCGACGGAATTACAATGAATTTTTATTGACTTACATTTTTACTTTAAGGATTAATTATAACTTTGGAATTTTTTCTGTGTTTTATTTGCATAAACTTTGAAAATTCTTCTTAAATGGTTTTTATGGTCAGCAATAATGGAATTGGTTATATTTAGTTTTGTGGAATGAAATATTTTAAATAAATGTAATTTAACCTTTTTATTTAAATTTCATCCTTTTAACCTTTAATTTACATTATGAATGCAATGTTTTTACATAATTTTATGATCGATATGGGAGTAATAAACTTGTGTATGGCATAATGAAAATGAAATAAAATGATAAGAAGGAAATTATTTTATTTGCATATATAAGAGGATTATAAAAATACATTTAAGGTCAGTACGTTTTTTATTATTGTATAGTTTAATTTAAATATGAGCTAGGGTATGTGTCCCACTATCGTGAGAGAAATATTAAGAATGTGTAGGTTAACTTCGCCCCTATAGTGACTACACACAATTCGTGAATTTTACTATTTACATCCGAAAAAATTCAATTTCGCGACAAGAAGCAGTGTCACGAAGCAGTCGTAACATTTATAACAATCAACCTGAAATTCTAAAAATTACTTTTATAAAGGGTGTTCAAATTTGAGATTGTTGTGCGGAGCGGTTTCAGGATAGGGTATTTTAAACTTCATTTCACATTTTGCTGTTTATTACATTTTATTTATTAAACTTAAATTTACACTTAAAATAATTTTTAATGATTACTGCTTATGACTCTCTGACTAATAATTTATAAACTAATACAATATCTTAAAACTAAAATGCGCGTCTGACATACTAAAATTTCGAGGAAGTTGCAAGATTGCATTTTCATTTCTTGTACGCAATTGTATTTATTTTGTTAAAATTAAACAAGCTTACTAACAATGCATGAAAAAATAAATTAATCGACTTTTCCGGTATCACAACAAGATGCCGCCCCGGTGGTAAAGTCGTCAGCAAGCTTGCTCCAGCGACCGGAGGTTCCGGGTTTCATTCCCGGTTGTGACAAGGGCAAAATTTTACGGCTAGTTTAGGATCAATGAATTAATCACTCATTATCCGAAATGAAAATATGATTATGAAACCTCATTTGAGGCAGCCAAATCCCTTGATGGGATATAGTGCCAGCGAGAGCGAGAGAGAGAGAGAGAGAGAGGAAGGGAGAGAGAGAGTTCAAATTTGAGGTATTTTTTCAGATTTCACTATAAAAAGAAAGGCTTTGGTTCGTAACTGATAAACTCAAAAACTACTGCATCGATTTTGATAAATGTTAATAGATACACTCGTGAACAAAATTAACGCACATTTGTTTTTGTTGTAATAAAAAAAAATTCCGCTGGTGAATTTTAATAGTACTATTGTCAAATGATAACACATTTATATTTTTATCAGAAACCACATAGAATAAAGCCTACGCAAGTCAGTCAATTAAATTTGTCAAAAATGCTTAATCAAGGGTGCATGCGATTTGAAATTTAACGCAACGATCGGCACTTGTACCATTGCATACCAATTATTTGTAAATGCAGTACAACTTGTTCTTAAATGTGTACTAAAGCAAACACCTAATATAAGATCCACTGTAGTTTGGCACCATTTCATGAGCTGGAGACGGTTAAAGTCGTTACATTGTATCAGGAAGAATACACTCAAGTACAAATCGCACGAAAATTTGGAATGAACCAATCTTCGGTTTCTCGAATACTTAAGCGATATGGAGATACGGATAATATAAAAGAAAGCCCGGGCAAGACGACCGACTTTTAAAAATTAATTTGTTACGAGATCAAAAGTGTATTGCTACTCAACTGAAAATTGAGCTTTCTAGAGCCCGTCAAGTGAATATTAGTGCCAGAACAATTATACGAAGATTAAAAGGAGTGAAACTAACTCCAGAAATGCCCGTAAAAGTGCCACGGCTGCTCCCCGTTACAAATCCAGCCGTTTAGAGTTTACTCATACTCATGCAAATTGGGGAACTGATCAATGAGACTCTGTTCTCTTTTCAGATGAAACCATAATCCAATTATAGAAACCAGATGGAAGTAATCTTGTATACAGAAGAGTTGTAGAAATATAAAAATCGCTTAAAAGTTGTTTCGTGCGATTACTGAAGATTTTACTAAATACCAAAATTAAATAAATAATTTTCTTAAATTATAACAATAATATTAAAATAATATTATACAAACTAAAATAATCAAACCCCAAAATATAAATAATTATAAATTGTGCAATATGTGTGGTCGTGTATTTCAGACCAGGTCTGTTGAAACATTAAAGAGGTGTTAAGGCAAGTCATAAGAACCTACCCTTTAACATAAAACATTCTAATACTAAAACATTAAATTAATAAACCAGAAGCATTATTAAGCGTTGTTTATGTACATTAAAACCAATTCTCGGACTATAATACGGTAATTAGATCCTATAAGTTCAGTAATTTTTGATAAACATAAATTATTAAACATTCTACTAATTATAGTAAGCCAATTTTGTAAACCAAATTAAGCTGCACCAAACTTAAGGTAAACGTCAATTTTAAGTAAATTTTTCGGTAAATTCAATTATTTTTCAAAACCTCTATGACAAACTGACATCAGAGACATCAGAAGTCACCGGACAAGTGGTGCAGTGGTTAAAGCTTCGGCACTTGGGCTGGGAGGTACTGGGTTCGAATCCCAACAGAGGCAGAATGCTAAGCGAATTTTCGTTATCGAATACATCGGTGATGTTAATAAACACAAAAAACACCCTCTGTTGGAGGGCAGAATTCAGCGTCAACCCACCGTCCATGTTAGTGTACAGGTTGACAAAGAGCTTGCAATGCGCAGGTGCGTGGATGTAAAGGGGATATTAATCGACCTTCAAGGGGCATTAAATCCACTGGTCAACTAATACTTTCTTTTTATAATAAAAAAAACTGATTGAATTATTTGTCCTAAAACCGATTTTTACCAAAGTAAACGATTTACCTTAAGTTTGGCACACAGCCATAAAAAATTTTATTTTCTTAAATTTTGGTGATGGTTATTTAAGACCTATAGTTAAGTTTTCTTCTTATAATTTATAATTTTTTTAAATGCGGGTGTATTCTACAACATTTGCTTATAATTTTTCTTTGATTTGATAAAATTTCCGATTAAATTTTTTTAACATTTGTTATAGTAAATTATTTCGTTTCTGATGATAATTAAAATACAGCACTTATTCTCGAATCTGAATTTCAATATTTCGTTTGTCCTTTTTTTTTATTAATTAATTGAAACTTTTTTTTTACAGAATGAGATATATTTCGTTGGGAAGAGGGTGGTTATGAATGAAGATAGTTGTTTTAGTTGGATTACCCTATTTCTTTTCTAAATTTCTGCAATTTTTCCTTCTGACGGCAATATAAGATTTAACGAATGTCTTGAAGCCTCTTCTCAAATTTAACATTTCTGTTATAACTGTAACATCTTGAGAAATATGAACTTGAGATCAAGAATTTATTTCCTTATGACCCCCTCCCTTTTCAACAGGTTGTTAAAGTTGAATTCAAAGACAGTTTAATTTTCAGCGTATATCTCCATATTGCAAAAATTTTGCAAATCATCAGTGGTTAAGCGATCGTGCAATATTAGCCGCCAAAAATAAAGATTCCACTGAAATTAACATTGACATTAAAAACTAATTGTGTTAGGCCAAATAAAAACATACAAATCGATTGAAAGCGTTATGGATCCAGAAGAAGTTACTAATTACCCTATTGAATTTTTAAATTCACTCGCCTTACCTGGAACACCATCTTATATTTTACAATTAAACATTGATGCGCCAATAATTATATCACGCAATTTAGGCCAACCACGCCTTTGTAATGGAACAAGATTGGTTGTAAAAAAATTACAGAACAATGTCATTGAGGCCACCATATTAATTGGCAAATACAAAGGTGAAAACGTATTAATGCCATTTGAGTTTAAACGCACCCAATTTCCTATTCGCATGGCATTTACTATATCGATCAATAAATTTCAAGGTCAGTCGCTGAAAGCATGTGGTTTAAACCAGGAAACGCCATGTTTTGCACACGGATGACTCAACTTTCGATGCTCGCGTGTTGAAAAACAAACATCATTATTCATTTCCGCAGAAGGTGGCAAATCAAAACAGATTCCGTCAAACACAAAATGGGCTATTTCAAACACATAATGACACACTTACAACTAAATTTTTAAGAAGCCAAATATAGTCCTAACCAACGATAGGGTCGCTAAACACATAAATTGAAAGAAATTATTTATTTTTGTTGGAAATTATAGTACACTGGTTCCGGTTAATAATAAAAAAGCATGTCGTTCAACTACAGGCTGTCAATCTTTAAAAAAAATCTTAAATAACTTTTTCGCATATTGATGGTTCAATAAGTAATATTTGCTCGATGGTGTTGTCTTTGAGGTGTTGCATACTTTGAGGATTATTCGCATCAAATTTTTTCAAGAAAATCCATAAGAAGAAGTCCAATGGCGTTAAATCGCATGATCTTGGTGGCCAATCCACGTCTGTTCTTCAAAAAAATTATCCGATTATTAAACTTCTCTTTCAGAAGATCGTATGATTCAGTTGATGTGTGGTATGTTGCACCGTCCTGTTCAAACCACATATTCTCCGCATCAATATCTTCCAATTGACTCTAAACCATTTGCAGTAACATATTTTGGTTTCATTGTCTTTTCAAACAATTATCTAGGATTTTCTTCAGCCCAACGACCACTACGATGATAAATTCTGCTTCTCTGATCTTGAACTGAACCAGAACCAGGATAGGAATCAAGCACACAATTTATCGAGAAAAAATATCAACATAAAAAATTATTGTTTATTAGAAACTGGAGAAGGCAAATGCTTCTAGACTTCCTTTGGTTTTAAAGTGAACCATCTCCGTCTAGGAATATTATTGGCATGATATCAAAGGGCCTAATGTCGAAAGGCCGAATGTCGATGGGCCGAATTTCAAAGGGCCGAATGTGTCGAAGGGCCGAATGTCAAAGGGCCGAATGTATCGAAGGGCCGAATGTGTCGAAGGACCCAATGTCGAAGGGCCGAATGGGTCGAAGGGCCGAATGTGTCGAAGGGCCGAATGGGTCGAAGGGCCGTTTTTTTTTTTTAATTTTTTTTGTCTTTAGAAATATGTTTTTTTATTTAATTTAATTATTTTTATATTTTTTGTACATATCCCAAAAAACCAAAAATAAAGTTCCAACCAAAAACAGAAAAAAAGTTTGCTTTACTTAAGGCCAAACCACACAAATGTGAGGGTAAAAAATAATAGTATGTAATGGCGTTTTTGATAAAAAATTTCGTTTTAAAGTACAACCAACACAATTGTGTATATAGTTATAGTGTTTTTTTTGGACGAAAATAATTTTAAAAGGAATGCAGAAATGCGTAAGTTGGGTCAAAACACATACAAAAATAAATCTCTGACATGGTACTTTTACAGTACCCACACTATTGTGTTAACGGGCAGGAAAAAGGATATACCTATTGGTGGCGCATGACAAAATTTTCCTTCACCAAAATGTATCGCTGACTGGATACGTGATGAAAAATAGTAAAATACATAAATTCATAAGAAATTCATTTATGTTTAATAAAAAAAATTTACAAAATATTCAATAAAACGACAAATTCTTATTTCTTCAAAATTATATTTCTAAAAACAAAAAAAAGAGTGAGTCCATTAGTACTCTCAAGGAGATGTGTAAACATGGCGTGTGTATAGTGCGTGTGTACAGTTTACTTTGACGGAAGATGGAATGGAATTTTACTAACTAGAGTTTTTCATTTGTTTATTATCGTTAAATTGGTCTATTGCTCTTTCGGTATAACCGACGCAGCTGGATTATGGTAGCTAAAATGACATATACTGTCGACTCTAACTTTTATAATTTTCATTGAAAAACTGCACAATGGTCGTTTCATATGTCGTAGTAGATATATTACGATCTGAGTTCATGTGCAAATCGAATTCGTCTCGCAGGAAGTTTATAAGTGATTCAGCTTGAGGAAAAGCAAAATTAATAATGAAATCCCCGGCCCCGCTCATAATCATCGGCAAAAGATACTCCCTGGAGTCTCCTTGGAGAATTTTTGAAATTCTTTTAGTATATGATGCAAGGACGAAATATATGAACTTCATTATGTATTCAAATATTGATATCAAGTATGTATTCATTATGTAGGTGAATGCAACTTCAGAAAGCATCTTATTCCCATTGAGAAGCTGAAGTTCAGTCGTGTATATATCATCAATGGGTTGTGTTGTTTGTCTAACAATGATTGTGCGTTTTTTGCGCCCATCAAGCTTAAAGCTGTCTGACCTTCATGCCAACTTGTGAATTTGTATTGAAACCCATCCAGAGTCGTTTGACATATTTTACTGTTGATATTTTCATCGTTCTCGTTGTCCCGGTCAGGATGGCTGCATTCGATATACCTCAGACAGCCCATAGTTCCATTCGCCAGTCCATCTGTTATATCAATATTGGTTTTGAGAAAGTAAGGCCGACCTATGACAAGTGAAAGTTCGTACGGCAAATTATTTGTGTCCACTATGCTCATTTTATGGATCTTTTGACAGAATTGATGCTCCGGCAGCCCACTGACCATCTCCTTTGAACTGAACGCAAAATTGCAAAGGACAAATGTAGGAAAATTAACATGCTCGTCATTGCGCAGCCAGATCTCGGAAAGCAAATGAATTGAGCATTGAGTGACCTGAGACTGTGACAGTTCAATGTTAAAAACGGGACGTCATTATAACCCTATTTAGTAGAACACATGATCATTGATAGTCGACTGGATGAACAGCTCCTAGAGACTTGTAACTCGTGATAAAGCAACATACACAAGTTGTTGACTGTATTTGAATCGTAAGAGTATGTAATTTCGTAATCATAATTCGTATTTCGTATCGTAACTTGTTTTCAATTTTTTTTAAATTTGTTTTCCTTACTATTATACATTACATACAAGCATGCCATGTATAGTTCAAAATTGTTTTTATCGGGTTTGTTGTTTTTTTTTCAAACGAAGTAGGTACGTCATTTCCGTTCGTTTCATTTACAAGTTTACTCTAATACAAAAAATTTGGTAGGCGCGAGTAAAAATGTTTACACATCAAAAAAAAAAAAGAGTGAGTTCATTAGTACTCTCAAGGAGATGTGTAACCATGGCGTGTGTATAGTACGTGGGTACAGTTTACTTTGAAGGAAGAAGGAATGCAATTTTACTAACCAGAGTTTTTCATTTGTTTATTACCGTTAAATTGGTCTATTACTCTTTCGGTATAATCGACGCAATTGAATTTTGGTAGCTAAAATAAGATATATTATATACTGTCGACTCTAACTTTAAAAATTTTCATTGAAAAACTGCACAATATGGTCGTCCCATATCTAGTAGTAAATATATTTCGATCTGAGTTCATGTGTAAATCGAATTCGTCTCGCAGGAAGTTTATAAGTGGTTCAGCTTGAGGAACAGCAACATTAATATTGAAATCCCCGCTCATAATCACCGGCAAAAGATGATAGTCTCCTTGGAGAATTTTTGAAATTCTTTAGGATATGGGGCAAGGACGAAATGTATGAACTTCATTATGTCTTCGAAAGATTTATTCGGCGAGGTTAATACAACTACAGAAAGCATCTTATTCCCATTGAGAAGCTGAAGTTCAGCCGTATATATATCATCAATGAGTTGTGTTGTTACGCTCATACCAATTGTTTGTCCAACGATGATTTCTTTATGCGAGGTGACTGTATGGTATGAGTATTCTATTTGAATTTTTATATATTGTTACTCCGGCAGCTCACTCACCGTCTCTCTTGAACTGAACGCAGATCTGGAAAAGCAAGAAAATTGAGCATCCTTGCGTGACTGTGTCAGTTAGGTCGAGGTGATGTGTATGACCTAAGACTCTGACAGTTCAATGTTAAAAACCAGACGTCATTATTATCTCGTACAAAATTGGCCATTACAACGGATAAAGCGGATTTGTGGTGAGGCGCGATAGCTAATTTTGAAGAAGACCCATTGAGGTCCCATTTTTACGTCCATGGTAGACGACATGATCATCGATAGCCGACGTGATAAACAGTCCTTCGAGACTCGTTACTCGTGCTAAAGCAATATACACAATTTGTTAACTGTGTCTTTTATCGTAAGAGTATATACTGACTATCTCGTTGTAGGTACCACCGTGTGATGCATGAATTGTGGTGGCACATGAAGGTACGACGCTTTACATTAATTATTGTTTATGCTTAACATTAATTGTTGTTTCGATTAATAGTTGAGCTTTTTCTAGCAATGGGCACCAAACATCTTTCGATGTTCGTTTTCTGCGCCCATCCAGCTTCAAGCCACCTGACCTTCTTCCCAACTTGTGAATTTGAACCGAAATCCATCCAGAGTCGTTTGACATTTTTTACTGTCGACGTTTTCATCGTTCTCGTTGTCCTGGTTAGGATGCCTATGCATTCGATATACTTTAGACAGCCCATAGTTCCATTCGCCAGTCCATTTGTTACGTCAATATTGGTTTTGAAAAAGTACGGCAAATTATTTGTGTCCACTAAGCTCATTTTATGAATCTTTTGACGGAATTGCTACTCCGGCAGCCCACTGACCATCTCTATTGAAATGAAAACAGCATTCAAAAGTAGGAATATTAACAAGTCCGTCATTGCGCAGCCAGGTCTCGAAAACCAAATGAATTGAGCATACCTGCGTGACTGTGACCTGAGACTGTGGCAGTTCAATGTTAAAAACGAGATGTCATTATAACCCCATTCAGTAGAAGACATGATCATTGATAGCCGACGTGATGAACAGCGCCTAGAGACTCGTCACTCGTGATAAAGCAATATACAGCAGTTATTGACTGTGTTTTTAATCGTATGAGTATGCACCCAGTAATACAAATCAGCGCACAAAGAGCGCATAAACAGCATATAATTAGAGCGCTCAATTTTTACTTCAAATTGATGCACCTAATTCCATGCTATTCGTATTGTTGTCGACCGAAAACTCGGCTTTGTTTCCCCTAAAAATTAATTTATCTCTCTTTCATTTCGATTTGAGTATAATATGTAACTGTTAACTGTTGATTTATAATATTTTTTTAATGTATTTTGTTGTATCTAAACTAAACACAATCATATATTATTGATTGTGTTTGGCTTTGGTTGTATGTACCAAATGTGTATTGTCATTCGCATTCAGATACAACTACACATTTTTTAATTTTGTATACTTACTTTATATGTTATCCAAGTATTTCCATTTCCATCTGAAAAATATTTACAAACATCGTCATACGTATGCATTTATATGTTTCAAAACCACGCACATTTATTACCTTCAGCTGAAATCTGGAGACTGATAGAAATGAAATAACAATTTTTGAAATGAAATTGCTAAACAAGAGATTAGGTGGGGGTAAAAATGCAGTGCATAGAAGAAACCGAAGTAAATTTATTTGTTTTCTCGCTTCGACGTGTGCAAATGTTTCCATCTATTTCATTCTGCTATCAGCGTTTGTTTGCTGGGCAATTTCGTAATTCGTATTTCGTATCGTAATTTTTTTTTTTGATTTTTCTGATCGATGGAAATGTCGATGGTTTCTATTTCATTCATTAAATTAATTTTTTCATTTTCCCTACTATTATACATATACATAAAAGCATGCCATGTATAGTAAAAATTGGTTTTGTTGAGTTTCTTGCTTTTTTTCAAACGAAGTAGGTATACGTCATTTCCGTTCGTTTCATTTACAAGTTTACTCTAATACAAAAAAATTTGGTAGGCGCGCGTAAAGATGTTTACAAATCAAAAAAAAATCAGCCCTTTGGCCCATTCGGCCCTTCGACATTCGGCCCTTCGACACATTCGGCCGTTCGACACATTCGGCCCTTTGACATTCGGCCCTTCGACATTCGGCCCTTCGACCAATTCGGCCCTTCGACACTTTCGGCCCTTCGACATTCGGCCCTTTGACATTCGGCCCTTCGACATTCGGCTCTTTGTACCCATTCCATATTATTTATCTAGTTTTGGTTTTTGATCACCCAGTAAAATCCAAGGCATGCAACAATCTAACTTGGACTTTTAGGCTGTTTTCCAAACGGATACTTATTTCAGACTTATTGACTTATTTGACGCCATCTTTAATAAGTAAGTTAATCCATTCCAATCGAGTTTGCATACTTATTTTGACATCAACATGAAAACATTGATTGTTTTCATCGCAAAATTCTAATTCAAATAAATTAACAATTATTGTATACATATTTATGCAATTAAAAGGATTGGCGACACTTTAAAAAAGAAAAACTTAGAAATAATGTTTAAATCTATACAAAAATGTTTATTTGATTTTTAGGTATACGATTCGGCTGGATTTTTATATTTCAATTTTCGTTTAGACAGATAATCAAAGAAGTTCGAATGGGCCTCAGTTAATAGGAAAGTATGTATATAATTTATGTAAATATATATTTTATGTATTAATTGTATGTATTAATTGTTTCGTAAAGCTAGAATGTATTAATACGCCGTGTGATCTTGCTAGTTCTGTAGCTGACCTCAATTCATTTGTGTAAGACATGCATACATTATGTAATTAGGATGCTATATCTTTATGATAACCATTTTTTTATCTTAATTTCGATTTTAATCTACAAAGATCCATTCGTTATCTAGAAATAGTTATTATCCAAATTCTAAAAGTCAAAAATTGATATAAATAACAATAAAAAATTGACAACCAATTTAGGTTTTTCGGTTAGAAAGGGACAGAAAATAAGTCACCTCGCTAGCTTACTTATTTGAATAAGTTAGGTTCCACAAATAAGTATTCGTTTGGAAAACAGCCTTAGGGATATTTCATTAATTTTTTTAATTGATAAAATTTGCGCTTGGTTCCTACCCAGTTTCTTCAAATTTATCAATGATTAGTTTAATAGCACGGTTTGTCGGAACATTTTCTCTACAGTGTTTTGAACGAAATTTTCTTCCAACTTCTGAATAACTTTCACCATATTTAAAGTAAGTTTTAATATTGAAACCACGTTGTCAATCATATCTCTCCATTTTAACTAACCTAACTAACATTCTAGTACATAATATATAAATGGTAGAATATGTAAAAGGTTACCTCAAATTTGAACACCATTTTTAATGGTTTTAATATTAAATTTAGTCCTAGTCGTCACAAGGACGATCTTTCTTCACAAGCGAGTACTCACAATCAATCACTGATCAATTAGGATGATTTTGGTAAACCGGTGGAAGTACAATATTAACTTTGAATTCACACAAGTTGAGTATTAAGGTCAATAGGCCAGAGGTCTGACTAATGGAGCGCAGCACACAGAAAAAACAGTTTCATGGAAGTACAATAATTATGTTAATAATGATTTATAGTGGTTTGCAAACACGTCTAAAAACTGATCCCATAATAGAACCATTACCGCATTCCTCGATAAAAATTGTATACACATAGTAAGCTATCCATGATTTTACTTTGATAATTATTACTAAAATTAAATTTCCAATTTGTAATTAAATTAATGCCTTCATGTTTCAGTTCGAATTTGCATTTTTTCAAATAAATTTGTGATGACTCAACGCAGTAAATATCGAGAATTAACGATATTTGTTTTACAAAAAAAATATTGATTGTTCTCAATACTACAAAAAAATTGAATTCGCAAACCTTTCGTTTTAAAAACCCGCCTCTAATTGATAAAACTGTAAGAGACCAGCAGCACAAAATGCAAATTTAAGTGCAATGAAAAATATTGATTGTTCCATCTATTGAAAAAATCCCATACCGTTTTCATCGTTCGTACAACAATGTTGTAATTTACTGTAGAAAAATTGAATTTTAGTCGTTCATTCAAACGTAAATTTGGTGTAATTTGTTTTTCATGTACCAACGTAATAAAAATACTCGCATATTGTTTCCAACTATCTATACTTTCGAATCGGCAGGTTTTTAATTAATCAAATTTTTAGTTGAGCATTAAAACATTTAAAGGAACGATTCGCAAATTTTAATACACAATGACTAGGTGCTTGTGACTATGCTTGCCTAATAAGCATGAACAACATTTTTATTCCCTAATTATGCATTCTATAGAATGTCTTAATTCATAAGTCGTTTGACATTTACACACCCTAACTCCAAAATATATCTGGCATGTACACAAATTGTTTCTGTTAAAATATCTAAGATGTTAATCTTTTCTATGAAGGGATTACCACAAGAGACGAGAATATGTATAATGTTACAGAACTACACTAATATATCTGTTTGTACATGTTTCTGTGCGTTCTCTGCTTCATATCTTATGCTAAAAAAAACTTGAAACATTTATTTTTATTAAACATTTTATGTTCAGTTTTCTATAATACTCGTATAGGAAAAATCGATATTACACAGACTATACATTTGTGTACCAGAAACAGAAAATGTATTCCCGGGCACATACATCGCGAGTTCGGTATACGAATGTAGAACATATGGAAGCACAAGGAAATTTTTTTTGCCGTCCAAATCTATTTGTTTTCTATAGTTGTTCCATAGTTTTGCGGTTGTACAGGCTTTAATTATAAGGGATAATTTTGTTACTTTCCTAGGGTGTAGAAAGCATGTGAATTGATTATAATCATTAAGCCTATGGTGATAGAGATCCACTTTTTTCGATATCTTACAGACCCATCATGTTCCGACCGGATATGGGGAAGCTCCGATTAGCAACAGGGATTGCTCTGCCATTCAGTAGCAAATTTCTACGAGACAGTTAGTCCCGAAAACTGCTTATTCTTCTGATGAATTTCAAAATTACCGTTATCGTAAGGGTTGTTAATTATACCTCAACGAAGAATCGTAAGGCAAAGCAATGTGATCTGAAATACAGTAGGAAGGACAAGAACATAAGAATATAACTGTTCCAATTTCCCTTCTCCTGAAACCACATTTTAAACCAATGCTTATTAAGTGTACAATAGTAAGTATGGTAAACTTCTCTCGGAACCTCTATTATGTTAAGAAGTACATCCAAAAAAATTCCTTAAAGAAATGTCAGGTTCACGAGTTGTTCTACTTTGCTGAACGTCAGCTCTCAAAGTACTTTATGATGGCTCTTTTAAAACACGAAATCAGCAAGGGGAGACTTGGTTCAGGTCCCTTGAAAATAGTTGAAGCGCCCTCTCTCACTAATTTATTGGTCTTCTCTTTACAACTTCATTCAATTACAATCATATTACATTGAATTCATATCCAATTCATATTCTATTAATATTCAATTCATACTTAATTGATAACCAATTCATATTCAATTCGTATTCAATTCATATTCATGTCATAATGAATTCATATTCAATTCAAATTTAATTCATATTTAATTTTATTCATTTCATGTTCAATAATATTGAATATATTGAATATATTATATTCAATTCATATTCAATTCATATTCAATTCATATTCAATTCATATTCAATTCATATTCAATTCATATTCAATTCATATTCAATTCATATTCTATTCATACTCAATTCATATTCTATTCATATGCAATTCATATTCAATTCATATTCAATTCATATTTAATTCATATTCAATTCATATTCAATTCATATTCAATTCATATTCAATTCATATTCAATTCATATTCAATTCATATTCAATTCATATTCAATTCATATTCAATTCATATTCAATTCATATTCTATTCATATTCTATTCATATTCAATTCATATTCAATTCATATTCAATTCATATTTAATTCATATTCAATTCATATTCAATTCATATTCAATTCATATTCAATTCATATTCAATTCATATTCAATTCATATTCAATTCATATTCAATTCATATTCAATTCATATTCAATTCATATTCAATTCATATTCAATTCATATTCAATTCATATTCAATTCATATTCAATTCATATTCAATTCATATTCAATTCATATTCAATTCATATTCAATTCATATTCAATTCATATTCAATTCATATTCAATTCATATTCAATTCATATTCAATTCATATTCAATTCATATTCAATTCATATTCAATTCATATTCAATTCATATTCAATTCATATTCAATTCATATTCAATTCATATTCAATTCATATTCAATTCATATTCAATTCATATTCAATTCATATTCAATTCATATTCAATTCATATTCAATTCATATTCAATTCATATTCAATTCATATTCAATTCATATTCAATTCATATTCAATTCATATTCAATTCATATTCAATTCATATTCAATTCATATTCAATTCATATTCAATTCATATTCAATTCATATTCAATTCATATTCAATTCATATTCAATTCATATTCAATTCATATTCAATTCATATTCAATTCATATTCAATTCATATTCAATTCATATTCAATTCATATTCAATTCATATTCAATTCATATTCAATTCATATTCAATTCATATTCAATTCATATTCAATTCATATTCAATTCATATTCAATTCATATTCAATTCATATTCAATTCATATTCAATTCATATTCAATTCATATTCAATTCATATTCAATTCATATTCAATTCATATTCAATTCATATTCAATTCATATTCAATTCATATTCAATTCATATTCAATTCATATTCAATTCATATTCAATTCATATTCAATTCATATTCAATTCATATTCAATTCATATTCAATTCATATTCAATTCATATTCAATTCATATTCAATTCATATTCAATTCATATTCAATTCATATTCAATTCATATTCAATTCATATTCAATTCATATTCAATTCATATTCAATTCATATTCAATTCATATTCAATTCATATTCAATTCATATTCAATTCATATTCAATTCATATTCAATTCATATTCAATTCATATTCAATTCATATTCAATTCATATTCAATTCATATTCAATTCATATTCAATTCATATTCAATTCATATTCAATTCATATTCAATTCATATTCAATTCATATTCAATTCATATTCAATTCATATTCAATTCATATTCAATTCATATTCAATTCATATTCAATTCATATTCAATTCATATTCAATTCATATTCAATTCATATTCAATTCATATTCAATTCATATTCAATTCATATTCAATTCATATTCAATTCATATTCAATTCATATTCAATTCATATTCAATTCATATTCAATTCATATTCAATTCATATTCAATTCATATTCAATTCATATTCAATTCATATTCAATTCATATTCAATTCATATTCAATTCATATTCAATTCATATTCAATTCATATTCAATTCATATTCAATTCATATTCAATTCATATTCAATTCATATTCAATTCATATTCAATTCATATTCAATTCATATTCAATTCATATTCAATTCATATTCAATTCATATTCAATTCATATTCAATTCATATTCAATTCATATTCAATTCATATTCAATTCATATTCAATTCATATTCAATTCATATTCAATTCATATTCAATTCATATTCAATTCATATTCAATTCATATTCAATTCATATTCAATTCATATTCAATTCATATTCAATTCATATTCAATTCATATTCAATTCATATTCAATTCATATTCAATTCATATTCAATTCATATTCAATTCATATTCAATTCATATTCAATTCATATTCAATTCATATTCAATTCATATTCAATTCATATTCAATTCATATTCAATTCATATTCAATTCATATTCAATTCATATTCAATTCATATTCAATTCATATTCAATTCATATTCAATTCATATTCAATTCATATTCAATTCATATTCAATTCATATTCAATTCATATTCAATTCATATTCAATTCATATTCAATTCATATTCAATTCATATTCAATTCATATTCAATTCATATTCAATTCATATTCAATTCATATTCAATTCATATTCAATTCATATTCAATTCATATTCAATTCATATTCAATTCATATTCAATTCATATTCAATTCATATTCAATTCATATTCAATTCATATTCAATTCATATTCAATTCATATTCAATTCATATTCAATTCATATTCAATTCATATTCAATTCATATTCAATTCATATTCAATTCATATTCAATTCATATTCAATTCATATTCAATTCATATTCAATTCATATTCAATTCATATTCAATTCATATTCAATTCATATTCAATTCATATTCAATTCATATTCAATTCATATTCAATTCATATTCAATTCATATTCAATTCATATTCAATTCATATTCAATTCATATTCAATTCATATTCAATTCATATTCAATTCATATTCAATTCATATTCAATTCATATTCAATTCATATTCAATTCATATTCAATTCATATTCAATTCATATTCAATTCATATTCAATTCATATTCAATTCATATTCAATTCATATTCAATTCATATTCAATTCATATTCAATTCATATTCAATTCATATTCAATTCATATTCAATTCATATTCAATTCATATTCAATTCATATTCAATTCATATTCAATTCATATTCAATTCATATTCAATTCATATTCAATTCATATTCAATTCATATTCAATTCATATTCAATTCATATTCAATTCATATTCAATTCATATTCAATTCATATTCAATTCATATTCAATTCATATTCAATTCATATTCAATTCATATTCAATTCATATTCAATTCATATTCAATTCATATTCAATTCATATTCAATTCATATTCAATTCATATTCAATTCATATTCAATTCATATTCAATTCATATTCAATTCATATTCAATTCATATTCAATTCATATTCAATTCATATTCATTTCATATTCAATTCATATTTAATTCATGTTCAATTCATATTTAATTCATTATGTTTTAAGGGTTGTACAAAATAAACCCCTTTGTAAATTCTCCATTGAAATGGATTGCCGATCCCGATAGCGGCCGCACATAAACAGGTACAGCAAAATATTTTTTTATCAATTTTTAACTAAATAGTGTAATGAAACTTCTAGGCTTTAAATAAATAAATTGTATTGTTCAGAAAAATGTCTCAATTTTTGAATGGTTAAAAATTTAATATTTTATGGTGTCGGGGGTATGCTGTATAAGATAGCGGAGATTTGCCAGCGGAAAACAAAAGATTACGCTACAAGCCACAAGTGGCACCACTAACACAAAAGAGAAGATATTTTGTCAGCGGAAAATAATAAACAGTTTTTTATTCATTTTGTATAAATTCGGTATATGAACTTCTTAACGAATTACGATGAAAGTTGTATAGTAGTATTGGTAATCCATAACTTGGGGGGTGAGTGAGTGAGTGAGTTTTGGACAAAATTCATGGATATGGTCATATTGGACTAAACTTGGCTATTTCATAGCCAATCGTAATGAAATTTAGTTTCTAAATGGATTTTGATTAAACCAAATTTGACTGACTAGATTCATTTTGATCGTTTCTGAGGATTAAAGTGGATTTTGAGCTGGAATAAACTGCATACAGGAATAATTCGGACAAAATTTATTCATTAGAATTTTTACTGAAATTTTTAAATTTTTTGAATTTGTGAGGCCATATAAGTGCTTTTCAGTTTCTGACCAATGTCTCGAAAACTCTGCTTCTGGATTTGTGCAAATCATAAGTCTTTAATCTTTCTTGCGTTACTTACGTCATTGTGTGAGATGCCCTATATAGATTTTCAATAAAATTTAGAGTAGTTTAACAGAATTTTGTCAATATAATTTGTTAGAATTCAGCTAACAAACTGTCTTTAAAAAATTATGGTGGGACTGAAATCAATAGCTGTTTTGTTGGAGATTGTAAACTGCAATTATCAATCAATTATCAATCTAAAATAATTATTGTGCTTTAAAACACACAATTTTTGTCGCTGCATTTTACAATACTCTCAACCATATAAATAAGAAAAATAAATTGTTAGATTAATTATATTACATAATCTACAATTTAATAAATTAAGCTTCATTTAAAAAAATATTTTGAAGTAATTATCTCTAATCATTATACTTGGATACCTTAGGAGTGAATACAATATGAAATAATAAAATAAGAGCATTGGTAATTTGTGCCTACCTTTTTCGGGAAAACTACACAACACTACCCTGAATGAATACCATCCAGCTCAACGAACAAGTATAAAAAATGTAACCACAAATATTATAAATTAGTGCCATTAATTAAAAAAATTGTACGACGAGGCTTTTAGTGGTATATGATGTTTCCACATTTTGTGGAAATTGTAAAGATTTTTTATATGTTTATACCGCCTTACACGATACAAAGCGAAATATGTGTTGGATGATAAATTACTTGAATTGTTTAAATTTTGTGTAATTAGCAGTAATGGTTGGTACTTTGGTACCTAAAATATATTATAAACCGTATCAATCACACCCTAATTTAAATTTTATGGATTCCAATAGAAAACACATGCATACCTCCGTAAATATGCCATGATTTATACATAAATAAACTTACCTTTTGTTAGTTTTTACCAAAAAAGCTATATCTAATATACTAAAATCCTATTTCTTGTCTAAAACACAATGTGCCCCTGCCTTACCTTATTTTGTGATTTGATACCATCCGTTTAATGGTTCATTTTTCCGCCCCATTTCGATAAAAGATCAATTTAGTGCATTATAAGAACCCGGAAAGGCTTTGTGTAAAAGAATTTTTAAATAAAATCGAATCGATTTGCCTTAATGCACATCCATCTCGGGTAAACAACACTATTCGAGATTGTACTCTAGAGAGTATTGGAATATATATTATGTATCATGACCTAAATCGCATTTTTATTGTGTTACCGCACATACCGGTCTATTTAGTAGGACGAATGATGGATGATAATCCTTTTTTTGTGTTATCATACCACACAAGTAACGGTACACATTGTTGTGTGTATTATGTAAAAAGGACATTTTTCATGAATAAATGAAAAGATAAGGAATCGTCTTGATACACAATGCTACTCTTGTATATAATACACTTTTATTTGATAGGTGATGAATTTTGTACGTAATTGATTGATGGATTAAATAAATTTCGGAAAATTCTGTGTTCAGGTGGCAATTTGATCAGTGACATTACACCCTAATTCGAGGTTCAAGAATGTTAATCCTCACAAAGAATAAGTATCGGTTTTCAATAGGTAGATATACTTAAAAATAAGTAGCGTGTAAGAGGCAAACGAAAGTATTTATTTTATACGCAAATTAAATATTTGAACTCTTTAATTTTTGGTTTAAACTTGAAGAAATACACGTTTAGCAGTAAAAAGAAAATTAGGTAAATTGAGTAAATTAAATAGAATAAGTAAATTAAATAAATTAAGTAATCAAATTAAGTAAATTAAGTCAATCAAGTAAACTAAGTAAAATAAATAAAATGAGTTATTAAAGTAAAATACGAAATTAAATAAATTAAATACAATAAATAAATAAAATAAATTAAATAAATTAAATAAATTAAATAAATTAAATAAATTAAATAAATTAAATAAATTAAATAAATTAAATAAATTAAATAAATTAAATAAATTAAATAAATTAAATAAATTAAATAAATTAAATAAATTAAATAAATTAAATAAATTAAATAAATTAAATAAATTAAATAAATTAAATAAATTAAATAAATTAAATAAATTAAATAAATTAAATAAATTAAATAAATTAAACTAATTAAATAAATTAAATAAATTAAATAAATTAAATAAATTAAATAAATTAAATAAATTAAATAAATTAAATAAATTAAATAAATTAAATAAATTAAATAAATTAAATAAATTAAATAAATTAAATAAATTAAATAAATTAAATAAATTAAATAAATTAAATAAATTAAATAAATTAAATAAATTAAATAAATTAAATAAATTAAATAAATTAAATAAATTAAATAAATTAAATAAATTAAATAAATTAAATAAATTAAATAAATTAAATAAATTAAATAAATTAAATAAATTAAATAAATTAAATAAATTAAATAAATTAAATAAATTAAATAAATTAAATAAATTAAATAAATTAAATAAATTAAATAAATTAAATAAATTAAATAAATTAAATAAATTAAATAAATTAAATAAATTAAATAAATTAAATAAATTAAATAAATTAAATAAATTAAATAAATTAAATAAATTAAATAAATTAAATAAATTAAATAAATTAAATAAATTAAATAAATTAAATAAATTAAATAAATTAAATAAATTAAATAAATTAAATAAATTAAATAAATTAAATAAATTAAATAAATTAAATAAATTAAATAAATTAAATAAATTAAATAAATTAAATAAATTAAATAAATTAAATAAATTAAATAAATTAAATAAATTAAATAAATTAAATAAATTAAATAAATTAAATAAATTAAATAAATTAAATAAATTAAATAAATTAAATAAATTAAATAAATTAAATAAATTAAATAAATTAAATAAATTAAATAAATTAAATAAATTAAATAAATTAAATAAATTAAATAAATTAAATAAATTAAATAAATTAAATAAATTAAATAAATTAAATAAATTAAATAAATTAAATAAATTAAATAAATTAAATAAATTAAATAAATTAAATAAATTAAATAAATTAAATAAATTAAATTAATTTAAAAAATCAAAAAATTAAATATTTTAACCGTAATCAAGTTTAATGGTACGGAGAGTCAACCGTAAAACGATTTTTACATGAAATTTGGTATTGTGAATCAAAATGAGATTAAAATTGGATTTTTGCAGGAAATTCTTAATAATATTTACAACTGAATATATTATATTCATAGTGCTGATAATGCGAAAAAAAACTTGCTTACCAAAATTAAAAATTAAATCAGCGAAAAATATTATTATTTTTTATTTTATTGATAACTATGCGATCTGTTTTGGGGCTCAAGGCTCATCCTGTTCTTTCGCTGTTATGCTTTTTTACGTCCTTACTTTACGCCTCTCGGCCAACTTGAGGACGTACGGGTATAGGACCGATTTAAAACCATCTGCACATTGCAAGTTCCATGCCAGCATATACTGGCATGGAAGATGGGTCGGCCCATGGGGTTTTGTACACCGACAGGAGGTCATAGATGTGTAACATTTCAGGCGCAAAATGTCAAAAACAAAAATATGCTACAAAAGGGAACTTCCAATATATTCAATTATGCCTTATTTTAACCGATATTGTTGTAATTTAGTTGGTGGAATTTTACAATTAATTTTAGAAGAAACTATATACAAAGTGACAGAGTAGGGCGGAATTAGATAATTTATAACAAACACCATCAAACATCAAGCGAGAGAAGTCGAAATCGGGAATACCGAAAATTGCAAAAGGTCCGAGAATTGAATAAGACCAGAAGAAAAAGATAATTTCAATACCGATATGTGAAAGAGTGCAAAGAGAGCGCAGCACGGCTAGAGAATAAGTGACACGAATTAACCTACAGAGGAGAAGAAAAATAATGAGGATGGCTCGTCGAAGATTTTAGTGTGATTGTTGAGCAGTGGAGTTGATTGCTAGAGACGGAGCAATCCTGAACTAAAGGCTAGAATGAAGGGACGTGCTATGTTGACAGGAGTTTAAGTTGAGATAATAATAATAATTATCCCAACGACCTATTACCCCTCCCAACCGCACGCGGGGAGTCTCCATCTGTATTATTATTATTTTTTTGAGTATAATTCAAGTGAATTATAAACAAGGATATCGAATTGCTTAACCAGTGCAATTGAAAACTTGGATGTTAAAACGACTAATGTTTATTAGTATTAAAATCAAATGTGATTATAAATGAATAGCTAAGTGAATAGTTAAGCAAAACGATACCCGTTGCAGACAGAACGAAAATGGAAGTCGAGTCTGCTTAGTACAAGCAGATTTGATAGATTTAAAATAGGTAAAACATGATAAAGTAAACCAAAATAAAATGAAACAAAACAAAAAAAAATAAGTTAAATAAAACATCAAAATCAAGAAAAATAAAAAAGTTTTTTCAACATGCGTTTCGTCATATTAAAATCGATTAAATGGCAGTGTTGATTAGCTTCGAACATCATTCTAGAGACGGGCTCATTCTTTCCGTAATCAGTTCGATGAGGGTCGATTCTAAACATAGGTACCCTTCTAAAATCTCGCGAATTTATATTTAGATAAATTTTACCTAGCAGAACTGAAAAATCGATATCGCCGGTTAGAAATTGATGAATGAAAACCACGTCTACAACAACTCGGCGCTTACTAAGTGGTTGTAAATTAATAAGCTTTAAGCGATCTTGATATGGAGGCAGGTTGAACATGTCCACCCACGGTAGCCCCCGTAAAGCAAAGCGAAGAAATCTTCGCTGGACTGCTTCAATCCTCTTAATGTGAACCTCATTATAAGGCGACCACACCTGGCTAGCATACTCGAGCAAGGGACGAACCAATGTTGAGAAGAGAGCCTTCGTAACATAAGGATCATCGAATTCTTTCGACCAACGCTTGATGAAACCGAGCGCAGAGTTGGCTTGATTGATAATACGATCAATGTGTTGTCTGAAATTCAATTCACTGTCGCAAATGACTCCCAAATCACGAACAGAGTTGGCTCTAGTAATGACATCGCTGTTAATGTAATAGTCGCGAGAAATTTACTGTGCACATTTTCGAGAGTAGGTGATTGTTTGACATTTACCCACGTTCAAATCAAGGTTGTTCTTTGCACACCAAGTGGAGAAGTTATTGAGGTTGGATTGTAATAGGCTCTTGTCGGTAGTGTTTGAAATCCGTCTGTAAATCTTCATGTCATCGGCGTATATAGATATCGATGAATTTTTTATTAAACATTCAGCGTCGTTGATTGACAGAATGAAAAAAATTGGCCCCAAATGGCTGCGTTGGGGTACTCTAGATGTTGCTGATATATGAGTTGATACTGATGACCTGAACACTACATGGTATAAACGGCCTTTAAGATAAGAGCGCACCCAACGGAGAATTTGGGGAGGAAAGCCAAGGGCCCTAAGCTTAAACAAAATAACTTCATGAGAAATCCTGTCAAACGCCTTGCTAAAATCGGTGAAGATAACGTCAACCTCTTTCCCTGCTTCCATCGTATTTAATGTTTGTGAAGTGAATTCAATAAGGTTTGTGGTCGTGGACCGTGCTTTGAGAAAACCATGCTGATTGTCAGAAAATAACGGTTTACAATGAAAATACAGTGAATCATACACAATACTTTCAAACAGCTAGATAATTTTGCAATCGGTCGGTAATCACAGATGTCTGACTTGCAGCCGTTCTTATGAATCGAAACTATAAAAGAACTTTTCCATATGGATGGAAAAATACCAAGCGAAATCGACTTTTGGAAAAGTGTCGTTAGTGGCTGAGCAAGAAAATCACTACAGTTTTTTAGGACGATGGATGGGGTAGACCGTCAGGCCCGGAAGAAAAATCATCTTTAAGTTCGGAAATCTTTTGTACCACGGATTCATAATCGATCTCAATAGAAGTTAAGGTTGTTGAATACAATTATTCATGTATGTAAAGTAACTTTCATCGGGTTTAAAATCGCTGTTTGTGAAAGCCAGACTGAAGAAGTTAGCAAAATGGTTTGTTATGACTTTAGGATCATTAGAAGAATGATCCTTATACTTCAAAGTGGAAGGGTATCCGTCGGACTTTTTGAGATGGATAGATGCTGAAAAGTGTGGAGCGAATAAAATAATTGAGAACAGAGTGATTTGCATTCTTAGTCGAATAGCCCTGTGATCGGCATTGCCATATACATAATGGACAACTCTCGTTTAAATCGTTAGATAATATTATTAGCGTTTTGATGATTATCCGATGGGCGTATTCTACCAGAGCAAAGAAATCACTTTAACTTCCTATGATTGGTCTTAGTGTGATATAGAACGAGTACTTATCAAATCGGGCATTTTAAGGAGTTTTTTAATACTAATTTGTCAGTAAAATGGTTATTCTATGTTCCATTATAAAATTTGGCCACCTCAAAAACCTGAATCCCTTGAATTCTAGCCAGCCCTCAAATGTGCCTGAAAAGAAATACTCGTTCAGACGCGCTCTTACTGGCTAATTTTTGGTTTCCTTAATTTTTATACCTGCTTCGAGAGAATCTATATAAATTCCAGAATGCCGTTTTATCATTGTTCAATGTTTAATTGAGAATGTTGCCTTTCGGTTACTGAAGTCTGTCTGTTCATATATATCAACTTCCCAAATTTAGGGATTACCCTAAATTATGAAAAATAAATTTATTATTGTCATTTAAACCTTCTCGATTAGCGTACATGAGGCAAGAGTAATATCAAATAATTCATGCTATGTACATAGTAACAAAGTGTGGCACGCACCCCTTTGATTGATATCTAAGCCACCTCTGCATAAATGGTTTGAGTTTGCACCACCTTCCGCACTAGTCTGAATATCATTTGGTATTTAACGGCTTACATTCACGCTTGTGTTGGAGGATGAAGCTCTCAGTCATATGGAGTTAGCCAAATTTTATTTTATTTTAACTCAACTGGACGCACAAAGCGTCTGACATACAGATACACACCTTGTTCATGGTATTGAGCATGCATTAGTAGACAGGTTAGTTCCGGAGTTCCCTGCGGATGAAGCCCCTTGAATTTTTTATCATAAACCGACTAAGAGAGAAAAACGTTTAAACCCAAGAGCATTTTGTTTTGGGACAAATGCCTCATCATTTTATTAGCAATTATCTCGAATAGGGGCGAAACGAGGTCTCTCTTCAAAATTACGGTTGCTGTCGTTTACTAAAATCCAATATTCATAATTAGCAATCTCGTTATATTTTAGTTTCAGAATGTTTCTTTTTGTTTTCTGGATTTTTGGCCAGGTTATCTGGAAAGAGCGTGGTCGTATTTTACTTAGTTCTGTTAGAGCACTATTTGTATCGTTAAACAAATGGTTCCTTGTTTTATTTTTATTAAATTTTCCATTGATAAAATTTTTTTTCGGCCGCCTAGGTGTCCAAAACTCATCATATATGGTTGTTTATCCGAACATTCACCCGTCGCTATTTTTACTCAGACCGTTTGTATTGGATGAATCTAGTCTCTTCTATAAATAGTAACCAATATAGGTTTTTATTTAAATTTTTGTCTTATTTTTTGTATTTTATTTTATCATAGAAAAAAAAGTAATTTGACATGAAAGCAGTTTATCTGAAATGTTCTCTAATGCGGACAAAATAAAATGTTCAATAATATTTAGGATAAAATCATGTAAAACGTAACCCATTACTATGTACAAGTAACATTTTCAATAAACAAATACGAGACCATGTTAGGTAACTCAGAATTCACGAGACGCAGATAAAAAAAATGTCAAAATAAATAAAGGAAACAGAGGAAATTAATTAGAGTTCATGTTAATGTTGTTGAATTACACTGCACACAATGTCAACACCCACGGCTCTATGTAATTTTTATAAAAAGCGACAGCAAAAATAACATTTTATTTCGATGTATCCTTTAATATTGTCGATGTCGCTTCCATTGTCGTAAATGTTGCCTTAAAACAAACAATTGCCGTCTAAAAAATAGTTATCATATATTTATACACATTTTGTTCCAGAAATTTGAAGTGTTTTATTAACTAGCTTCAGTTGTGCTTCATATATAAATATATGACAGTAAAATCCCTCTGAATGTCGGCGATGTGCTACCGTAACCCCGCGTTTAATAAGTTTATAAAAATGGGTATACAAATGAAATTTCCATCTACAGTAGAAATGAAAATCCATTTCGAAAATGAACAAACAGAAAATTCCTTATACATTTTCCGCCAATCAATCACTCAGATATCTGGCAACTTAAAATAACGTTGTATTGTTTAAGTTTAGATTCACTGAACCTTACAAAATACAGGGCATTTATTATCTATCTTTGTTCACCTTTCTTTGGTTACTTAAAGCAATTTTTCACTTTCATGAATTTTAAGTACTTTTCAGATGGAGAGAAAAAATCAATTTGGAATGAAATATACGCGTATTTATGTATTTTACTGTTACGTGTAAAGGTTTTACTGGTTTGCACAGTATTTATGATACTGCTACCATATATTGATTTGATTCAAAACATCAAAATCTTGCACTCGCGTACGGATTAAATTTATAATGTTTGGTAAAACATTTAGGGGAGTAGTTTAGTGTTCATGTTGCACGCAGCGTTAAATACTGTTATATTAAATGTTGCGTTAAATTATTGCGTTGATTACGTGACATTTTAACGTAAAATGTTATACAGAAACACCTCGATATAACGTACAAATTGGGGAGTCCGTTAAATCCGAATGTTTTTAAATTTAATCTATTCGATCGAATTTAATCTGGGGCGGAACTCAGGCATTTCTTAGCCGATTATGATGTGATTGGGTATGATGTATGGAAATGGAATTATTAAATTATTATTGAAAGAATTTCTGGAATATGGCCATCTGGGGTGGAACTCGATCAATTCTTGACCGGCTATGATGAAATATGTTGAATGGAAGTGGGATTCTTAAATGATTTTTGCAAGAATTTGTGGAATATGGGGACGGAACTTGTTAAATTCTTAACTGATTATGATGGGATTGGTTATGTTGGATGGAAGTGGGATTCTTAAATAATTTTTGGAAGAAGTTCTGGAACTCGATCAATTGTTAACCGATTCTGACGGAATTGGGTATGTTGTATGGAAATGGGATTCTTAAACATGAGCATAATAACATACATATAATGATGTGTGCATAATATAAAATATAAATTTAGTTAGAATTATAAAGCAATTAACCAAAATTTGCACATATATGCTATCCAATGAAGTTTTATAATTTGTTTCCTGTCCAGGCTGCTTTATATTATATTAGCAGATAGAGCGCGCTTCCCGCCCCACCAGCCTTTGCATTGTGCTTTTAGATAATTGTTAAGATTAGTTACGATAAACAAATTTTTATTTGTTCCTACTCTGGAGAAACACTTTATTCACTTTTATAAGCCATCGTACATTCATCCCCTACTATAACTTAAAATCTTTCAAAACTTCTCTCATGTCAGAATTTTTAGTCATTCTACAAATATCAACAACTTTCTACAAGTATCAACAATGACGGATAATGACGTCATTTGTCTAATCGAAGATTGTATACTAAATGAGTCCGTTCGGCCTCCAACCAAAAATGTGGCAGCTATAGGCCAAAGCTATATAAAAACTTTTATTTATTTATTACATATTAGCTGAGTTACCCGGCGATGCACGGGAGGTATATAATTCAAATACCTAGATTGTTATGCAAGAATTCTCTCTTTACATCGCTGTAGTTGCAATCACATATGAAAAGAACATTATAAGTAGCTGTATTCAGTAACGGGTGCCTCCGTCAATGCATCCAGGCGAACTTTTGTAATGATATTATTGGACATCCTGTTTGTGAGGATAGTTAATTAATTTTGGTTTGGTATTTGTTACCAATTGCCAAATAATTATACTCCATTTTTACAAACCATTAACCAGATCGAAGTGAATAATAAATATAAAGATATTTTAGTTAATAATTTTTATTATAAAGCCTTTTGATAAACAATATTTTTGATTTTTCCATTTGGTGTGTAAATAAATAAATTTTTTGGCATTCCCACTCTGGAGCAAGCAACATACAGTTGGCCATGTGAAAAGCATGAATTTTCCAAAATAACACCAGCTATTTTCAATGATTGCCCCTGGGCTTTGTTGATTGTCATTGCAAAAGCATGGCGTAATGGGAATTGTAGTCGCTTGAATTCAAACGGCAAATCTGTGGGAATTATAGGAATACGTGGAATTAGCGCATATTCTCCTTTTTTTTACCGGTAATAATCGTTGCTTCAATCACATTCGGTATCAATTTCTTCACACAATGCCGTGTTCGGAGCTGTATTATTGGTGAACCCTCTTTTAAAAATAATATGTGTGGTGGAATACCAGGTGGCTCCAAAGAATTAAGAAACTCTATTAGATAATTGACGGATTGATCCACATCAGTAACCGTGTCGATAGATTTGTATTTCATTAGTGGCCCGGGTAGCCGTGTTCCGTTGCACAATTTCGGTGGATCTAAATTTCGGAGCAGTATTATTGGTGAACCATGGCCCTGTGAAAAGCATGAATTTTCCAAAATAACACCAGCTATTTTTAATGATTGCCCCTGGGCTTTGTTGATTGTCATTGCAAAAGCATGGCGTAATGGGAATTGTAGTCGCTTGAATTCAAACGGCAAATCTGTGGGAATCAGAGGAATACGCCGAATTAGCGCATATTCTCCTTTTTTTACCGGTAATAATCGTTGCTTCAATCACATTCGGTATCAATTTCTTCACACAATGCCGTGTTCCGTTGCACAATTTTGGTGGATCTAAATTTCGGAGCTGTATTATGGTGAACCCTCTTTTAAAAATAGTATGTGTGGTGGAATACCAGGTGGCTCCAAAGAATTAAGAAACTCTATTAGATAATTGACGGATTGATCCACATCAGTAACCGTGTCGATAGATTTGTATTTCATTAGTGGCCCGAGTAGTTCCGATTGAATTTCATTATTTAATTTATTAACGCCGTCATTTTTGGGACCTAAAGATTGTCTTAAATTTAAATTAATAAAATTAATTTGAATATTTAAATCAATTATAGTAGAGGTATGATTTGTGTATAACAATCGCACGCTAGATATCCTGTTTGGTGTCTAAATTTGCGACTAAGGCGCTATTTCGGAACATTTAAATAATCGTATCTATACATGTAAAAATGAGTTCTTGATCCAGGGCAGACTTCTGGATTGGAGCATGTCACTAATTTCACTTTCCTAAAGTCATTCCTGTCAAAAAAGTTTAAAAAAATTGAAATTTGATAAAAAATTTGTACCACAGCCCCTTGAACCCGGGGCCCAGTCCCTTCAAAAGTATCGTGGTCTTGGTCCTGAACATGCAACATATACATGGTAAAAATTTTATGGCGATCGGTAAAGCGGCTAATTCGTTATTTCAGAACAATCAAATAATTGTATCTTTACATGTAAAAATTAATTTTTGATCCAAGGACGGACCCCTCGAATTCAAACATGTCTCTTATTTCATATAACCCCTTTCCAAAACTCATTCTCGTAAAAAAAATTAAATTTTTGAAAAAATTGTACCGCAGCCCCTAGACCCCGGGGTCCAGCCCCTTTCACAATATCGTAAGATAGGTCCTGAACATGCAACACTTGCATGGTAAACATTTCATTGCGATCGGTTGAGCGACTAAGAAGTCATTTAGGAATAATCAAATATTTGTATCTATACACGTAAAAATTAATTTTTGATCCAGGGCTGGGCCCCTCGGATTTAAACATGTCAGTAATTTTATATAACCAGCCCCATAAACTCATTTTCGTGAAAAAATTTAAAGAAAATTAAAATTTATTAAAAAATTTGTAACGCAGCCCCTAGACCCCGGGATCCAGCCCCTTTCACAATATCGTAAGATAGGTCCTGAACATGCAACATTTGCATGGCAAACATTTCATGGGGATCGGTTGAGCGACTGTAAAGTCATTTTTGAATAATCAAATATTTGTATATATACATGTAAAAATTAATTTTTGATCCAGGGCTGGGCCTTTGGATTCAAACATGTTAGTAATTTCATATAACCAGCCCCATAAACTAATTTTCGTGGAAAAATTTAAAGAAAATTAAAATTTTCGAAAAAAGTTGTACCGCAGCCCCTAGACTCCGGGGCCCACCCCCTTTCACAATATCGTAAGATTGATCCTTACCATGCAATATTTGCATGGTAAACATTTCATGGCGATCGGTTGAGCGACTGAGAAGTCAGTTTGGAATAATCACACATTTCTATATCACACAATTCTATAAACATGTAAAAATTCATTTTTGATCCAGGGCTGGGCCCCTCGGATTCGAACATGTCAGTAATTCCATATAACCAGCTCCATAAACTCATTTTCGTGGAAAAATTTAAAGAAAATTAAAATTTCAAAAATCGGTCAAAAATTGTACTGCAACCCCTTCCAAAATATCCAGCCCCTTCCAATACATCATAAGGTTGGTTCTGGATATGCAGCATTTTTTTATTGGCTGGAACCAACTGGGTTGGCCAAATGAAGAGAGTTCTGGTCCATCCAGTGAAGATAGCTTATATTCTGTGTCAATTAGAGTCCTTTTAAAAATTTATTTTGCATACACGACTTTATCAATCGAATTGGCAAGTTCATCCTGGTAATGAACATTTTGCGACAAAGAATCTTTGTATTTTCTACAGACATTTTTCTCATTAATACATTTTTTTTAAATAATAGCGAACATCCTCGCTACCGGTTTATGTTAGAAGCGCATGAGGAAACTGTTTCGTTTAAATAAAATATTTTATTTATTAAACCTGACCAATTATGAATTATGCCTGACCAACTACCATTCAGCGTTAATAAATTGAATTAAATCGAGAAGCTACTCCGAATAATTAGAAATATAGATTTGCAAGATAGACAAGCTACATATTTTTTTCCATGGTGAACTCTATAACCGAAGTTTTGTGACATTTTGACAAACATGCGCACTTGAACTATATTATATTTTAAGCACGGCAAACCTTTTATTTATGTTATCGGTATCTATTGTTAGGCCAAACTTACATTTCAATACAATTTAATAAAAATTTAACTTTTGTACGAAAATTGAAAATAATCGGTGGGAGAATTTCAAGCTTAATCTACAGCATTCATTCTTTTTTTGATTTTTTTTTTGGGGTGATAAAATTTTTAGTTGGACAAGGCAAGTTTTTAAACGATTAGAAATAAAATTTCAGTTGCTGACAAATTACTTAAAATAACTGACCAATTGAGCCCAAATAGTGACCAATCAGACCGAACTTTTTGATGTGTAAACATCTTTACGCGCGCCTACCAAAATTTTTGATGTGTAAACATCTTTACGCGCGCCTACCAATTTTTTTTGTATTAGAGTAAACTTGTAAATGAAACGAACGGAAATGACGTATACCTACTTCGTTTGAAAAAAAAGCAAGAAACTCAACAAAAACAATTTTTACTATACATGGCATGCTTTTATGTATATGTATAATTGTAGGGAAAATGAAAAAATTAATTTAATGAATGAAATAAAAACCATCGACATTTCCATCGATCAAAAAATCAAAAAAAAAATACGATACAATATACGAATTACGATTACGAAATTGCATACTTTTAAACGATTAAAAACACAGTCAACAACTGCTGTATATTGCTTTATCACGAGTGACGAGTCTCTAGGCGCTGTTCATCACGTCGGCTATCAATGATCATGTCTTCTACTGAATGGGGTTATAATGACATCTCGTTTTTAACATTGAACTGCCAGAGTCTCAGGTCACAGTCACGCAGGTATGCTCAATTCATTTGGTTTTCGAGACCTGGCTGCGCAATGACAAACTTGTTAATATTCCTACGTTTGAATGCTGTTTTCAGTTCAATAGAGATGGTCAGAGGGCTGCCGGAGAAGCAATTCCGCCAAAAGATCCATAAAATGAGCATAGTGGACACAAATAATTTACCGTACTTTTTCAAAACCAATATTGACGTAACAAATGGACTGGCGAATGGAACTATAGGCTGTCTAAAGTCTATCGAATGCATAGGCATCCTAACCAGGACAACGAGAACGGTGAAAACGTAGACAGTAAAAAATGTCAAACGACTCTGGATGGATTTCGGTTCAAATTCACAAGTTGGCAAGAAGGTCAGGTGGCTTGAAGCTGGGTGGGCGCAGAAAACGAATATCGACCGATGTTTGGTGCCCATTTCTAGAAAAAGCTCAACTATTAATCGAAACAACAATTAATGTAAAGCGTCGTACCTTCATGTGCCACCACAATTCATGCATCACACGGTGGTACCTACAACGAGATAGTCAGTATATACTCTTACGATAAAAGACACAGTTAATAAATTGTGTATATTGCTTTAGCACGAGCAACGAGTCTCGAAGGACTGTTCATTACGTCGGCTATCGATGATCATGTCGTCTACCATGGACATAAAAAGGGGACCTCAATGAGTCTTCTTCAAAATTAGCTATCGCGCCTCACTACAAATCCGCTTTATCCGTTGTAATGGCGAATTTTGTACGAGATAATAATGACGTCTGGTTTTTAACATTGAACTGTCAGAGTCTTAGGTCATACACATCACCTCGACCTAACTGACACAATCACGCAAGGATGCTCAATTTTCTTGCTTTTCCAGATCTGCGTTCAGTTCAAGAGAGACGGTGAGTGAGCTGCCGGAGTAACAATATATAAAAATTCAAATAGAATACTCATACCATACAGTCACCTCTCATAAAGAAATCATCGTTGGACAAACAACTGGTATAAGCGTAACAACACAACTCATTGATGATATATACGGCTGAACTTCAGCTTCTCGGAATAAGATGCTTTTTGTAGTTGTATTAACCTCGCCGAATAAATCTTTCGAAGACATAATGAAGTTCATACATTTCGTCCTTGCCCCATATCCTAAAGAATTTCAAAAATTCTCCAAGGAGACTATCATCTTTTGCCGGTGATTATGAGCGGGGATTTCAATATTAATGTTGCTGTTCCTCAAGCTTAACTACTTATAAACTTCCTGCGAGACGCATTCGATTTGGACATGAACTCAGATCGAAATATATTTACTACTAGATATGGGACGACCATATTGTGCAGTTTTTCAATGAAA
Source organism: Nephrotoma flavescens (assembly GCA_932526605.1). Lineage (NCBI taxonomy): Eukaryota > Metazoa > Arthropoda > Insecta > Diptera > Tipulidae > Nephrotoma > Nephrotoma flavescens. The sequence continues at coordinate 69,689,385 of OW052222.1, read as the reverse complement.
ATTTTTAAAGTTAGAGTCGACAGTATATAATATATCTTATTTTAGCTACCAAAATCCAATTGCGTCGATTATACCGAAAGAGTAATAGACCAATTAAACGATAATAAACAAATGAAAAACTCTGGTTAGTAAAATTGCATTCCTTCTTCCTTCAAAGTAAACTGTACCCACGTACTGTACACACGCCATGTTTACACATCTCCTTGAGAGTACTAATGAACTCACTCATTTTTTTTTTTTTGTATTAGAGTAAACTTGTAAATGAAACGAACGGAAATGACGTATACCTACTTCGTTTGAAAAAAAAGCAAGAAACTCAACAAAAACAATTTTTACTATACATGGCATACTTTTATGTATATGTATAATAGTAGGGTAAATGAAAAAATTAATTTAATGAATGAAATAGAAAGCATCGACATTTCCATCGATCAGAAAAATCAAAAAAAAAATTACGATACGAATTACGATTACGAAATTGCATACTCATGCGATTAAAAACACAGTCAACAACTGCTGTATATTGCTTTATCACGAGTGACGAGTCTCTATAGGCGCTGTTCATCACGTCGGCTATCAATGATCATGTCTTCTACTGAATGGGGTTATAATGACATCTCGTTTTTAACATTGAACTGCCAGAGTCTCAGGTCACAGTCACGCAGGTATGCTCAATTCATTTTGTTTTCGAGACCTGCCTGCGCAATGACGAACTTGTTAATATTCCTACGTTTGAATGGTGTTTTCAGTTCAATAGAGATGGTCAGTGGGCTGCCAGTGTAGCAATTCCGTCAAAAGATCCATAAAATGAGCATAGTGGACACAAATAATTTACCGTACTTTTTCAAAACCAATATTGACGTAACAAATGGACTGGCGAATGGAACTATGGGCTGTCTAAAGTATATCGATTGCATAGGCATCCTAACCAGGACAACGAAAACGATGAAAACGTCGACAGTAAAAAATGTCAAACGACTCTGGATGGATTTCGGTTCAAATTCACAAGTTGGCAAGAAGGTCAGGTGGCTTGAAGCTGGATGGGCGCAGAAAACGAATATCGACCGATGTTTGGTGCCCATTTCTAGAAAAAGCTCAACTATTAATCGAAACAACAATTAATGTTAAGCATAAACAACAATTAGTGTAAAGCGTCGTACCTTCATGTGCCACCGTACCTTCATGTACCTACAACGAGATAGTCAGTATATACTCTTACGATAAAAGACACAGTTAACAAATTGTGTATATTGCTTTAGCACGAGTAACGAGTCTCGAAGGACTGTTCATCACGTCGGCTATCGATGATCATGTCGTCTACCATGGACGTAAAAATGGGACCTCAATGGGTCTTCTTCAAAATTAACTATCGCGCCGCACCACAAATCCGCTTTATCCGTTGTAATGGCGAACTTTGTACGAGATAATAATGACGTCTGGTTTTTAACATTGAACTGTCAGAGTCTTAGGTCATACACATCACCTCGACCTAACTGACACAGTCACGCAAGGATGCTCAATTTTCTTGCTTTTCCAGATCTGCGTTCAGTTCAAGAAAGACGGTGAGTGAGCTGCCGGAGTAACAATATATAAAAATTCAAATAGAATACTCATACCATACAGTCACCTCTCATAAAGAAATCATCGTTGGACAAACAACTGGTATAAGCGTAACAACACAACTCATTGATGATATATACGGCTGAACTTCAGCTTCTCGGAATAAGATGCTTTTTGTAGTTGTATTAACCTCGCCGAATAAATCTTTCGAAGACATAATGAAGTTCATACATTTCGTCCTTGCCTCATATCCTAAAGAATTTCAAAAATTCTCCAAGGAGACTATCATCTTTTGCCGGTGATTATGAGCGGGAATTTCAATATTAATGTTGCTGTTCCTCAAGCTGAACCACTTATAAACTTCCTGCGAGACGAATTCGATTTGCACATGAACTCAGATCGAAATATATTTACTACTAGATATGGGACGACCATATTGTACAGTTTTTCAATGAAAATTTTTAAAGTTAGAGTCCACAGTATATAATATATCTTATTTTAGCTACCAAAATCCAATTGCGTCGATTATACCGAAAGAGTAATAGACCAATTTAACGATAATAAACAAATGAAAAACTCTGGTTAGTAAAATTGCATTCCTTCTTCCTTCAAAGTAAACTGCACCCACGTACTATACACACGCCATGTTTACACATCTCCTTGTGAGTACTAATGGACTCACTCATTTTTTGTTTTTACAACATTCTTTTGATGGGGTGCCAGCGTGGCGTACTGAGGAGCTAAAATGGCTTGACAACGGCTGGTATGAACTAATTATCACTTTAGTTAGTCGGAAACTGTCGGAAACCATCACGAATTCACAGTTGCAATCTCTGCCAAAATGATAAAACAAATCTAAATATATTTTGTTGACATTTACTAACATTTAGCAATTTAAACAAAATCTTGATGTTATAGGAAATGGATGGTAAAATCGAACATCAGAGTTGGATGCTTTGATTGTTTTTTAATTGTCATGGCATTTTAAGTGAGTTCATCCGTGCAAGATGAGAATGTCGTCCAGGTTGGACTTGTGCTCACTAAAATGACACGTTTAACAGCGATTGTTGTAAAATCGCGTTCTCAATTTACGAAATGGCGCATGATTGATTGATTGATTGATTGATTGGACTGTAGAACCAAGTACTTGACGAGTGTCCCGGTTAACGCCGGGCCTATTCCTACAGCCTTTTTACACATAACAATAGGAGGGATAGGAAAGGTTTTTTTTTTTTTTTGGGACAGAACGACCCGGGGGGATAAAGGTTTAATAGGTTCAATGGATAACGATGATATTGGTCTTCAAAAATTGCTTCTTTAAATCAGCAACCTGATAAAAAAATAATTTTATTTCACGAGCATCTGGAAATTCCCTGAAATATAATTCAACATTAATAATTTCCAGCTACCTAAAATAAAATTGATTGATTAATTCACTCCGAATACAGTCACCTAGGTAAATCCGATAGTGAGTAATACAAACAACACAATTCTAAACTACACAATCATCAATTAATATTTTAAAGAAGTATTAGTCCACAAACATCTTAAGACTCCTGAAATTTAATTCTTCATTAATGTTTTTCGGCTTCCTAAATAATACAAACATTTATTGATTAATCCTCCTAAAACTCAACAACTTACAAAAGAATTTCCTGAAATCATAGTTATTAGAATTATATTAATAATAAAACTAAACTGAAATCCAGTAGCATTTAAAAATTATACTGTAAACATGGTTGGGCTGTATAGTACTTAAATTGTCAGACTAATATTTTGAAACTTACAACCAATTTCTCAGAATTCCATCGTCAAACAGCGAAACACTTAACATCAAATTGGTAAGAAACACAAATCGAAATATACAAAATTTTCAAGATCAGTCTCGAAATAACACCAACGATAAATTTTGTTTTACGCCGCAATGATTTCATTGGGTAATTTAACTATATCCCGCGAATTTCTTTTTAATTAATTTGTCCAAGATAAAAAGGTAATTCAATTATTACAACAATAATGTTAGTTCCGAATAATGAAAATTAACAGAATTATTCATTAATTTTACAAGTATGAGCACTTTAAGTAAGAACTAACAAGCAATTTATTCAAGATTTCAATATTCTTAGCTTATTAAGGAATCAAATCAACTGCATACATTAAAGGGGCAATTAAATATCTATACTTAAAAGATTTTTTCTCAGTACAATACAGCCATATCCTTCATAATAAGCCAAGCTTAATAGTGAAATTTTATTTGCACGTAACAGTACATAATAACAATCTTAAGAGTTTATACAAAATAATAAGAAATCATATAGTGATTTAAACAAATAATTAATCGTTCGTTAAGAGTTAAACTTAATAACATCACAATACTGTTAGTAAGATAAAAATTAATTTACATTTAGCGTTCATCTTCTGAGTATATTTCATTTGTAACTTATTTATTAATACTTTAACTTATGGAAGTTTATAAAATTCCAGGAGATGGTAATTGCCTTTTTAATTCTCCATCAGCTACAAATGAAAGAAAGAAAGAACGAAAGAACCCAGAAACCATCCTGCAGTGTTAATCAGTTACGGACTATCGTAACTGAGTACCTCAGGAATAATCTTAATGATTACATTCCAACGTTCTATATATTCATCTAACCTTAAATTGTCTGAAAGTGATTTAATAACAAAATATTTAACTAATTTACAACAAGATGGTTTCTAGGTTGGTGCTGAATGTCTATCAGCAATTTCAAAATTAAAAAAAAATCATAAAATTAATGTGCATTACCCAAATTCCCAACACCAAGTCAATTTTGTTCCTGAAACTCCAGAATAAAATTTTGAAATTAATTTATTATACACCGGAAACCATTATGACAGTTTAGTTCCACCATGTAATTCATCTATCTGCACATTCTCTGAAATTTAATAATGAATTAATATTTTCCTGCTACATGTTACGACATGCTACACAACTACTATATCATCAAATTACAATGTTTTAAAATAATTAATAATAGTTTGTAGATATAAACATATGATTTCGGTTTTTTATCGTTTTCTTAAACAAATGGACAATAAACGCACTTCTATTTTAAATAAAAAACTTATTTGAGTTTGATAAGTATAGTTGAAGAATTTTTAATTATTTTCTTATTTTCAGTTAAAATCAAACATTGTTTACCTAAATAAATCATTTAACAATCTCAAAACGAACATCAACTTTGTAATTGGGGCCTTCTTTAATTTGTAGCCAAACCCATCACCTACATAAACCTGATAAGATTAGAGATATTAACACTTCGTTGTTTTACAAGCGGAAATCATAAAATAACAATGAAATAAAATCGAGATTTAATTTTAATTTATAATTTAAAGTACATAATCTATTTAAATTAATGAATTCTTAAGACCACGAATATTTTGAAAATTGTAAATCGAGAAACATAGCTATGGACAATAATTTGTGAGCTGAATATCTTTATATACATACATATATACAGATATTCAGACGTGACAATTATTTCATAATAGTACAGACAGATACATAATATTTTGTTAGTAAACATATGTATTAACAATTTTATAGCTTTATGTTATATACTCATAATATTCTATCCCTATTTTGCCATCGGTTTGAAAAATATATCTCGACGGATTATTTTCAGAAATATTTCGACCATAAAATGTAACATAAAGGGTAAACCATAAAAAAAGTGTTTAGTTAAACTATAATTATTGTATATCTTTTCAAGCAATCAATCGAAAAATCGGCATGCACACGAACAGATCCACAGTATCATACATAAATGGCTACATACACACAAATATATTACACACAAATATAACATGAAAAGTAAATAAAATATAAAAAGGAAACTTCTCTGATAGTATGCATCTATATACATAGAGAGTGTATCGAAACATTACAACGACATAGTGCATTACGCATAGAAATATTCCGTTATAAATATTTCCACTCAGTTTTATGTATATAAACACATTTTTCACTGGACACGATTTTTATTTTATTATCACATTATATGTATTCATAGTGATTTGAACATTAATGTGCATTTATGCTTTCATGGAATGGTATCAGAATATATACGGAAATAATTATATATTTTACGTATACGTTCTACACAATTTCACGTGCATCCTATACACAAATTAATATTCAAAAGACTAGGCACACATCACATCACTTTATCACTTTGTTTATATTATATACTGTAAAATCACATTTATTATTATTATTAATTAATTTTTTTATTTAATATTTACACACACACACACAAAAAAAAAAAATATTTAAATTAAATAGAAGAGCGACAACAAAACACGTCTGCTCCGTTTGAAATCCAAACTCCGACCAACCAAATTTACGAAATGGCGCATGAGACACTTTAATGCTGACGCGACGAATTGTATTCGGATTGAATAACATATTCACAATATCCATTCTCTTTAAGATTGTATTTACTCAAAATTAAAGGAACAGGTACAGAGAGCCGAATGTCGAAGAGCCGAATGTGTCGAAGGGCAGAATGTGTCTAAGTCCGAATGTCGATAAGGGCCGTTTTTTTTTTTGTTTTTAGAAATATACATTTTTAAATTTGTTGTTTTATGGAATATGTATTTTGTAATTTTTTTTTATTAAACATAAATGAATTACTTATGAATTTATGTTTTTACTATTTTTCATCTTTGGGTATTCATAAAACTCCACGTATGCATTCAGCGATACATTTTGGTGAAGGAAAATTTTGTCATGCATCACCTGAGACATTCGGCCCTATGTCAACCTTAAGATAATAGGTATATTTACAAAAAATAAGAAAAATAATTAAATTAAATAAAAACATAAAAAAAAATTATTTCTAAAAACAAAAAAAAAAATCGGTCCTTCGCCCAATTCGGATCTTCGACACTTTCGACATTCGGCCCTTCGTCATTCGGCCCTTCTACACATTCGGCCCTTCGACACATTCGGCCCTTCGGCACATTCGGCCCTTCGACGTTCGGCTCTGCAACATTCGGCCCTTCGACAAATTCGGCTCTTCGAAAATCGGCCCTTCGACATTCGGCCCTTTGATATAATACCAATTTAAAAATGCATGTGTGATCTACTAAATTTTTTTTATAAAAACGAAAAAATAAAAATACGCATGTATTATTCAGAAAATGCATTTACACCCCCGCATACATAGTACTGCACTTAAATCCAGAATTTGGCTTGTTTACAATTTGTGATATCATAAAACTTTTGTTGAATGGATTATATTGCGATATTGCGAACGAAAAAAAATAAAATTTAAAAAAGTATTATTTGTGCTATTTTACCCAATTCAATGAAATGTATTAAAAATTTATTTTTTACAGATTATTTGAGTGTTTTCAACATTATAATACATACCACTCGCAAAATTCAAAAATATATAAAATAAAAAGTTGTTTGGAAAGAGAATAAGGTTTTGTTGTCACAATGTTCTATTATTTTGGTTCGTTGGTGGAAAAATACGCTTTTACTGAAATTTTGGAAATCAATTGAAATAGTAACAATAATTATATAAGCCACGTTCTATGAAATCACACAAGGTGAAAAATTAATTTTCTCCTATATTGATTTTCAATTACAAAGCTAACACCAGTAAACTAGTCTCAGTGGATAAAAGAAATAAATATACAACTATGGCCATTTCTTAATATAGCGAACAAAAATTTAGATTTTGGAGTTTTTTTGTATATATATACATATCGTTACGAACAGTGAAAAACCAAATATAGCAGAGCCAAGCCTATACATATAATAAGCTTAAATTATGTAGATTAGGTTCTTGCAAAGCTTAAAAGTAAAACCGGCAGCTTGGCTGTAATAACTATGTACATATTTATACATAAATCACTGAACTAAGAAAATCTGGCAAAGTAAAATAAAATCGAAAATTTGCATATGAATTTTCCATAAATTTTTTATTGTTTTCTGCCATTTTTCATCTAAATTCGAATCTCTCTCAATTTTTATCGACTGAACATAATACGGACATATTTTCATAAAACTTGTACGTATTCGTGCGTAGATGTTCACGTAATACGTCTTGGTTAGTAGGAATTTAAATTTTGTTAACTAAATATTTCTTTTGTGCTTCAATATACTTGTAATAACAAGTTATATCTTCCAATCCATCTGCGATTGTGTACAACATTAATATTTTATAGTTTAACAATATATTTTGATTCGCCTTCACCCATAAAAATGTATAGTTTGATAAGGGTAATCTGTTATGGTAATTAAAATGACAAAGAAAAAATACCATAAACCTTCCAAATATAATTTTTTTTACCCTCGAGTTTTGATTCTCTCACCTTATGAATATACGAACCTAAATAATTGCCCAAATATATTGTGTATTATGTAATAAATATTTTATGTCAGTTTAAGCTATGTCAGTAACACGTTTGAAATCCGATAAATGTATAGAACAAACTTTTAGATTCCGGATAAGATGGTAGAAATTACCTAGTGGAAAATTGCAGTTTATTCACTTGGTTAATACACTTTAAGTGCACTTTACTTTTATAGTGTATCTAAAATTATTAATTATAAATGTTAGATCCCATTCATTTGGTGCTTGTCATTGGCACATTTGGCAAAAGACGCGGTAGTTTTCCTTTAAAATATTGAATATTGAAATAAATGTTGAATCTTAGAACTAAAAGAAATAATGTTTGTTTTGATTTTATCTTAATGCGAGTTGAGCAATGAACCGTTTCAGCTGATATTTTTGCGGCCGAAATAACTCGTTCGAGTAGTCCTTCTGGGAATATGCTTTCAATGAAATCATCTTTCGTGGCTATCATGTTGCAAAAATTGTGTGGCAATTTGGTGTATTGTGTATTCCGATGAAATCGAATTTTTCCATTGCCAATGTTGGCTAATTGTTCGGCCGATGGATCTTTTTGCAGTTGGACATACATTTTTATGTTGTGTGTAATATATTTTTATTTCACCATAGGTATGATTGTTTCAAACATGCGTTAATTTCGTCCACACATGTAGCGCGTAGAATGGCAAGCAATATTTATCTAAAATCACCGGGCGGGACAGCAACCGTAGAGCGCCACCCAAAAGTCCGGTATTATCATTGATATCTTTCATTGGTTTATCGAGAGCTTCAAGTGAACGTTTATGTGAGTCATAGTGCATACATCCCAGTGCCATGCCGAAATGCTTCTTTATATTGTACATTGCGTCTGAATTTGTGTGAACGGTCAATGGCTAATTGAGGGGGGGGGGGGGGTATTTAAATTTCATTTTAATTGGTCCAGTTGTTAAGAAAGAGTTCAATTGTAAAAAATCGTACATAAGACTTATATCTTTAAACATTGGGGGGTAGTGGGGGTAATGGAATTTTGGGGTTATATGTTCTGATATGTGAAAAATACAAAAAAAATATAAAAGAAATATTTCGTCAAAGAACAAAAAATATTCTAGAACCCGATTTCAGTGCCACCTACCGGGTCCAATTGTGAATCTAAGCCAGAGGCCCACTCAAATACACACACACACACACACACACACACACACACACACACACACACACACACACACACACACACACACACACACACACACACACACACACACACACACACACACACACACACACACACACACACACACACAAATTTTATTAAAATCGGCCAAGCCGTTTAGGAGGAGGTCAGTCACATACACACGTACAGAAGAATTATATATGTGTATAAAAATATTAAATGGTCAATCAAGTTTTTATCAAAAAGTATTAAAAAACTTGTAGGGTTACTAGAAAAAAAAGTTAGTTAAAAATTTGTGAAGTGAATTTGCACTCCATTCTCTCAAAACAATGGATTTAAACTCGTTGCTGCAAAATGCTCTCAATTCCCGTGAAATGTGTTCTAAGGTTGTCCTAAAATTACAAAAACAAAAATTAAAACAAACTTTACGCTTCGGTACAAATTCATAAAGTTTATTCTAAATCCTTTCGCGCATAAACCATTATAACTAGATGATTTACTCTTTTCAATGATCAGATGTACATATTATCAATTGCCAGCCGGTTTGACAATTGTAATTCCAAAAAAGGCTTCAGAATAAGGCAACAAATACATTTCGCAAATTGAACCTTTGAAAAAATGATATCTGGAAATGAAAAGTTTCTTGCTATACGAGGAGGTGCCGAATCCCTGTTGAGCTAGAACCCTCTCCCTTTCTCTTTCTTGAAAATTGGAAAAAATCAGTGCAACGTTATAAGCTATTCATGATCTATCGCAAACCAAAAATTTTGAGCTAGAACAGTTGAGCAGTAATTTAAATACATGTAGTGGGGAAATGGGATCAGTTAACGTTGACTCAGATTTCGCTCTTTCACTACTAAAACCAGAGTATTTTGATTTTTTTTATAGTGGAGTTAAGTGGTAGTTATGACTTTCAATTTAAGGTAGTTTCGATTTTTGTGCTCACCTTGAAACTATAAACAACCCCTTGAAGTCACCCCTCCCCCCAACTAACCATTTCCCTGGAATTCTCTCAGATTTCAAGGGGGATTCCCCGGAATCTCGGGGTGATTCCCTGAAAACCATGGGGGATTACTATAAATCGGAAATAATTAAAAACCCTTAATTGTCACTACAAATACCCGGGTATATAAATGTGAATTGAATGTATTTCTTACGGGATTTTTGATGTGTAAACATCTTTGCTCGCGCCTACCAAAAATTTTTGTATTAGAGTAAACTTGTAAATGAAACGAACGGAAATGACGTATGTACCTACTTCGTTTAAAAAAAACAACAAACTCGATAAAAACCATTTTTTTACTATACATGGCATGCTATGCTTGTATGTATATATATGTATAATAGTATAGAGAAAACAAAAAAACTAATATGAAATAGAAACCATCAACATTTCCATTGATCGGAAAAATCAAAAATAAAATACGATACGAATTACGTTTAAGGGATTACATACTCTTACGATTAAAAAAACAGTCAACACTTGTGTATGTTGCTTTATCACGAGTAACGAGTCTCTATTCGGAGATATTCACCACGTCGGCTATCAATGATCATGTCTTCTACTAAATGGGGTTGTAAAAACGTCTCGTTTTTAACATTGAACTGCCAGAGTCTCAGGTGACAGTCACACAGATATGCTAAATTCATTTGCTTTCCGAGACCTGTCTGCTCAATGACGACCATGTTAACATTCCCACGTTTGAATGCCGCGTTTAGTTCAAGAGAAATGATTAGTGGGCTGCCGGAGTAGCAATTCCGTCAAAAGATCCATAAAACGAGCATGTGGACACAAACAATTTGCCGTACGAACTTCTACTTGTCATAGGTCGGCCTTACTTTCTCAAAACCAATATTGACGTAACAGATGGACTATGGGCTGTCTGAGGTATATCGAATGCAGCCATCCTGACCGGGACAACGAGAACGATGAAAACGTCAACATTAAAAAATGTCAAACTACTCTGGATGAATTTCGGTACAAATTCACAAGGCAAGAAGGTCAGGCGGCTTATAGCTGGATGGACGCAGAAAATGAATATCGACCGATGTTTAGTGCCCATTTCTAGAAAAAGCTCAACTGGTAATCGAAACAATAATCGGACAATTAATGTTAAGCGTTATCGTTTTCGAGCCGTACCTGCATGTGCCACCGCAATTCATGCATCACAGGGTGGTACCTATAACGAGATAGTCAGTATATACTCTTACGATAAAAGACACAGTCCACAACTAGTGTATATTGCTTTATTACGAGTAACGAGTCTCGAAGAACTGTTTATCACGTCGGCTATCGATGACCATGTCTTCTACCATGGACGTAAAAATAGGATCTCAATGGGTCTTCTTCAAAATGAGCAATCGAGCAATACAGTACCCCCCCATAAATCCGCTAAGTATAGCTCAAGTTGTAATGGCCAATTTTGTACGAGATAATAATGACGTTTGGTTTTTAACATTGAACTGCCAGAGTCTCAGGTCACATCACCTCGACCTAACAGATACAGTCACGCAGGGATGTCAATTTTCTTGCTTCCCGAGATCTGGATACGCAATGACGAGCATGTTAATATTATTTATTTTGAATGATGCGTTCAGTTCAAGAGAAATGGTCAGTGGGCTGCAGGAGTAGGTATATACATAAAAATTCAAGTTGAACTTGTACAGTCAACTCGCGTAAGGAAATCATCGTTGGACTAACAAATGATATGACGGTAACAACACAACCCATTCATAATATATACATGTCTGAACTTCAGCTTCTCAATGGGAATAAAATGAACCACCTATAAACTTCCCGCGAGACGAATTCGATTCGCACATGAACTCAGATCGAAATATATCTACTACGAGATATGGAACGACTATTGTGCAGTTTTTCAATGAAAATTAGAAAAGTTAGAGTTGACAGTATATGTATCTTATTTTAGCTACCATAATCCAATTGCGTCGATTATACCGAAAGAATAATAGACCAATTTAATGATAATAAACAAATGAAAAACTATGGTTAGTAAAATTGCATTCCTTCTTCCTTCAAAGTAAACTGTACGTATACGGACGCACTATACACACGCCATGTTTACACATCTCATTGTGAGTACTAATGGACTCACTCTTTTTTTTTTTAAAACAAGCTAATAGTCTATATTTTTCTTGTTCTCTGCAAATGTAAAAGTGAGTATTATTTATTTTTTTCTATGCATATTTGGTACGGGACTTTCTTTAACACAGGTGTTCTAGTTAACCAAAATATCCTTAAACAACAGAGAGAAATCCGTTTCTCCCCAATTACGGATCCCACTCTGCTTTATTCTCGCGGTCGTAGTAACATAACTACAATATACCTTAATTTTGTTACTCAGCCGATGACAAATCGCCTACCTGCTATCCTCCCCTTTTTTATTATTAATTTTTCCGAATAAACATTAGATCTTTTATTTTATTTTTGTTTTTTCCTACTAAGTTTTTATTTTTACTAATCAGTAGATACAAGTGATTTAATAATGGTTAAACACCAAACACTGTTTGAAGAGTCCACAAACGGCAAGTTAATTAAATATTGTATTTAAATTTATATACTATATAATCCAAAATATTACCCAGAATTTATTGAAGTAAAACTTCTTCAGAGGCGAACGAAACAATAAACGCAAAACGAAATCATTTTCCTTTAGTATCAGGATATGCCATGACAATTCATAAATCCCTAGGTGGAACGTTAATTGATACCATTTTTATTTTAATAAGTGGTTAAAAAAATTGGAAAATAAGAAAATTGGAAAATTGGTAAATGGAAAATTGGAAAAATTGGAAAATTGGAAATTTCGAAATTTGCAAAATTGGAAAATTTGTAAATTGGAAAATTGGAAAATTATAAAATTGGAAAATAGGTAAATGGAAAATTGGAAAATTGGAAAATTGGAAAATTGGAAAATTGGAAAATTGGAAAATTGGAAAATAGGAAAAAAGGAAAATATGAAAATTGGAAAATTGAAAAATTGGAAAATCGGAAAATTGGAAAATTGAAAAATTGAAAAATTGAAAAATTGAAAAATTGAAAAATTGGAAAATAGGAAAATAAATAAATATGAAAATAGAAAATTTGGAAAGTTGTTAAATTTCAAAATTGGAAAATTGGAAAATTGAAAAATTGGAAATTCATAATGTAGACTTCTATGTCACTGACTGACTCACTCCAGAACGCACAGGGTGACTAAAAAAATATTCGTCCGTGTGATATATTTTATATATGTATTTTTTTCTATATTATAGCTCCATTCCACACGAGGTATCACAGAAACCGATGATACAGGTTTTAATGCTACTTAAACAAATTTTCAATGAAACCACTCTACACAAACATAAATGAAATAAAATCTATTTCAAGGCCATTTTTACTATGCGAAGAGATTTCAAAAATGATTTTTTTGTCCATTTTGTTGCACATACATAAACATTATCTATTACGACTAGTTGGCCTTGAAAAAGTTACCAAGTTGCAAGGTTACCTCTTGTGGCATCAGATAAAAACGGCTAGGTCACACTCGAGAACGCACAGACCACTTTTTTTTTCAATATTATAATTTTTCTATATTATATTATAAATATTAAATATATATTAGAAGTTTTACTTCAGTAGTGTGGTCTAAAGCACACTTAATTTTTTTATGTTAAACGTTTTGATTATTAATTATTTAATTGCAAAATGTTGTGGAAAATTTAGGTTCAAAATCTGAAGATGATCCTTGTGAAGACGATGAGGATATCGACCTAGATTTTTTTTCCTTCAAATGAGGTCGAGGAAACGGATGCTTAAGAGGATCATGTTATGGCGGAGGTTAACGAGAGCTGTAACTCTGGAGCCGAATATAATAAGAATTTGAGCATTGAGATTGATGATGAAGAGAGAGCTCATGACGAATTAGGTCTGGATTTGGAAGATTATTATATCGGTAAAGATGAAACCAAATGGAGGAAAAAACTTCCAAACTTACACCAGTTAATGGCGCATAACATAATAAGTGTTAATGTGAAAACATAATGTGTAGACATGCAAATAGGAAGGTGGAAAAAGAATTTACAAAATGGAATGCTGCAAATCCGAATTAAAAACCAATAACCTGGGCGCCTATAAACGAAGAGGAGTTCTAGGCCTATATAGGAATTCTTATTATCATTGGGACACAAAGGTCAAATTATATAGCTATGTTCGACAACAAAAAATCTTACCTGCTGTATCGAGCAACTATGTCCGTCCGACGTTTCTAAAATTTAACGGATTTTATTCGATATGATTTCGATGCCACCAGAAATTCTAGAATGGAAACTGATAAGGCAGCACCTATTTCGAAAATTTTTGAAACGCTAAATGTCAATCTGAAAAGCAATTATACATACCAAATAAAAACATACCCATCGATGAGCGCTGTTCCACTTCAGAGGGCGAACGAAATTCACGCAAAATATACCTTCGAAACCAGCAAAGTCTTCGTTTCCGAAACGGTGTACTCTTTGAACGGACAGATATATACCGGTGAAATTGGAAACAACATAGAGAAAAATTAAGGTGAACGCATCGTGAAAATTAAGTTGCCTCATAAAAGAACACCGGAAGGAACGTAACTACCGACAATTTTTTTTACATCGCTTTATCTACAAAAACCGGACAAGTGGTGCAGTGGTTAAAGCTTCGGCACTTGGACCGGGAGGTACTGGTTTCGAATCCCACCAGAGGCTAAATGCAAATCGAATTTAAATCATCGATTACAATCGCTGATGTTAATAAACACAACTCTGATGGAGTGCAGAATTCAGCGCCGATCCATCGTCCACGTCAATGTATAGGTTGACATGGAGCTTGCAATGTGCGGGTACTGTTGCGGGTAGTTGTGTGAGTAGGTGAATAGGTGAATGGGTTAAAGATGTGGCGTGAATGCGTGGTATCACAATGGGCCAAAATTGGTCTAAAAGTCAAAACCACTGAAACCTTCTCTAGCCAAAGATTTACTAGGGTGAAATCTTTCTATAGTTGGTACTATGAAGAAAAACGAGGCATTCATCCCTTCTGAATTCAAAGCATCGAAAAGCTAGGAAGATTTTACCGTCGAAATTTGGGGTTGGAGAAAAAAATTGTTTTATGCTAACACGTTACAAAACACAATAAATCTATTGTAATAATGACGCTAGCATAATGACGCTAGCGTTTCCGGTCCAAAATGTAAACCAGATATAATTTTATAGTACAATTCAACTAAAAATGCAGTGGACACCATGGACAAAATATTATTCCAATAAACAACAAAGAGAAAAACCAACCGGTGGCCACTTGCAATGTTTTTTAACATTATTGACATTGTGGGACCCGCAGCTTACATAATATTCACTAAGAATAATCAATCTGTCAAGCACAACGTTAAAACTGGCCGACGTAGGCAGTTTCTTGAATCATTAGGGGAACACTTATATATAACAATTAAATTGGGAATCCATTTAATAAAACTTACAAGAAGTTTCATACAAAATTCATGGAGCAAAGAATTATATACCCTGGTATACTGTGAAGATTGTCGAAAATATGAAATTTAAAAAAAAGTACTTAAACGTATACATAATTTTTCGAACTAACTGAATTTTTATAAATTTCAAACAAATCGATCCACTAAGTCGGAACCCATTTATAATTGGTTAAAAAGCCACGGAGGAATTATGTGAAAATCACTTTATTTACCCTGGTATATACCGAGACGGTGAAGGTTAACTAGTCGTTGTTCGTTATAGTATTAGAACCTTTCGCCGGTTTAGTTGTTCTATAGAACGTCGCTATTTTTAAATATTTGTTCTATTATGTGTTTATAGAATACGACGAATTATTTAGATTATGCTTAAATAGTTATTTTTTGTTAGAAATTAAAAGTTCGTATTTCAACGGAAAAATTAATATTTGCGGAAGAACAAAAAGTAATCAATCCGTCCATCTGAACCTGCTCGCAGCAGAACTCAAAATCATATATAAAAAATCCCTCGCTATAAAACATTCAAAATACAAATCTTAACTATTATATGTTGTAATATACGTACTAAGAACAAAAACCAAATATTTTGGGATAAAGTTGAAATAAAATACAAAAACTGTTAAGCAACATGATTTATGGTTTAAGTTATATTTCCAAATAAAAACAAAAATCTATTTTTCATTTTCACTTTTCATTTCTTGCTTTTATTACAATTTTCCTGTTTTCTTTTCCATTCCATAATTTATTTTATTTTTTGTTTGTTGTAAAAATGACGATTGTGTGCTGTGATTCTATATATTTATAAGACATATATGGAAAGCTTTATTTGGAATAAAATATGAGTATATCTTATTATTGGTACACTGCTGGAAGTAATTTTAATAGCGGTGCGGCATATACAACAAAAATCTGATATTATGGCATTGTACGCATATAGTTATTACACATACATCGTTCATTTTCGACATCTTATTTATTTCAAACATGGTTTTACTCCTGAAAATATGAGTATCATAAATTTTTCAAGATTCGAATATGTACGACCGCGTATATGAGCATTCAAGATCGTAAGATTTTAAAAGATTTTAATTTTGTTGATGTGAGTCTAACACTTCAACCGGCAATGTGTATAAATAGTGCCGAATTGACTTATTTTATTTACGTGCTGTGTGGGAGCTGTATATACTCGTGATACCTACACATAAATTTTGATAACCTTCCATATTTGGAGAGATAAACTTTATTTTTTTTATCTGCAGACATTCGTTCCACATCAATTGATTTTCAAGATTTTCTCTAATTTTTTTTTTTTTGCTTAAGATTCAATAGAAAAAAGTTTTTTTTTTCTGAAAATGTATTTGGTTTTCGCCCCGCCGCTCGCGTGTTCAAGAAGAAAACAAAATTTGAAGATTGTTTTTCCTTTATGTACTTGTGCTTGGGAAAATTTAATAGATTTTCATGAGTAAGCATAATATATAGTAACGATAAGCCAATTTTTTCTTATTACATATTTCAACTTACAATTCAGCTAAAATTGTTTATATTTGTTGTGTGATTTTAAGTACAGAGGTGGATGGGCTTAAAAACGTGGATACAATAGCAAATCCATACAAATCCTATATAAAAATTATGTTAAGCTTGTCTAGTCCTAGAATTTCCACATCTCCATAAAATCCACTGAGCAAGAAATAAGTTCGACTATTATACTGAAAAATAATCATTCCGTATCTTAAAGATACAAAGTTTCCATAATTTTGATCGAAATTAAGAACAAAAGCAATCGAAACTAATAAGTTTTTTATTTTAATTTTTATTGAAAGAATACGAAAGCTTCAAAGTAAGCAACATAATCGACATGTATATTGCGAAACGTATATATATATATATATAGACTGTAGATTTTATAAGTAGGCACCAAGGATGAAAGGGACATTCTGTTTTTATTTTATTTTCCTGGTTTTAAATAGATTCAAAAATGAAAGAATATAAAGAGAAAAGAAAAATTATAGCCATTTCGGCGCCAACCGATTCCAACGAAATTATTATTATTATTCAGATTGTCTTTGTTTTATATCAAGTTGGACCATTTTCTTAAATTTATAAAAGTAGAAGAAAAATATTTCCCTTCTGTCCTCTTTGGAATTTTGAATACTAATATGGTTTTCGAAGAGACAAGAGCGTCGTACCCACGCCGATAAGATATAAACAAACAAAAAAAACAAATTCTTAGAAAAACCCAATTTTATTTAAGTTTTTCACCACTCTTAAATTTTATCAAGACGGACAAAAAAATAAAATTCTGAACTTGATTTGAGTTTGGGTAAAATTGAAAAATCAATGATGTGTACCCTCCAAAAAAAAAATTGTATGTAAAATCAAATTATATCAACATCATTAGAATGAAAATTACGGTAGAAAATATTCATTGCTATATAAAACTACTACTCGTATATGTACTTAGTGGGTGGTAAAAAAATCAAAAATTTTATTTCTAAGAATTAATTAACGATTAAGGGTGTAATTAAGTTAATGTTTTTGATATTTTAACGCACATTTTGCGGAAATTAAAAGCAATATGCCTTTTAACTGTCGCATACATTAACTAGCCTAATGTTCTCTCATTTGAAGATGTCACAAATTAAGTTAAATAGCATCGTACTGGTCGAATAACCAACTTTTTGTGAAATCTCATTAGTTTTTCGTATTCCGTGGGGACCCTCAAGTATATAAATACATTAAATATGCATCTAAGATAAATATAGCGATTGGAATTTTAGGCCTACCATTTAGTAAATTTGTTGTTGGGTTTAAACAGCAATTAGGAATATTTGCTAAATGTTTAATTTGATTTATGTTGGATTACCACTGGTGAGGTTTAAAAATATAGAACACGTCGTTAACTTCGCACTGCTTACTTTATTCTATCGTTATTATTATCAAAATGTTCCTTTCTAAAATATATAAAAAATACAAAACTATATGAAATATTGAAAATAAATTATTTGCGATGGTGTCGAGTGTCATTGTGTTTGTTTAGCTCTGTAGGTGTGGTAACTTCGCTTTAAATTTCGTGGGCGCTTGTCTGGTTTTCGCTGCTAAAAAGCTTATGTTTACATGTTTTTCTGTGACTACTTTTAGAGTTTTGTACGAGTAATCATCATTGCATCCTGCCCACCTTGTAATTTTAAGGTTATTGAGCAACACTAATTCGTTGTTGTAATTAACCCATTGTTCCGCTTATTTTACTGTGATGGGTTCGTCCCATCCAAGCCCTAGAATTAGGTGTTTTTATAGTATGATTTTTGGCGTTATTATTACTGGTGCTCTAAGTCATCCTATTGGGCCAAATAGCTTGACAGTCGTATTAAAAACATTTCGCTTTGTTACTGGGCCAATATGTCTCGGGAGTTCATTGTTAAACTCAAGCATGTCGAGTTTGGGTTTCTAATAGAGCCCCAGAGGTTTGATTGTTTGGTCAATTTCAATCTTATATGCATCTGTACTCTTAATACCATCGGTTATTAGGTTCTCGTTGTAGCTTGTTCAGTTAATTGATTTCGAATGTCTTATGCTTGATTCAACGTATCGCACCCCGTCATCAAATCATCATAACAAAAGGCGCTCCTTATATATGTTGGAGCTTTATATGCTCTTTGGAGACCTATATTTACCGAAACATTTTTGTCTATTTGCTGTAAGGACGTACTTGTCCTTTCGCTATCCATGACAATGTGCCAAATGTCCTGCTGCGATTTTGGCCCGATGTGCATTACGCCATTTAATGATTTTCTATTGGTTGATTTTGCAAAGGAGTCAAATACTCAACTTTGTCGTAGTGCTGGACGGTTTTAGAGCAGTGTGATATGGCATATAGTAAGCGTTGTTGGTTTCCATGCACTGTTTATCATTTGCATGTGTTCGAGATCTTTATAATTTTTCATAAATACTCTGTCGAGTTCATTGTTTCTAATGAGCTGCTTTTCTAGTTGTAGAAATCTTGTTATTGCCCTAGTGTGGCAGTAGCATTGTTGATCGGTATTTTTATTGTATAACGTACCTGCTCCACATTGCTAGCATGATTGATTGAGCGTGCAATTCAATGTCGAGTGGCAGCTGCCACGTACGAGAATATAACGTATACAAAATTTAAATATAAAGGGCCCTGCACTCTACCGTTTGATACTGCTGCCAGAATATTTTTCTTGCCCTTTCTCTTCATAAGTTTGTAAATTTCTGGTAATTCAGGATAAATTTTATGATGTAGACCCTGATGACGGGCCGCCCCGGTGGCAAAGTGGTTAGTATGCTTGCTCCAGCGACCGGAGGTCCCGGGTTCGATTCCCGGTGGTGACAATGAAAAAATTTTCACGGCTGGTTTAGGATCAATGAATTAATCACTCATTATCCGAAATGAAAATCTGATTATGAAACCTCATTTGAGGCGGCCAAATCCCTTGATGGGATATAGTGCCAGAGAGAGAGAGAGAGAAACCCTGATGACGGTGAAGCAGCATTTTTCTCTTCGTTTGCTGACCTTATTTCTGTAGCTACTCGGTGCAACTGCTCAATGGTTCTGTGCTTGGCTCTAAAATAAAATTGTTGATTAGAGATGATATTTCGTAGTTCTTTCGAGACGATTTGGGGGTAGGCTACATATATAGACCAATATGATGAGACTATGGTAAGATCCTTGAAAGGCTTCGGGATCATTTTTATAGTTGGCAGTTTCCAGAACTCAGATGTCCAAACTCACATTCAGGTTGTTCTTTGAGCAATTCACCTGTAATTCGAACATACCCAGTGGCACTATTCTGATAATTCCCCGGGAATAGGGAATTGGGGAAAGATTTTATATGTAATTTTAATTTTAATTTTTTTTCTGGCATACTGAGGTAAAAATCTGGTGGTAATTTTTTTGAAAACAAATTAAAATTCTGAATAATTTTCCCTGCAAATTTAGATTTGGAAAAATTATTCCCAATTTATAAATATTTACATCAAACTTTTCTCCTAAGTAGGCCGGAAAAAAATATTTGAACTGAAATTACATATAAAACCTTTCCCCAATTCCCTATGCCCAGGGAATTGCCAGAATAGTGCCACAGGTGCTTTGAATTGAATTTAATGTGCAATAATAAACTTTACTAGCGGTTCTTTATCTTGAATTGATTGATGAATTCAAAAGTTTGGATACTTTCAAGGTGATCAGCGACGGTGTTAGCGTTGTCCTAATTACCTCTACCCCATTCACCGTTACAAAGGCGAATCGGCCTTCTATTATGAATAGTTTGTGTCCGTATATGAAAATAATTCCGTAAGTCACTTTTGCCTACAATCCATTTTGTTTTTTGTCGTGAATACGTCTTTAACACTATCGCGGACATGACGGCAAATGCCGTAAAAAAACTTTCGTTTAGGACATGACGGTCAAAAATTAGTTGCTTTGGGGCATGGCAAACACAGTCAAAAAATAACCTTTTTATATTGGATCTACATCAAATAGTCGTAGCAAAAGTTATTGCGATTTTTTTTTATAGTAATTTTGTTTTCCTCAATATATTTTTTGGTTTTAAATACCAACATAGGGATTAGCCGTCATGTCCGCGAAAGTGATAAATTCGCGAAAGTGATAAAATAGGGAGGCAATTCAAAAAACTGATTATTACCATTGTAATAAGGCAGCCTTTCATGAGCTGGAGGCGGTTAAAGTCGCCACATCACATTGTATCAGGAAGATTATACTCAAGTAAAAATCGCACGAAAATTAGGAATGAAGCAATCTTCGGTTTAACGAATACTTAAGCGATATGGAGAGACCGGTGAATATAAAAGAAAGTCCGGGCAAGGACATAAAAGGTGCACAACCGAGCATGACGACCGATTTTTAAAAATTAATTCGTTTAGAGATCGAAAGCGTACTGCTACTCAACTGAAAAATGAATTGCTTAGCGCCTGTCAATTGAATGCCTGAACAATTAATCCCACATCCACCCAACATACACAATCGCAACATAATCGGTTAAGAATTGATGGAGTTCCGTCCCAGGTGGCCATATTCCAGAACTTCCTCCAAAAATCATTTAAGAATCCCATTTCCATCCAGCATACTGAATCCCTTCATAATCGATTAGGAATTGATCGAGTTCCGTCCCAGGTGGCCATATTTCAGAAATTCTTCCAAAAATCATTTAAGTATCCAATTTTCCTCCAGCATACCCAATTCCATCATATTCGGTTAAGAACTAATCAAGTTCCGTCCCAGGTGGCCGTATTTCAGAAATTCTTCCAAAAATTATTTAAGAATCCCATTTCCATTAAACACACCCAATCCCAACATAATACGTTAAGAAATGCCTGAATTCCGTCCCAGATTATTCGATCGAATATATTAAATTTAAAAACAACGGGCAACCGGATTTAACGGACTCCTCAATTAGTCCGTTAAATCGAGGTTTTTAACGCAGGTTTTTAAAACAGTATTTAACGCAGCGTGTAACATAAACCAAAACTAGTCCCCTAAATGTTTCACAAAACATAAAAAATATGCGTTAATTTTGTCCACGAGTGTATCTATCATCTACACTTAAAATTTCAGCACACCGCTCGATAGCTAACGGATGAAAGAATTCGTTACGTTGTATGGGCAGTGTGACGCATCTGTATTTTCTTAACCGATTATGATGTGATGGATTATGTTGGATGGAAATGGGTTTCCTAAATTCTTTCGATTTTGTACCAACAATTAAAGCGCGAGCTGGCGAGATGGACAATTATTTTGTGTACAATACACTGTATAATATACAATTTTATATTTGTATTGTATTTTTTCTCTCATGTGTGCTTATGTTTCGTCAATTTCGCGAAGGCAAGTAGCGGTTCCGGTTGAACCGGTTGAATATTTTTGATGATGACGTTTACCTCAAAAATATGTCAACAAAATGACGCGCATGCGCTCAAGCAAAACAATATTAATAAAATAACCACCACTTTGTTTTTCCGGTTCGCTCACCTCGCGCCCTCATTTTTGGTACAAAATCGACGATCTGGAATATGGCCATCTGGGGCACAACTCTGTAATTTATTGACCGATTATGATGGGTTTGGGTATGTTAGATGGAAATAGGATCCTTAAATGACGTTTGGAAGAAGTTGGAATAAGACCATCTGGAGGAGAACTTGGCCATTTCCGAACCGATTATGATGGGATTGGGTATGTTGAATGGAAATGGGATTCTTAAATGATTTTTAGAAGAACTTATCTAATATGGCCATCTGGGACGGAACTCGGCAATTACTTAACCGATTGTAATGGGATTCTTAAATTATTTTCGGAAGAAGGTTTGTCTGTGTAATTTCTGAACCGATTATGATGGGCTTGGATATGTTGGTCGGAAATGAGATTCATAAATGATTTTTGGAAGAAGTTCTTTAATATGGCTATCTGGGACGGAACTCGGAAATTACTTAACCGATGATGATGGGATTTTGGATGGAAATGGGATTCTTAAATGTTTTTGGATGAATTTTCGGAATATGGCCATTTGGGAAGGAATTTTGCCATTTTCTAACCGATTATGATGGTATTGGGTATGTTGGATGGGAATGTGATTCTTAAATGTTTTTATATGAAGCTCTGGAATATGGTCTGGAATATTGTGATAAATTCCTCAATTAAGACCGATATATCTCTTCAATATTGACCAATTATTTAATGATGGATTCGTCCAGCAAATAACAGAAACAGACGCTAATAAAAATCTTATCACAACACGGGATAAAACACTGTAAAATACCCATGTCCGACTTCGTTCGAATATTTTGCCTGACTAAGGTATTCCAGAAATAAGGTAGTTCATGGTACCGTTGTCAGGCAATGACCGACTTGGTCGTCAGTCCATGTTTGAGTAATTTTTGGACTCAAACATTAAAATTGTTTGTCGGGTTCTTTACCGATTATAAGATGGTATTGGATATGTTACATGTAAATATGATTTTTAAATGATTTTTGGAAGAAGTTCTGTAATATGGCCACCTGGAGATGAACTTGGTAATTTTTTAATCGGTTCTGATGGTATTGGGTATGTTGGATGGGAATGGGATTCTTAAATGATTTTAGAAGAACCTCTGGAATATGATCATCTGAGGCGGAACTCAGTAATTTCCTATCCGATTATGATGGATTGTGTATGTTGGTCGGACATGAGATTCTTAGTGATTTTTGGGAGAAATTACCTGGAATATGGTGAGGGACGGAACTCATTTAAGAAATCTCGATGCATCGCGTGTGTTATTTCCTTCCAGAAACTTTGTACGTATTCACGTTATACAGTGACTCTCATAATTGATCACGATTTCATAAATTTGAAGTATTTTGATTATTGCACTAAAACAACAACATAAAACCGTCTGGATTTTTTTTGAGCATTATTATAAAACAACAAAACAAAAAAAAACACTGTTACAAAAGCAATATGAAATATCGTTATTTCTGTTTTTTCTTTTTTCTATACATATCGACTGTGATTAATTTTGTGGTTTAGTTTGTTTTTGAGAGTAGAAGTAATATAGCGCGAGGATTTAGACTGCATTTTATAATAAATATTGTAAATAATTATGTTTTTTCGTAAATTGGAAAAAAATAAACGTATGGAAAGAAGTAGTTCGAAAAAAATAGCGTATAATATGCCTTTTCTTTGATAATGCATCCTCAAGTCAAAAACCGACTTCCTATACAACTAAGGTCCGCCAAATTGAACAATTTTTGTGAAAAGGTAAAACACATAGAGATATTTAATAAATAGTAAACGTCTCATTAGGAGTAATATCGAAACTGCGAAAGAAACTGAACTTAAATATCCCCAAAAACCGAGTGGAAACTAAGCCGAAATTAACAACGAGCGCGAAACAGTTAATTATCAAAAATATTCGTAATGAAACAGTAGGAAATGCAGTAAAAATGAGGTCAATTTTGTTATCCAATAATTCAGCCAATGTTTCAGCAGAAGCTATTCGACGATCATTGAAAGAAGTCGGAGTGAAGAGTTACGTAAAAGCGAAAAAATCACTCGTTACAAAACGGCACCGGCAACTTCGGCTCAATTTTGCAAAAAATAAAACAAACTGGACGGTTTCTCAATGGGCTAGAGTAATATGGTTAGATGATTCCAAAATTAACCGATTTGGCTTCGACGGTCGAAAGTGGACTTGACGGAAACCTGAAGCTATTTTATTACCACATAATGTAAATGAAACAATGAAATTTGGAGGTGGTTCCACAATGGTATGGAGGTTCATGATGGTTTATCGTTTTGGCCAGATAAAAAAATCGAGGGTAGAATGACGTCCGCCTTCTACATGCAAATTTTGGAAAAAAATATTCTTGAGCGGTAAAAAATGGCATTATAACACAGGGGACGTTGTTTTTTATATAGATAACGACCCGCAAGCATTAAAAATTAAGAAAAAATGGCCGGAGGATAAAGAGTTAGTAATGTTGGAATGCCCACCTGAACCCTATAAAGCATCTCTGGTGCGAGCTTAAGAGATCTATTGCAGATTTTTGAGGCACACCGCCTACTGTAGACGATTTTTGGGATAGAGTTCAGTTAAAATGGAGAGGCATTTGAGCAGAAACAACCAGAAAGCTGGTAGAAAGCAAGCCCAATGGAATTACTGCAGTTTAGAAAACCAAAGGAAGCTATACCAAATATTAAATTAAGATTATAGGCTGGTCACAAAATTGATCACTCTCATGAAATATATTTTTAATTCGCTATTTACATATGTGATGTCAAAATGAATTGTTTTTTTTTATTTTTTAAATAAATTATTAAATAAACAGTTGAATTAGAAAAGGAAACTTGAAAAATACTTTTAGTTTTATTTTGGTATAATAAAATATTATCATATTATAAAATCGTGATCAATTATTACACTGTATGTCCGTACTCGTGGTACAGACTACTTTTTTATAATAATATATCAGTTCATCCAGGACTTCTGCCCAAGGGGTGTTTTGTTTCATAAATTCCGTAACCATTTAATCTGAAATTGTGTTTATCGGTTAAATTCCAGTGGCATATCTTCAGATAATTTATCGAAGCCATTCTAGTTTCTGGATGATAATAGTTTGGTTTTATAGCATTGCTTGTAGCATATTTTGAATTGCTGTCATCGCCTTGGAGATCGCTTGCGGTTCATGATCCTATATACATTCTGTATCTTAAATCCATCTTCAACAAGCGTAGCGTCGATTTCGGATTTTTTAACATGGACATCGATATCTTTAATGGCGACAGAAAGACCCTTTGAAGACTTCAATCGGTATCTATAATAGTTTCTGTTGTGAGCATCGTAATAATTAAACACACGAACCAGTACCCCATGCCATAGTTCTGGGTAAGGTCTTATCACAAGAAAACCATTTGGGTGTGATTTTTTTTCTTTTGTCATAAAACGAATTCGTTTTTGTTTATTGTTGTTTTCATTAATGTGATGAGACGCACGCCATTAGGCAATTTTTTATATAAACAAGTATGCCAGATTAACTGGTGCGAATACAGGAAGCGAGCTATATCTGCTTTAGAGTGACATGACATTTTTTTATTAGCCTCATTCCAAGAAAATGTCTCTGTATATATATTTTAAATTTCCCACAGCACACATAAAATAAAATCCCATAAGAACGTTTTCTACGACGGTAAACACCACGAATAAAAATAAGTGAACAAACAAGTAAATATTTATATATTCTACCTTCTTGTCATTTTATCTGAAGATTGAACAGCTTTAAGGCAGTAATTAAAATTTTTTATACATCCTTTCTTGTACCTATACGTTACATACACGTATCCTTTAAAATACATACACGCTGTGCGATAAGCATACAGAGCATATATGTCAGCAAACATAAAAGCATATTAGTCTGGCATCGAAAATATATTAAATTAAATTTATGTCAACACAAATTAAATTTATTTATTATTCATGTATTTGATTGTTGTTTACCATGTTTTCATTATGAGAACGCGTATCATATACGAGTATTTCATGTAGTAGCATAATATAATACAGTATGTAGCCTCGTATAAGCATAATATATGGTATATGGTAATAATATATTAGCCCTGTGTATATGCGTTCATGTTATCAATTCAATTTGAGAAGAAGACGCAGCACCACCATAAAAATGAACAATCAAAAGTTTATTCATTTCTCGCAGTCATGTTGTTGTGTCGCTTTTTATTTGTGCTGTTGTCAGACAGAATTAATAATTATTTTTGACATTTTAGGCGCCAGTTATGTATTATTGTATCAACTTTACGCATATAAAGTATCATATCGCTTATAAAAATAACAGAAATATTATTTTTATTTTATGGCGAATAATTGGATATAAAATCAAATAGAATATTATAATTTAATCGCTTTTCGAAATCCTAGGAATCAAAAATAGTTCGTTTTTTGCTATACAGCCAGATAATCTGTATACTAAAAACGAAATTTGTGTAATTAAGCGCTTTACTGTAGAAGTTGGGTGCAAAGCTTATATATAAATCGTACAAGTTACTTTTTTTATTAAACTTTTGGCAGCGTAACAAATTTTCAAATGATATTTATGAGGTTCGGTAGGTATTTCAAATACTGAGTTATATATTCAAATAAAGGAATTTCTTTGAAAATGAAATTAAATGTACCTGGTTGTTACGTATATTATGTGCTAAGGGCAAACATACGGGCTCCTTTCAGGAGGTTTTCTCTCTAACAAAGTCAAGGAAGTACACAATCATGAAAATTTTCAACCTTTGCATTTTTGCAAAACTACCATTTGTTACCAGTCTCTCTGTCTGTCGGTCTGGGTCTTTTCTACAACCACGTCTTATTTGGATAAACCCTTAACCGATTTGAACAAAATTGCATACATGAAATGTTTGATAAATTGGGAAGCCGCAGAAAAATTTCGATAACATCGGCTAGGTCTTTTGCACATATTAAAAACTCGTATAGTAGTTACGAAACGATCAGTTATGTGCAAAAAGATTCAAAATTATATTCGTAACAAAATTTATTCAAATCATTTACCAAAGTAAAGTTTGGCGAGAATCGAAGTAGCGAAAATGGCAGCTTCCATAGAAACGACTTCGTTTATTTTTTGCAAATATTTTTAAAACCATTTACTTTTATTTTAAAATAAAATTCAACCACCGCATCAATTCAAGGGCGCTATATCAAATTATCGCCGCTAATAATCACGGTAGCTGTATCTAGCGGTAGCTATATCCGCTAAAAATATACACGACAGTTTTCAACATCAACGGCAGTTTTTAACATCAACGGCGGTTTCCAACATCAACGGCAGTTTATCAGCATCAAAGGCAGGAAACGTGATATCAATTAAAGGAAAATCGAGTAAGTTCTTTCTCTTTAATTTGAGAACGCTTATAATCTATTCATTTGTTTTTTCTATTTCCTTTACTTCATTTTATTTTTCCAATCAATTTTAATAAAAATGTATGTTGTTTTTGTGATTTTCTTTTCCTTATATTTTCTCTTTCGATATTTTCATTGTTGTTTTACGAAGTTTGTTTAGTATATCAAAATTGAAAATGTCACAGTCTTATATTCCAATTAACTCCCCAGTGAATGAATATATTCGTCGATGTTGCTACAGCTGATTTGCGATTTCTCCTCATTTCCAAATAATATAAACGAACAATTCCGATTTTTTTTATTTCTAATAATGACGACAATAATCAAGTTGCTTCCCAATCTTCAGAACAAGAGGAACTTGCGGGAAATATATGTGATCTGAATTTATAAAATCCGGAAATAAATGCTATTTGTTCTAAGCCACCACTATTTTAGAGTCGCCATTTTATGTAGCAGGTATTTAGTCGAAAACTGCTAAATTTTTGTTTTAACAACCTTCGAAAGCGATGTAATGCTTAACGTTTTGGCTGAACGAGCTAAAAAGATGATGAAGACGACCTCACAAATTAATATAAACGCGTTTAACTCCTTTTGACCCAACATCATTCGGTAATAATTTTCAAAATCCATCATTTAAATTGAACGATAGAGATGCCGATTTAAATTAAAAATTTAAAAATTTTAGAATTCAAATTCTATTAGAAATTAAAACTATGATTATTATAATCAGTGCTGGCGCCAATGTGTCTGTAACTCCAGTAACATTGTGTAAAAGTCCGCAAGCAATCACGACGTCAAAACTATTTGCGGCAAAAGGAACAGCAATTGAGGCTTTCGGAACAAACAATTTCTTTCAGATGTGTCATACCTACAATTGATACTAATTTTCTTAAAAATACCCTATTATGAAACAGCTCCCATATTGCATTTTTTGCGATTTTGCGGATCCGACCCGCCACTTGCGTTTCTATTATGAAATGCGATTATCGCATATCGCATTTTCTGTAGGGGAATTTTCATTGGGATTTTTTTTTAAATGTCGTTACAACATCTGACAGTTCTTATAATCACAATTAACCTTTCGTAATGTTTTTGCATTTATTTAATCTTTAAATAAATATTAATATGGACTGTGTTGATTTATATTTAAATAATTGTGAGGATGATGAAGAAGGTGATACTTGATACTTTAATTGAATACGTCAATATTAAAAATAAATCTTTAACGAAACAAGTCCCTTTGAATTATGTGAGAAAATATACATTTCTAGTACACGACAACAATAAAAGTTTATATTTTTTACTTTTAACACAAATGACAATTTATAATACCTTTATATTTAAAATAGTTAAAGAAATAAAAGTTTATCACGTATGTGTATTAAATAATGCGATATCCGACTGCTATTGACCATTCGCATTTGAAAAATATAGTTTTCGCAAAAATCCGCCATACCATTTTATAATATGGCGTTCGCATCCGACCTTGAGCGCATTTTTGTGAAAATACTAGTCTATAATACCAAAATGCGATATTGTATGAAAATGCGAAATCGCATTTTTTCATAATATTTCCCCAGGATTGATTAAGAGGATTTACGTAAACAGAGAATTTTTTATCACTTTGTGTATAATAAGTCACAAGAGAAGCAAATTATTTCCTAAATTTTCGGGGATTTTAACCAAGGTATTGGTATATTAAACCAGGTAAAGATCATATCACTCAATTGCCTTAACCTTTAGGACATTCAGTTTCTCGCGAAACTAGTCGTTTGGCACCGGAAAAAATGAAGGTTGCAAAAAAGGAATTCGAAAATCTAAAAACTCGTTTTGAAGAAAAACGGAGATTGGAGACCATGTGGAGATTACAGTAGTTTGAATCGTGTCACCATTCCTGATTGTTATTCATTTACACACCTTCAAGATTTTTCGTATAAATTTGAAGGTTAAAATGACTTTCGGTCTCAGGAATGCAGCTCAATTTGGCCTTTGTTTAGTTAGATGATGTTTTAATAGCCTCTTAATCTTATGAAGAACATCTCTTAGAGTTGATATTTCAATAACCATCAGAAAACGGTTTAATCATCAATTCTGGTAAATGTGTAATCGCATTTCTTGGACACAGTGTTAATGCCCAAGGCATTTTACCTGACGCCAAAATAGTTGAAGTAATTAAAAATGTTGATCGTCCGTTAACAGTTAATCATCTCAAACGATTTTAGTGTATGATAATTTTTTATAGACGCTTTCTTCAACACGGGGCAGCTGACAAAATCTTACTGATCTAGATAGAACCTTTCAACAGTTGTAATGAGAATTTGTCTCAAACAACTCTTCTTGCACATCAGTCCCCAACTGCGAAAGTAGCAATTATGGTCGATGCATCAGACTTGGCAATTGTATAAATTTATTAGTATAAAGATGGTGCATGCGGCGACCACTTATTTTTTCTCGGTTCGTTTTAATGATACGCAACGTTGGTATCGTGTTTATCAAAGAGAATGGCTTGCACCTTATTCTGGTATCAAAAAATTTAAATATCTTTTATAAGGTTTTGTTTACGGATCTCAACCATTAATCTACGCTTTTTATCAGAATCCGGAAAAGGTATCACCACTTCATTTTCGTCACTTGTTTTTTATCGGTCAATTCACTACCGGCATCCAACATATCTCGAACGATAATAATGTAGCTGTAGTTACCCTTTCACCCATTAATCCAATTTCTAACAAAGTGGGAATTATGCTTAAATTGCTGAAGCGCAAACCAATGATGCAGAATTTCAAGAGCTTTTACATGAAAACACATCTTTAAAATTTATACAAATTTCTTAAGTTTCAATTCCTATAAAACAATTTATTATAATGCTTCGACTGCTAAACAAAAACCTTTTATACCAATTGAATTTCGGATTTTTTAAGGTTTTCACAGTTTATCCTAACCTAGCATTAAATCATCTGTTATGTTATTGACAAATAATGTCACAATAGCACAATTTTATTTAGCCTATCAAAGGCCGAAAATTTTAAGGCATACCATTTCTCCTTTGGATCTTATAAATTAACTTTGTAATGCTTGGTAGAAATTCCCTTAGACATCATTAGTTCTTTACATCTTTCTGATAATCAGCGATATTGCAATATATTAATTGATCGATATACGAGATGGGCAAAGGCAGTCCCTGGACTGGATATTACAGAAGCTACCTTGCATTTACTTGTCTACTGTACATGGATTTCACGGCTCCGACGACCAAACGTGATACTTGCAGACAAGCGATCGCAATTCGAATTTCATTTTAGCGAATATTCAGCATTAATAAGATTTAGCAACAACACTACATTCCGAAGTGAAATTGAATGATTGAGACTGGGTAAATTTACGACCAACCGTAATATAAGGTTTGAGGTCAGCTTATAGCAAATAACGAATCACAACTCCGGCTTATCTTGTATGTGGAGGTCAATTGAGTGTACCCGGACAATTTTTAACTTCTTCTTTGGCTGGCCAAATTCCATAATCATTCTTGTTTTTATTTATTTATTACAACTGAATTACAAATCATCCTGTAATTTATCTTTCATAATTTAAAATGGAAAGTTGTCCCTTTTCAGTTTTAATATATTTTTAGTCGATCCAAATTGGATCTAGTAGATCAAATGGTTTCGACTTTCGCAACCATGTTACTGGGTTTGACTCGTCCAATATATGACTTTATTAATTTAAAAAGCATTTCCGCAAAACTAGACCTGTTCCGGCACACAGGTACTTAAATGATTTTAGAAGGAAGTCTCTTCAAACTCCTTATACCCGTCCGTATAATGTAGTTAATCGTGATGATAAATTCTTCACTATAGAACTAAACGGAAAGTTAATCGTGACAACTACCGATCGACTAAAACCGCGCTTTATGGAGAATATTGATAACATGGAATCGGTTCCAACGGTTCCACTGCATGATAACATTGACAAAATTCCAAGTTTTAATACTAATTCTCCCCACACAACGGTTATCAAAAGGTTAGTTTTAATTTACCGCAATTTAATTAAATAACATTCAAACCAGATCAAGGGCGGTATTGTGAAATGTGACAGATTACATCAAACTCGATTAAAACTATTTAAACTTGCCATTGCAGGTACTTTTTCATAGCAATGACTAATCTGCTAGAAGAATTTTCGAATTCAATTTCTACCGGTAGTAGTACATTTTCTTTTAAAAATGCTCTTAAAGAAATAGCTGTCGAATGCAATTTTTCCGTTAAACTTTTGTTTAGTTGCATTTTGCTTCTGGATTACTACCATCATAAAGTTATTTAGTTTTCTTGCTCTCTCTTTCAAACATTTAAATTTATTTTCGTTTCCAAAATGTCCGAATTCACAGATTCTAAAATTCATTTCGGTAAGAATTTCATCGGTAAAAAACTATTTTGGTAAAAATTTTGAAACTTTCCAAATGTACATATAGAAGTCAGTAAAATTATGGAGGCATCATTTGTCTGATTTAAATCATAGGGGCAAAAACAATTTTGCTTAAAAATAAGATTGTTTTTCAGTTAGAACAAACATGTCATTAAAACGAATCGCATACCTTAGTACCATGTGAATTTATAATTTTTAGAATTTAATTTGAATTATAGATGGAAGATTTGCAAGAATCGCAACAATCAGTTTCGAACTTAATGAGATTATTGATTTGAAAAAATCAGTTATCTAATCAGGCCGCGGCGACTGACGTTGATACTTTTTACATAGGAATATTGTCTATATACAGAACAATACCATGTAGTTGTACTACTAGCGAATTACTGCTTACCGTACGAAATTCGATTCTTTCATATTCTCCATCTATACTTCATTTTTACCAATTAACTTTTTGTTGTGTTGTGTTGATGAGATGACTGATTTTTTCAAATCAATAATCTCATTAAGTTCGAAACTGATTGTTGCGATTCTTGCAAATCTTCCATCTATAATTCAAATTAAATTCTAATTTATCCGCGATCCAGCGTTAAAGGAAAGAAAAAGGATGGAGTGGTTGGGAAGTTGATTGTGTATAAGTAAGTATGAATTATCATAGTCGTTGTCATACAGATTTGATGCCAAATGGAAGAATTTCCTACGATTGTGTATTTAATTCGAGATATACTGAAATAGACCAATGTACGGAACAATTGTAACGATTGCTGCGCGTTCCAAAGAAAAAAAATTGTTTAATACCCCTGACTTGCATCGATTGATTGGATAACTGGACGAGATAATGCAAAAAGCGCGGGTAAAACAAGTTGATAATACCATTACCGGGCTATCCCGTTCAAAATTATTAGGCGTGGTATTTTTGTTTGCAAATTTTTGATGTGTAAACATCTTTGCTCGCGCCTACCAAAAATTTTTGTATTAGAGTAAACTTATAAATGAAACGAACGGAAATGACGTATGTGTACCTACTTCGTTTGAAAAAAGGCAACAAACTCAATAAAACAATTGTGTACTATACATGGCTTGCTTGTATGTATATGTATAATAGTATAGCGAAAACAAAACAACTAATAAAATGAAATAGAAACCATCAACATTTCCATCGGTCAGAAAAATCAAAAAAAAAATTACATACTCTTACGATTAAAAACACAGTCAACACTTGTGTATGTTGCTTTATCACGAGTAACGAGTCGCTAGGAGCTGTTCATCACGTCGGCTATCAATGATCATGTCTTTTACTAAATGGGTTTATAATGACGTCTCGTTTTCAACATTGAACTGCCAGAGTCTAAGGTGACAGTCACGCAGATAAGCTCAATTCATTTGCTTTCCGAGACCTGTCTGCGCAATGACGAGTATGTTAATATTCCTACGTTTGAATGCCGCGTTTAGTTCAAGAGAGATGATGAGTGCGCTGCCGGAGAATTCCGTCAAAATATCGATAAAATGAGCATAGTGGACACAAATATTTTGTCGAACTTCCACTTTTTATATGTCGGCCTTACTTTCACAAAACCAGTATTGACGTAACAGATGGACTGGTAAATGGAACTATGGGCTGTCTGAGGTATATCGAATGCAGCCATCCTGACCGGAAAACGACAACGATGAACACGTCAACAGTAAAAAATGTCAAACTACTCTGGATGGATTTCGGCACAAATTCTCAAGGCAAGAAAGTCAGGCGGCTTAAAGCTGATGTTTGGTGCCCATTTCTAGAAAAAGCTCAACTGTTAATCGAAACAACAATCGAACAATTAACGTTAAGCGTAATCATTTTCCAGTCTTGCATGTGCCACCACAATTCATGCATTACACGGTGGTACCTATAATGAGATAGTCAGTATATACTCTTACGATAAAAGACACAGTCCACAACTTGTGTATATTGCTTTATTACGAGTAACGAGTCTCGAAGGACTGTTCATCACGTCGGCTATCGATGATCATGCCTTCTACCATGGACGTACAAATGGGACCTCAATGGGTCTTCTTCAAAATGAGCTATCGTGCCTCACTACAAACCCGCTAACTATACATCAGGTGGTAATGACGAATTTTGTACGAGATAATAATGACGTCTGGTTTTTAACATTGAACTACCAGAGTCTCAGGTCACATCACCTCGACCTAACTGATACAGTCACGCAGAGATCTGGATACGCAATGATGAGCATGTTTATAAATAACCGAAATTGGAATTAATAATTAAATTATTTATACATTTATTATTAATTTTGAATAATGCGTTCAGTTCAAGAGAATTGGTCAGTGGGCTGCCGGAGTAGCATTATATAAAAATAAAAGTTGAACTTATACAGTCAACTCGCATAAGGAAATTATCGTTGGACGAACAAATTATATGAGAGTAAAACACAACCCATTGATAATATATACACGGCTGAACTTAAGCATCTCAATGGGAATAAGATGCTTTCTGTAGTTGTGTTCACCTCGCCGAAAAAACCTGTCGAAGACATAATGAAGTTCATACATTTTGTCCTTGGTCCATATTCTGAGACTATCATCTTTTTCCGATGATTATGAGCGGGGATTTCAATACTAATTTTGCTGTTCCTCAGGCTGAACCACTTATAAACTTCCTGCGAGACGAATTCGATTTCCTCATGAACTCAGATCGAAGTATATCTACTGCGAGATATGGAACGACCGTTGTGCAGTTTTTCAATGAAAATTAGAAAAGTTAGAGTCGACAGTATATGTATGTATCTTATTTTAGCTACCATAATCCAATTGCGTCGATTATACCGAAAGAGTAATAGACCAATTTACCGATAATAAACAAATGAAAAACTATGGTTATTAAAATTACATTCCTTCTTCCTTCAAAGTAAACTGTACGTGTACGGACGCACTATACATACGCCATGTTTACACATCACCTTGAGAGTACTAATGGACTCACTCTTTTTTTTTTGTATATAAGGAGAAAAATTTGGATACGCGAGACAGTCAGTTCGGAATTATTTTCACGCGCGGACTTACCATAATTGTTTTGTATATAACTAATAATTAGTTATATGTACGTGAGAGATAATAAACGGCCGTGCATGGTGGACCGTGTTCTCAGTTAGTGTAAATCGAATTTGAGCGATTTCTTTTGGTTAAAGTATCGATTTATAAAATAAGTGATTGTACTAATAATAATAATAATAATAAAATTTTATAAATAAAAATGTTGCAAATTAGTAGTGAATAAGTGAATTAAAATAGTCTAGTTTAGTATAAATTTTTAATTAATAGTCCGTGTGATGAACAGTAAATGTCAGTTACCGAAAATCGTAGCATCAGTTTTGTGTTAAAGATAAACTTTTCTGTGACAAACAAACTAGATAATATACGTTAAAATCGATAACAGTGCATGTACTCTTGCATCTATTACGACAAAAAAAGTGAAATTCTAAAACAAATATGTTAAAAGTTGGACTAAGTCAAGCCAAGTAATTAAAAATAAAATAAATCTAAATAAATTATACAGTAGATGCAAAACGTGTGGGTGTGTGCCATGCAATTATATAAATTTTAAGTTTCGTACATATATGACGCATCCGTATTTGTACCGGTGTATCTCAGTGACATTAAGGTGAAATATCAACAGATATGACCAGTACAATTTTATAACTTGTATATACAGTGTACGAAATAAATATTAAATTAAATTTAAAAAAAAAAAAAATAAACAAAATAGACAAATAGTGCAATAAATAAATCAGGTAATAATACAAACTATTATTTATAATATTAAGGATAAACTACTAGCTTCATTACCTACAGTGCGCGAAATTAATAAATATTAAACTTTAAAAAAATCTAGTTTCATAAAAAAACTAAATAATCGGACAAAACCGTGATTGTACAGTGAAATAAATAAAAATAAATATTGTGCGGACTATATAGTGTTATAAAATAAAAACAAAAAAAAATAGAAAAAAAAAATAAAATAAAACGAAAAAGTATTTGGCGATTTACGAATACCGATCGTATCGGTATGCATCGATTTGGATTTTACAAAGGCCTCAACAATCAACCGCCACATCAGCAGATACATTCGGTGAACTCGTTTTATTTTTATCTTATTATTTCATGTTCATTATCTTTATTATTATTATTTTTGCTTATATTATATCTATTATGTATTTATACAAATTTTTGATTCGTCATTATAATTTCACTCAAAAATTTTGACTCAAATTATTTTCTAATGAAAACTTAAATTTCATTGAATTAATAAAATTAGTTAATAAAATTAGTTATAATTGGTTATCGCTACTTTCTGACGTCACCTAGAATAAGTTAGTTTAGATAGATTCTCTTTGTTAAGTTTTTATTGAAATTATTACTTTCTTATTGTATCGATATCAAAACTTTCATTATTATTAAAACTATTACAATCATATTTTACTTTGGTTTTAGCAATTGTAATGGTGTTATTGTGATTGTTCTGTATATTGGTATATTTCAGCACTCTCGAATTTAATTCACAAATCGTAGGAAATTCTTCCATTTAGCGTCACTATCTGTGTGACAAACGAATATGATAATCGACACTTACTTATACACCACAATCAACTTCCCAACCACCCCATACTTTCTTTCCTTTAACGCTGGATCGCGGATAAATTTGAATTTTTGACTTATAGATGGCTAGGCTAATGTGTAAGAATCACAACAATCAGTTTCGAACAAATGAGACTATTGATTTGAAAAAATCAGTCTTCTCATCAGGTCGCGACGACTGATGTTGTATTATTACATTGGAATATTGTCTATATATATAGAACATACCATGTAGTTGTACTACTAGCGAATTACTGCATAGCGTACGAAATTTTGATTCTTTCACATTTCCATCTATATTCTATTTTAACAACTAACTTTTCGCATTCACGAATTTTATTATATATTTTACTTTGGTTTTAGCAATTGTAATGGTGTTATTGTGATTGTTCTGTATATGTACTGAAATATACCAATATACAGAACAATCACAATAACACCATTACAATTGCTAAAACCAAAGTAAAATATATAATAAAATTCGTGAATGCGAAAAGTTAGTTGATAAAATAGAATATAGATGGAAATGTGAAAGAATCAAAATTTCGTACGCTATGCAGTAATTCGCTAGTAGTACAACTACATGGTATGTTCTATATATATAGACAATATTCCAATGTAATAATACAACATCAGTCGTCGCGACCTGATGAGAAGACTGATTTTTTCAAATCAATAGTCTCATTTGTTCGAAACTGATTGTTGTGATTCTTACACATTAGCCATCTATAAGTCAAAAATTCAAAATTATTACAATCATGTTTAACGCGAATTGTCTTTTTTAACAATTGGCATTATGTTCCGCCATTTCGCCTTATTGTTCGCATTTTTCGTTGAAGTTTCAGGTATGAGAAGCTAAATGATCTAATTATAGAGGATGAGGGGGTAAGTGAGTTCGCGTTCTCAAGGTGAGTTGATCCGTGCCTTGCTCCTACTTTCCTTTCCTTACGTCCCTTACCCATAAATTTTCTTTCTGTCCCTTACGGTCTAGCAAGATCCACTTATGCTTCAAGAAACCCCACCCCATCACCCTGAGCTCTAGCCGGAGCCAATATGACCACCTCGAAGCCTCTAAGTGGGTAACAAAAATTTCTGTTAACACCCGATATCTCGTATCGGTCCCGTTACACAATCACAACAAAACCATTACAATAAAACAACAACAACGTAAAATATAAAAGTATAAAAGTAATTCGTACACAACGAAAAGTTAATTGGTAAAAATGAAGTATAGATGGAGAATATGAAAGAATCGAATTTCGTACGCTATGCAGAAACGATGATTCGATTCCTCAATACAGAATTAAATTTAAAAACCCAGCAAACAAACGCTGATAGCAGAATGAAATAGATGGAAACATTTGCACACGTCGAAGCGAGAAAACAAATAAATTTACTTCGGTTTCTTCTATGTACTGCATTTTTACCCCCATCTAATCTCTTGTTTATCAATTTCATTTCAAAAATTGTTATTTCATTTCTATCAGTCTCCAGATTTCAGCTGAAGGTAATAGACGTTTGTAAATGTTTTTCAGGTGGAAATACATGGATAACATATAAAGTAAGTACATATACAAAATTGAAAAAAAAAATGTGTAGTTGTATCTGAATGACAATACACATTTGGTACATGCAACCAAAACCAAACACAATCAATAATATATGATTGTGTTTGGTTTTGATACAACAAAATACATTAAAAAATAATATTTTCTGGTAAACCAACGGTTAACAACAGTTAGATATTATACTCAAATCAAAGTGAAAGAGAGATAAATTAATTTGTAGGGGAAATAAAGCCGAGTTTTCGGTCGACAACAATACGAATAGCATGGAATTAGGTGCATCAGTTTGAAGTAAAAGTTGAGCGCTCTAATTATATGCTGTTTATGCGCTCTTTGTGCGCTGATTTGTACTACTGGGAATGTGTAGCAGTCGTACTGCATCGACAACGCGATCAAAAATTGTTATTGCTAAAGACTGCGTCGATATGTTGGATGAATCCAAACTAGAGCATTCGTTTGATATTTTAGTTACCATAAACTACTCGTATAATTCGTCGAGATCATTTAGTCAAATTTGGTTTACATGTTATTGTTAATATTTTGTCTCGTTTTATATTACAAAAAATGTCAGTGACAAAAAGTATCAGTGAAAGGCACCGCGACCCAATGTCGACCTCCACGATTGTCAATTCATTTAAATTTATATTTTCCAAATTCTCAAATTTTTCGTTTTTTTTTCAAATACGTTTTTAAATATTGTAATCGAGTAGAGAAGTTACCCAGCAAACAAACGCTGATAGCAGAATGAAATAGATGGAAACATTTGCACACGTCGAAGCGAGAAAACAAATAAATTTACTTCGGTTTCTTCTATGTACTGCATTTTTACCCCACCTAATCGCTTGTTTATCAATTTCATTTCAAAAATTGTTATTTCATTTCTATCAGTCTCCAGATTTCAGCTGAAGGTAATAGACGTTTGTAAATGTTTTTCAGGTGGAAATACATAGATAACATATAAAGTAAGTATACAAAATTAAAAAAATGTGTAGTTGTATCTGAATGGTCATACACATTTGATACATAAATACAACAAAAACCAAACACAATCAATAATATATGATTGTGTTTGGTTTTGATACAACAAAATACATTAAAAAAATATTATTTTCTGGTAAACCAACGGTTAACAACAGTTACATATTATACTCAAATCGAAGTGAAAGAGAGATAAATTAATTTGTAGGGGAAATAAAGCCGAGTTTTCGGTCGGCAACAATACGAATAGCATGGAATTAGGTGCATCAATTTGAAGTAAAAACTGAGCGCTCTAATTATATGCTGTTTATGCGCTCTTTGTGCGCTGATTTGTACTACTGGGTACGGTTGTCGTGCGCACGGTCGAGGTGCACGTTGGTTTCGCCTTCAAAATACAGTATGTGCAACAAGAGCGTGTACGGCAGCAAACGAAGTAAAAATAAAACTATGATTTTTGCTTGTTTTTAGTATAAAAGTTTGTTGTATTTTCTAGGGCTCCTTTTGCCCATAATATCAACCAATTTTTCTGCATACTGTGGTGATAAAATTTTCATATCTTCCAGACAACTCGCGCTGAAGCGCTCAAATTTTTTATGTTGTATGTTTTCAGCTTAATTTTCATGAGCGCCCATAAATTTTGGTCGGATTGGATTGAGGCGACTAAGATGGCCAATCCAATTTTTGTGATGCCGGAAAAACAATTGTTTGTTTACATTTTGCTTTCTAGCTGTCAAGAATAACGATTGCTAACGATTTTTCGGAATGTTCAACAACAACGCGAGTTACGTCCAGCGACTTCACCATCTACAACAACAACATAATAATCATACATTGTATATTCTTTATTTATGTCTGGCGAATATCAATTATTTATGCGTCCGGCGATTCATAAATAATCATACATTGCATATTAATTATTACCCTTACATTTTAGTTATAAGATAAATAACACATTTTAGTTTATCTTACATTTTAGTTTATCTTATAAAGTCGCAATTCAACCAATCTCACGATGAACACTTTGTCATCGTTATCTCTAATATTAATTCACAATGAACACTTGTTCATTGTTATTCTTACTTACCATAATATTTATAAATACAATACCCCCTTTTCATTTAATAACAAAGTTGCATTATATACATTTTCTCTTTGTGTTCTTTATGTTTCTTTTCATTTAATAACAAAGTTGCATTATATACATTTTCTCTTTGTGTTCTTTATGTTTATTCAAATAATACGAGCTGTAAAGTTTTAAGAATTAAAACAGAAATTTAGATTATTGTAAGACTTGAACCTATAACAACTAGCTAACTATCTTAAAATAAATTAAAAACGTTCTAAATAATAAAAAATACATAATATAAAAGTGTTTTTATTATAAGTCCACAACTGCCGGAACGTAATTGGCGCAGTGGGTAGTAGGATTTATTTTAATAATCCACACACGAAAGTATTCGAAAGTAAATTCGCGAAAAAATTGTTAACGGTATATTAGCAATAAAAGTGTAATTTCAAGTGAATATAGATTGACATTAATTTAGTGTGCCATTCGAGGAAAAAATTTTTTCCATACTGACGGTATATCAGTATATAGTGAAGGTGCCAAATTAATGAAAAGCCCAATAATTAAATAATAAAGTAATTAAAGTGTAACAAAAAGTTTTAATAAAAAAAAAATTTTATTAATAATAAAAAGTGTTAATAATTAAATAAAATTTATTAATAATAAAAAGTGTTAATAATTAAATAAAATTTATTAATAATAAAAAGTGTTAATAAAATAAATAAAGTTTAAAAAGTTTAAAAAGTTTAATAATTAAGTGAAAAAAAAAAAATTTATATATACATAAATATATAAAAAGAAAAAAAAAGGGCATCAATCAACCAATTTCGTGCAAGTCTAGAGGGATGATTTACCACATCATAGTGCTTTGGTAAGTCAAGTTTAGTAATTTATGTTCATAATTTATGTTCAAATATATTAAATTCCCTAAAATTACCACCAAATACAATAATCTCAAAAATAATCTCGCGGTTTCCGAGAATAGTTTTAATAAAAATAATATCTGTTTCAAGGTATATGAAACAAATATTGACCATTTAATTAATAAGTTTTCAAAAGTAAAAATAAATTCAAAAATGTCGGAATTCGACGATGAAGGGCCAAGAGTCCCAGAAACAAATATTAACAGATTATATAATAGTTTAAGAATACCAGATGCCGTAAAGGATCTGCCTAAATATGACGGAAATCGTCATACTCTTTTCGAATTTATTGAAAATGTGAACGAAATTCTTAGTATTTGCGACGAAATAAGTGGTGTACCATGTACACGAATTTTATTAAGAGCAATCCGCAATAAAATCGTTGGGGAAGCCAACGAAGTCCTAAATATGTATGGGACTCCCCTAAATTGGGATTCCATAAGAAATAATCTAGTGAATCATTACGCTGACAAAAGGTCAGAAATTAATTTAATTAGAGATTTACATTCAATCAGCCAACAGGGCAATTCGATTGAACAATATTATTCTAAGATCATAGACATTCAATCAACTATGATTAATTACACCAAAATTAATGAATGTAACATTACAGTGATAGAAACGAAAAATGATTTATTCAAAGAAATGTGTCTGTCTACATTTTTAACAGGTCTAAGAGAACCTTTAGGTTCTATGGTTAGGGCTATGCAACCTGACGATATTCAGGAAGCTTTTCAATTTTGCCTGAAAGAACAAAATATCCAATATGCGAAAAAACCAATTCATCAAACTGTAGTTTCCAAAAAACCATTTCAACCACCTTTACCTATTCGGAATTTCCAACCAATGTTACCTCCAAGACCTTTCTACTCTCAACCCCCTTACCAAAATCGATTTGTTAATTTTAATAAACCACCTTATTTTAATCACAAACCCTTCAATGGATCACCACCATTTAGAAATCCAAACCCAAATTTTAATCGAAATAACTTTTCCCAACAATTCAGTAAACTCCCAATGCAGTTCAACAAACCGGATAATAGGAAATTTGAACCTATGGATACCTCATCAATTCAAAATAGGTTTTCTCAACCTACTCGTTTACAGCAACAACCATACCAGCAAAATAGAAATTATTTTCAAACTACTGGACCACCTAGATTCCAATCACAGGAAATCTACAATTTGGAAAACCAAGAATCCGACAGTGTATACAACCAGGAACATCCGGAACATCCTAATGAAAACTATCATCCCAACCTCGATGATTATACGGAAAACAATGTTGAGTATGATTACTCACTCGATCCAGAAATAGAGGAAGAGGATTTTCGTCAAGAAGCCTCGGATCCGTTGGATTTATCCAATTAAATAAAGTTCAAAATTCCGCACTTCCTTTTATTTTTATCAAGTTCAGTCCCACCAAAATTTTGAAATTTCTTATTGATACTGGCGCAAATAAAAATTTTATAAACCCAATTCATATTCATCCTAAACGGATACAAAATATTCCCCCAGTTAAAGTGAAAACTATGTTTAAAGAACATCAAATCAATGACGCAGTAACTTTTAATGGATTAATGGCATTTAAAACTAAGGAACCTATTCAATTCCTTTTATTCAAGTTTCATGAATACTTCGACGGTTTAATAGGGTTAGAAACACTTCAAAAATTTAATGCGAAAATTAATTTCCAAAATTCACTTCTGGAAATGCCTAACACTTGTATTCCTCTAAATTTTTCAAATATCACTACAAAAGTATTTTCAATAGAACCCAGAACTAAACAGATTTTTAATATTCCAGTGGATAGAGGAAATGGTGAAATATATATTAAGCCTATCAATATTCAAGAAGGTTTAATTATCGCCGAAGGAATCTATAACGCATATAATGGTCTAGCACCCATCGAAATAATTAATTTTTCTAACCAATTAAAGGAATTTGTAATTGAACAACCTTTAACAACCGAATCCTTAAATAACTATAACATTGAATTAAATCATTCATTTTCTTCAGATGAGAATAACGAAAATTCAATTTCTAATCTGATCAGAATATCCCATCTTAACACCGAAGAAAGGAAGGAAATTCAAAAATTATGCAATGCATACAAATATCTCTTCCAACAGGAAAACCAAAAATTGACTTTTACTAACCAGGTAAAACATAAAATTGAATTAAATAACGAAAAACCAATTTTTACTAAAAGTTATCGTTACCCAGAGATTCACAAAGAAGAAGTA
The DNA here is from genome assembly GCA_932526605.1 of Nephrotoma flavescens. Lineage (NCBI taxonomy): Eukaryota > Metazoa > Arthropoda > Insecta > Diptera > Tipulidae > Nephrotoma > Nephrotoma flavescens. The sequence continues at coordinate 69,645,486 of OW052222.1, read as the reverse complement.
AATTCACAGATAACAAAATTACTTGAACAAGGTATAATCAGACCCAGTTATTCCCCCTGGTCTTCTCCCATTTGGATCGTGCCAAAGAAAGCCGATGCTAGTGGTAAAGTAAAATGGCGACTCGTGGTTGACTATCGCAAACTAAACGAGCAAACTATCGACGATAGATATCCGCTACCAAATATCACAGAAATTCTAGATAAGCTTGGTAAGTGTATGTATTTTACAACACTAGACTTGGCATCAGGATTTCACCAAATTGAAGTTGAACATAATGACATTCCCAAAACAGCATTCACTGTTGACTACGGTCACTACGAATATGTAAGAATGCCATTTGGTTTGAAAAATGCTCCGTCCACCTTTCAAAGAGTGATGGACAACGTATTAAAAGAACTTCAAGGTAAAATCTGCCTTTGCTATATGGACGACATTATCATCTTTAGCACAAGTTTACAGGAACATATTCAAAGTCTGAAACAGGTATTCGATAGATTAAGTCAAGCCAATTTAAAGATACAATTGGATAAAAGTGAATTTCTTCACAAAGAAATTGCATTTTTAGGACACGTGATAACAACTGATGGAGTAAAACCGAATCCTGATAAAATCAAGGCAATTCAAAATTTCCCGATTCCCAGAACGGAGAAACAAATAAAAAGTTTCCTAGGATTATTAGGATATTACAGGAAATTTATTAAAGATTTCGCTAATATTACAAAACCTCTAACAGCATGTCTTCGTAAAAACGAAAAAATAATTCTGAACGAAAAATATGTCAATTGTTTCGAGAGCTGTAAAAAATTATTAATAGAAGATCCTATACTACAGTATCCCGATTTCTCAAAACAATTTATTCTCACAACCGATGCTTCAAATGTAGCATTAGGAGCCGTATTAAGCCAAGGTATAATAGGTCAAGACAAACCTATATGCTATGCTTCTCGTACCTTAACGGTAACCGAACAAAATTATTCCACAATTGAAAAGGAATTACTTGCCATAGTATGGGCATGTAAATACTTCCGTCCATACCTATTCGGACGAAAATTCCAGATCATAACAGATCATAAACCTCTTACATGGCTCTTTAGTTTAAAGGAACCTAATAGTAAATTGGTACGTTGGCGTCTCAAACTAGAAGAGTTTGACTACGAGATTAGTTATAAAAAAGGAAAGAAAAACACAAATGCCGATGCATTATCACGAATCACTTTAGAGAATGAAATTAATACAAATTCTGTAGATGAAACATTCTCGTCTAAAAGTTCACAAGATGACATCAGTAGCGAAATTAAGAATTTACGACAAGGATTAATACCTTTAGCTGAGTGTAGTATTAACGAATTCAATAACCAAATTATATTAGAAATAGATCCAAAGAAAACACAATTAGATGTTCAGTTTAAAATTTTCCATATGAAGAAAAGACGATGGACAATACGACACCGTGACTTTAACGACACAATACTGAGACAAATTTTCAAAGACTATATACGACCAAATACATTAACAGGACTGATGTGTAACTCACTGATTTGTACACAAATCAACCGACTATATAAATTAGAATTCAGCAACAATAATATAAAATTAGTAAAAAGTAATCTATTATTAAAAGATATAGAGGACGAAATAGAACAAAAGCATTTAGTGTTAAACTATCATCACCAAAATAACCATAGAGGTATTTGGGAAACAGTATCTCATTTAAAAAGGACCATTTACTTCCCTAATATGAGGAATATAGTAAATGCAATTACAAACAAATGCGAAGTTTGTCAAACTATGAAGTATAATCGAAATCAACAAAAAATAAAATTTGAAAAAACTGAAGATCCTTCTCGACCTTTCCAAATAGTACATATGGATATATATGCTATTAACAATAAAACCTATCTGTCTATACTAGACAAATTTTCCAAATTTGCCCAAGCTTTACCATTACTAAAGCGAGACAATCAAGACGTAATAAAACAGTTTCAAGTATTCATATCCCATCACGGAATTCCAGAAAAAATAGTTACTGATAACGGAGTCGAATTCGTATCAAAAATCTTCAAAGAATATTGTATTCTAAACAATATTAAAATACACTATACGTGTGCCAGAAATTCAACCGGTAATTCACCCGTTGAAAGATTTCATTCTACCCTTACTGAAATTTATAGAGTCATCTATTCCAAAGATTCAAAAAAGGATTCAGATCAAATAATGAGTGAAAGTATTATTACCTATAACAATGCTATTCATTCAACTACTAAATATACACCATTCGAATTAATTCATGGGCATATTAATCAAAATACCCCTTTTAACTATCAAGAAGATTTTAATTCCAAACAAGAATATGTTAACCATCATAAAAAAAATTACGATAAACTTCTAAACTTGATTAAACAACGAAATTCCCGAATTAAAGAGTTAATACTAGACAAACAAAATCCCAAACGAACAGAACCACCTGACTATACGGAAGGACAGACAGTTTATATTAAAAATAACCGTAGGAATAAATTAGCTAACAAATACTCAAAAGAACAAGTTACTAGAAACAATAAAATCAATATTTTTACTAAAAGAGGGAAGACTCACAAGAATAAAATCAAACATATATTACAGGTTGCTGATCCAATCAACAAAAGGACTGACGATAACTGACTATGACGACAACAAGGGCGTACTACCGATACGAACCGGTAACGCAAGAATAATAGACTCATACTCTCGAATTCTTCATGTAATAAATTTAGACAACTACGAGTACAATATATTAAATATAGGAAGGAGTATAAATTCCCTTAAGGAAAAAATACCAATTATGCATGAATCTCTTTTTAGAGAACCAATAAAAATTACCAGTAATAAATTTAAAAACCTCGTAGATAACTTTTACCATTTAAAACCCATTAAAACAAGAACGAAACGTGGACTTATTGACGGCATAGGAAGCATAATTAAGGCAATCACTGGAAATTTAGACCAAGATGATTATGAAGAAATAGGAAAAAATCTAGAAAAAATAAGTCGTAACGAAGAATTAATAAAAGAACAGAATGAAAAACAAATAAAGCTTAATAAAGGTATGATAGATAGATTTAACGAAATTCAAAAGTTTGTAGGTGAACAAACAAAGAAAATAGAATTTAATATTAGATCCCTAGAAAATATAACTCATAATTCTATAACATTAATGCAAGTAAATCAAAATCTAAATAACATAAATTATAATATAGAAATTATGAACGAACATATACTAAACATCGAAGAAGCAATAGGCTTATCAAAACAAGAAATTATTTCACGTCACATTCTCAATAATCAAGAAATAGATATTATTAAATCAGAACTAATTAAACATAACGTAAAATTCATATCAGATGAATATATTTTTGAGATTATCCGTATCCAAGCGTATTTTAATAACACCCAACTAATATTTTCCATAAAAGTACCAACCTTTCATCCAGAAACTTATAATCATTATAACCTATATCCATTACCTATAAATTATACCTATGTAATTGAAATTCCCTATCCTAACATAATCCTAAATGAACATAATTATTATTTCTTGATAAGTCAATGCACTAACATAGAAGGAATCAAATATTGCCGAGATACAGAAATTACGAAAATTAAAAGCTGTATACCGGACATCATTCAAAATATCCCAACAAAATGTCCATTAATTCAAAAGGAAATTAAAGACGAAGTTAAAGAACTATTACCAGGAAATATCTACGTACAATCAAAAAGCGAGATGACACTTCAAACAACATGCAGACAACATCTTTATAGAGGAAGATCTATAAAAGGAGTAAAATTATTGCAATACAAGAATTGTTCTGTAATCATAAACGGAACACCATTTAACACTACGACAATACAGATTCAAGAAAACTTACAAATCTTACAACCATATAATGATGTAAACATCACAAACATTTTCCACGAAACCAGCCTACCGGAACTTCACAACAAAACATTACAAAATATAGAAGATATTCAATTATTACACACTAAAACTTCACACCAACATTACCATAATTATACCTTCTATATAATTATTATCACAATCATCAGCATCATCATATACATATACACAAGAAGGAAATACTGTCAAAAGGACCCAACTATCACCATTGAAATAGACGATTCAGCAATTCCAGTCTACCAAAAACCTAAGCGGTTATGGTCGACTCTTAGAGGGGAGGAGTTACGTCCAGCGACTTCACCATCTACAACAACAACATAATAATCATACATTGTATATTCTTTATTTATGTCTGGCGAATATCAATTATTTATGCGTCCGGCGATTCATAAATAATCATACATTGCATATTAATTATTACCCTTACATTTTAGTTATAAGATAAATAACACATTTTAGTTTATCTTACATTTTAGTTTATCTTATAAAGTCGCAATTCAACCAATCTCACGATGAACACTTTGTCATCGTTATCTCTAATATTAATTCACAATGAACACTTGTTCATTGTTATTCTTACTTACCATAATATTTATAAATACAATACCCCCTTTTCATTTAATAACAAAGTTGCATTATATACATTTTCTCTTTGTGTTCTTTATGTTTCTTTTCATTTAATAACAAAGTTGCATTATATACATTTTCTCTTTGTGTTCTTTATGTTTATTCAAATAATACGAGCTGTAAAGTTTTAAGAATTAAAACAGAAATTTAGATTATTGTAAGACTTGAACCTATAACAACTAACTATCTTAAAATAAATTAAAAACGTTCTAAATAATAAAAAATACATAATATAAAAGTGTTTTTATTATAAGTCCACAACTGCCGGAACGTAATTCGCGCTGAATGCATTAACATTCCGAAAAATCGTTGACAAATCGAATGCAATTGTTTTTTTCGGCACAAATTTGATTTCAGAAATTTTGTGAATTGAATTCGGCTTTCGTCACTCGAATATTTACCTCGTTAAGAGGTTTTTTATTTGATATCAATGATTTTGGCACGGCAAATTGAAAATGAATTGAATTGCGATTCGTTTTATTGTTGTCAGTCAAAACAGTTCATACACACTCGATAGCACACAAGTGGCCGCTACGTGTTATTGTGCCTTAAGTCATATTCATACGACGGATAAAAATCCGGGATTTTTCTATTCCATCGTTCTAACCAATTATATCACGTAAACTATACAACAGACACGCTTTTTTCATACAAAAAAGTTGAAAAAAAATCTTGGATAGAAAAATCCGAGATTTTTATCCGTCGTATGAATACGACTTCATACACAGACGCGTGGCATTGAAATTACGAATAGCGAGAGGCGAAAAACGAATTACGCATACTTCCACACAGCTGTCGGCTATGTGTTACGGATTCGTTCGTGCATGATTCGTTCTTCTTCTCTCGATATTCGTCACTCCAGTGGCGTGCGTCTGTGTATGAGGCACAATGCTCTATTCCACACTTGATCTCACAGAAATCATAACTTTCTTCTATTCTTACCCCGTTTACCTATGATACTGATTTTAATTGCGGCTTAAACAAATTTTCGGTGAAATCACACTAACACAAACAAAAATGAAATAAAAAAGACGGGAAAGGTCGGAACCGAACTCTATAAGCATTTTTGTTGCCTATATAGTAGCCTACGGTCTGGTGTACGGTTTCTGGTGTGTGGTAGACGATTCTATTTCTTTATTTTGCATGCATTTTTTCAATCTTCATTTTGCGGTATTTTAGTAGATTTTATTTCAGAATCCTTTACCACATGCCACAAACAGGTCATGCCGGGTGTGATCTTTGTTGAATTGGTATTGACGTCTTCAATCATAAATTGCCAGTTTTATCGATTTATTGGGGCCCTACCCAAGAACAGCAACGATTCTTATTGTACTAGATAGTCTCACAAAATTTGTTTATCTCAAACCTTTAGCCAAGGCAACAGCAAATAAAA